>ML781303.1:494010-515625 GCA_009831015.1 Picea engelmannii
TATATAAAACGGTCCACAGTGCCATCCAAATGTTTACATACAAAAAATACAAGTATCTGTAGGCCAGTGAAACACCTCAGTACAAAATGGGCTCACCAGCCTATATACAAAAAGACAAAAATACATAGAGCACCACTCAAGGTGCCTCTAGAGCACCACCTCCTACCCCTCCCTCAGGTGGTGGTCCCCCACCCACTATTGGTCCCTCCTACCTTGAAGGTAATCATCCAGTTATCGTAGCACCTGCTACTGCTACCCGTCGTACCACGACTCACCATGGTGGTGGAATCCCCACACACTGCTCCAAGATTCCCTCATCTTGGATGCGAGACCACATGCCCTCAGGCATGCCCTATAGCACTGCCTCTAGGCGATGGCGTATGTCCTCAAAATCTACTCCGGCATCTATTGGAGGAGCATGTGATGGCCTGGCACCAGGGTCATCAAATCGGCATCTCCTCGCTTCTCTCTTTGGATCAGTTGGTCTCGCCTCAGCGTCCTCATGCCAACGTCTCTCTCCAACCCGTGGCCCTCCCCCCGGTGGTCTCTCTAGCTCCTAGCGAGCCGACGCCCTCAGCAACCCCACCTCGCACTCACGAGGTGCCACATCTACACATACAAACAAGCAACAGATAGTATCATCATCTATATCATATACATATGTCATGCTATCTCCAAAAACATATATATATATATAACTCATCAACATACCTCGATGGTCAAAAACCTCCCCTGGTGGTAACACCATGTCCGGATCCTCCCAGAAGTCAACACCAGCATATGGAAACTATAAAATCACCTGTGGCATCTGTCGCCACACCTGTGCCGCCTCAACAGTAAAGAAGTGGCCGCCCTCGCCACCATTGTGGCAAAGAAAAACAGTCGACCACCGCTTCATTCGTGGCTCTCGCGCCCCAGGCGCACCCAATAAAATCCTAGGGTGCAACATAGGCACCCTTTCAAAAAAACAGGCCACTAGGATGGACCCAAAGGAAAACTCTCCTATATCCGTGGACTGACAGTGGTCCAGCTGCCCTACCATCCTAGCATGCAGAGTAAGCCCCCAGGCGAAGTGCTCACTGGCTAGTACCCTCTCCATCACACACAGCTACCCACCGTTGATCTGTTGTGTCACAAGAGACCCATACACGCTCACAATCATCGTTGTTATATAGTGATGCGCTAGAGCATCCATCGCCCCAATGCTCACAACAATGCCAGACACAAAGTTCGCCCCCGAACAGTACCTCCGGCCAACTATCACTAGCACCACATCCCTCGGTAACACCGGCTCCGCTGGTAGGGGCGTTCCCCGAAAAGGGAGCCCAATCAAAAATTATATGTCCTCCACTGCAGTGAAGGCAATCTGCTCTCCCCGCACTATGAAATAATGTAGGTCCGGACTCCACATACGGATATGGAACTGCAAGAGATACTCCTGCGCCCGTATCAACAGGCACTCAAAGAACTTCAGCAGCCCAAAGGCTGCCAAAGTCCCACGTACCCTGGGCTCCTTAATAGCCACGACGTCTCTTAGTTGGGACTAATCCCACTCTCGCCAACCAACTGGCATCGTGCACAATGATTGCCTGCAACCACATAAAATAGTCCTGGGTTAGCCAAATGGACCATAAACAACATTAAATAGATAAGTTTTACACCCGTCAACCTTGCCTCCAAGGTGCGGCTGCTTAACCCACAGGCGCGCACACATGCATGTCTATCCACTCCACAGGCGCGCACTCAGGCACGCCTGTCCATCCTTCAGGCATGCATGGATGCGTTCCTTCTTAACACACAGGGGTGCCTTCATGCACCCTTGTCATGAACACAGGCGCGCATTAAAACGCGCCTGTCCAATACACAGCCGTGCACACATGTGCAGCTGTGCAGCCAACAAGCGCGCACATAGTGTGTGCCTTCGTCCCCCTTATAGGTTCCCCCATGCACACCTATCCGGTGGGCAGGCTCACACTTGTGTGCACATACTTCCTTATCGCCCATGCACGTGGGGGCCGACACCCATAAAACCCCTTGTACGACCCTCCGTACAACCCCTACCCAAAAATAGAAACCCTAATTCTATGCAGGATGATTAGACCACTAACCTGAAGCTCATTGTTCCTCGATCAGATGTCTCATCCTCCTAGAATCTCCAAATTTCCTTTGAATACTTCTCGTCCAGTCACTATAGCAGTAAGTATAAATGAGGTGGCAATGTGGGCCCTACAACTATATATAGGTCTTTTCGCCAAACTTCCACTCACCATTCTAGGAGCTCCGGGTGTCTGTTTCTTGATCCATCTTCAGCCACGAGATCAACATCCCATCATCTACATCACGATGTCCCTGGGCATCTTTTCATCCTGAGCCCCTGGGACACCATTTTTTTTCATACCCCAACCATGTACGCATGCGCATATTCAAAATTATCAAATAAATGTCAATATGTTCGATTCTCTTCAAATATTGTTCACATCAAGTATTTGGTTGACATGTGTGCAGGTACTTGGTCATCATACATCAACACAACCCCTTCAGGTATATACTCAGCACTGGCATGTAGTCATTCCCTCTCAATCTCACTTGCATCTCTAGTCACACCCTCTGACATTTGCCTCTAGGATCCCCATTTTCGGCTTTGTAGTACCAACACCTCCATTTGCATCTTCGGTACTGTCACCTGGTAGCACTCTTAGCCACATGAGTTGTCCCATTCATAGCACCCTTTTTCACATTCACACTCATGCTGTTTTTTCAAACTTTTAGGGATGGGAGTCCCGATAATCTTACATTCTGTCGCGAATCAGCCACATACTCATTTTCCTCATTTTTCTAGCTTTCCCACCAGACTCCCAGATTATCTCTTCAAGGTTCTATTTTTTACTGCACCTCCACGGTATCATGAACCCTCCATTTCATCCACAATCAGTTTTCCCATTTGCAAATTTCCCTTCATTCTACCTACCTCATACAGAAACCCACCCATGGGGCCCCGACCCTCCACTAGTTCTCTGAGCAAATTGTGCCCTACCCGGGCCAACCATGTCACATTGGGGCACCCATTTTTGTATTTGTACACATATCCCAAATTATTCTTTATTTATTGTATAAACACCTTTGTTTCCGCAGTTACCTTACCTTTTTGTCATCACCTTTGGCGACCTTCTTCCCTTTTTGGCACACGCAACCCATGTCTCCCTTGGTTGGGGCACTCTTTATCATCTACCCTTATTGACATCGTCCATATACTCTGAGTATCCCACAAGCTACTTACCTCTACCCTCTGAGTGTATTCACTTTGTCTCGCCTCTAGAACAACTTCACCCACATCTTGTTGTTCCCCTGACACTCGACTTAGTTGAACGGTTGCGGCCACTTATACTTCACATATACCCCCAACCAAGGGTAGTCTTGAGTCTCCATACATCTTGACTTCGACCATGTACCTCTTCCAAATTCCTAAGCTCATCTAGTAGATTTCACGAAGCCATTTGCTTCTGGGAGTTGTGTCCCCCTTTTTTGTCGATATCAACACAGTTTTCCAGAAGGGCAACAGTATCTTGATTCTCATTACCTATCCAATGAGAGATCTCAGACGACACAGGGAGAACCACAATCGCTCCCTACTGTCATTGACCCCCATAAAATTCGACGTCAACACTTTCTCATGTTATGGTGGGTCTTACTTTGCAACTATTGCAGTTAGTTCTTATACTTGCTGAAGACCTCTGAACTTGGCTGGGCTATCAATGCCTACAGAATTCGTGTTACCTCTTACATATGTCACTGCCTACTATTCAGAGTATGTTCCTCCACAAAATTGTCTTCTGCCTTTATCACAACCGCCCCCGAGGGTGCTGCAGTTGTCTACATCAACACTTCATTCCTCTTTTTGAGTTACATGACACAAGCATGGGACATGCCCGCCTCGTTTGTACACAGTTTATTTTTTTACACACCTTATGGAAGGTTGGGTTCTACAGGTTCCCTTCTCCCTCCAACGGGGCACTCTTGACAATCCCACTATTGCTCTCTCTTACACACAACACTCTCAGTAGAAGAAACATTGATGGATTTCGGCTATACATATGCTCCTAACCTCATCCATCAAAGGGCATCTGTTATCACTGAAATTTCATCCGTAGATGGTTACAATAATTCAACATCGTCAAACAATTATGAGGTCATCCATGGACCTGAATTAACACAAAATCATTCACAAAGGGTCAAAATTATACAACTAGTGAAAAAACTAAAGGGCGCTATGAAGACACTGGGCATGCATGCACATGCGCAAAATAGGAATGCAGAAATAGTGCACATGTGCACGATGCGCGAATGTTGTCACAAAAATCCGCACACTTGAGAAATGACACATTTATGAGAGTGGTTAGCCTCCCACCCACTTCTGGTTCAGCTTCCAAGTTGATTTGACACTCAAATCTGGACTAGATTCGACTGGGTGGCTGGTCAAAGTCCTAGAAATGCCCTAATTAGCCTCTTTACACACTACAAACTAATTGGACAATAACTCAAAGGAATGTCATAAAAAGGCCATGGATACACTTCATTTTTCAAGGAATTCATAGCAAAGTTATGCTGTCATTATTCTCTTGAGGAATCTTCTATCCTTTCCAAGAGTATACTTGCATCATTTCATTGGGGAATCCATCTCACCCCTTGAGTGGATTAGCAAAGAATTCTTTCACTATTTTCATTTTCATTTTCAAGAGTTGTAAGAAGATCTTATTTGTGGGGGTCCAAGAGCCCTCCCTTGGAGGAAGAAGGGACTCATAGTCCTCTTGCTTCTCGGTGTTTTCTTTCACTAATATCAGCCTTATCATTGGTGACATGGGTCTCATTGTTTCTTTTGTCCTTATGTCCCTATGTTCATTAATTTAGTTGTTTTTTATTTCTTAGTTTAATTCTTAGTTATTGTTTTATGTTTCTTTCTCTAACCCTTTTCCTTGCAGCTGTCCTGCTTAGCAAACCCAACTAAGCCTGCAAGCACCTCTATTTTTCTCACTAAGGTGACGAAAGAGGCACAACAGGTAGGGTTAGGTTTTTGGTAATGCATTGTAAAGGATAAAGAGCCAAAAACATATAAATATAGATACTTAGGTATCATAAGGGTTCAGAGTTAGATACACGATAGAAATAAGTTGTTGTAGAAGAAAGAGATGTTGTAGCGAGATGATATATAATATTTTTCTGTATGATCTATTTTGTATAAGTTGTTGAGCTAGAGAAGACGAAGGAGGGTAGATCTTGAGGGTTAGATTGCAGGCTGAGGAGCCTGGTGTGATTTAGTCTGCCTCATATAGATATTACCCAACTGTGAAGGATTGTAAAGTGCGCAACACTATAGATGCGTAAATACTATAATAAAAGAGTTGAGAGCCAAATCTTTGTGGACGTATCCCAGGAGGGGGTGAAATATGATAACATCTATGTTATGTGATGAATGCATGAATATCTTTATTGTCTTCATTAGTTATCGTTATGCTTAGTGAATGAGTTGTTACATTTCCTGCTTAATCGTCAATGAAAGTATATTGCATTTACAAATTATAATAATGGTTCAATATATAGCTCTCATATCTCACACTCAATATTAGGCTATAAACACATGAGTCTTACAAGCACCCATTAAAGTTATCTCAAGTGAGACTACACAACACATTCTATGTGTTGTGTTGCCTTATGGTTCACCAAGAGGGACGATAGTTTTAGAGGATTTGTTGGAAACTTGAATAGACATGAACCTTGGGTCAATAAACTCAGACAATGTATAGGAGAATAGTAAAAACCAACAAATGGTTTTGTTTCCATTGGAAGTAACATGAGAGGATTGAGTATATGGGATAAGTTGAAGATCTGTCAAAAGCAGATCAAGAAAATATTAGGGCAGAGAGCAATGAAACATTAGAAGGGGATGTTGAGACCATGGAATCCCACAAAAGTAGAGATCGAAACTTGGCTAAGAACTAAAGAGCTGGAGTTTTCACAGAAAGACAACAGAAACCCTAGACTAACACCTCACAAATATCTTGAGAAATACGTGTTTACTGATTTACATGAAGTCTTTTTCTAAGATTTTCCACATCTATTGCAAGAGTGGATATTAAGGCTGAAGGATAACCATGCAACGAACCAGATTCAACGGCTAGATTGGACCCCAGTATAGATTGAGAAGTTACAGCAGGTGAACAACAAATTCACCCGCGCAATATATTTTTGGCTTGACAGTATTGTGGCAGGTTTTATAACAAAGTTTGCAGTCGACACAGTGAAGTCGTATAGCGCAGTGGAGCAAGAGTTTCTATGCTAACCTTGATCATGATCATGAGGAACCCTTGGACCCGATCATGATGGACGATGACCAGATCAAGTAGATCATGGTGACAACTAGAAAGATGCGTAGTGGAGTACCCTACCAATACAAGGTGAATACCAAGAAGAGAGTCGTAGCCACGAGGGAAGGCTTAGCAAGTGATGAGGAAGAGGTAGAGGATCTTTGATCTATGGAGAAGATTGAGTAAATATTGTGCGCAACATATGAGAGGAAGATGAGAGGTCCAAGAGTGGGAATATAAGTAAACAATCCTATCCATGTTAATTTCAGTGTGGAACCCATAAACCCATGTGCGACTAATACACCAAAGAGAACACCACCATTTAGACAACCGAAGTTTAGAAGCAATTAGACAGCAGGAAGTACATCTACACAAGGAACAAAAACTAGAGGATCCAGTTCAGGCAGCACTAGTCAGGTATCTACACTGCGCAGAGGTAGTAGTTCGACATTTAGAATTTCAAGGAGAAGCAAAAAAATACCCTGAGAAACACTTGTTCATTTGTGAAAAACTATGGGAAGCAAAACATATCACTGATGAAGATACCAAACTTGCATAGTTAGCTATTACGCTAAGAGACCGCGCACTAGACTGGTACATGAGTTTAGATGAAAACAATGCTCCTGGGACGACAAGGACACTGGCAAACATTAAGAAGTTACTGATAAATGAGTTCCAGAAGCCGAGCTCAGAGGATCAATACATGAATGAGATGATAGAAATCTGACAAAAACCAAGAGAATATGTATGCGAGATTGACCAGATATTCAAGCGACTGAAGGGAAAGTTAAAATATCTCATGACAGATATGTAGCATCGACACTTGTTTGTCAATTCATTTCTCCCACACTTAAAATATCCATTGCGACAACAGAAGTTCCAGACACAGGTATAGGCTCTGCAGGCAACCTTGCAATTGGAAGAAAACCAGTATCAACAGACGGACCCAACGATCGAAGAACTGAAGGAGGATCTGAAGAAATTAGCATTTCAGCTAAACCAGAATAAGAGTAAGGACAAATGAGAAGTTGTTTGGTGTACCACATGCAGGACGAAAGGACACCACAAGAAAAAATGTCCAACATTCACGCAATATATGGCAGCAAGAATGCCAAACCCGTTACCCACAGGAGGACCATGGTGTGAAGTCTGTAAGAAATTGGGTCACAACCCATATCACTGCTTGATGATGCAGAAATACCAGACATTCCCAAAGAGTTCATATTGCACCTTTTGCAAGTCAATGCGCCACGAAGAAAAATATTGTAGAACTATGGATCTGATGCGAGAAAGGACATCAGACGCATATAGAGTGCAGGAAGAAATGATGACTGGGCAAGCCGCACCATAGTTTAATCCAGTTCCAGCTTCGTACAACACGACACAACAATAGTATAATACTATGCAGCAACCACATAATAACACACAACCACAATACAACGCATCACAACCTTAGTACAATATCGCATAGTACAATAAGGGGCCTCAGTATAATGCGCCGAGAGGAGATAGAGTAGGATACAGAGGTGGAGGATGAGCAAGAGGAGGTTTTGGATGAGGTAGAGGACTAGTGGTGTGTCACAATTGTCAACAACCGGGAAATTATGCAAGGGAATGTCCACTTCCACCAACAACTTGTATGTATTGTCATGCATTAGACCATGATACAGAAGAATGTCCAACACTATTAGTAAATATCCAGGAAAATAGGAACCAGAACAACGAGAATGTTTAGTGTATTTCATCTGAAGCAAGGGATGAAGGAAAAAACATCAATATAGTTACTCGTGGAGGAGCTAAAACAGGAACTGATGCAGCTCGATAAGAACCAGTACAAAACCAGTGGGTAAAGAAGAATGTCGAACCAAGGAAGCAGTTCGACACACAGAATGAGAAGGCAATATTTAAGGAGGCAAGACAAGAATTCCAGAAGGAAGACATGGCATCGACTTCAACTACGCAACAAAACAAGGAAGCATCGGAGTACGAGATGCCTCCAATATTGGATCATACCAATGAAATGAAACCCATGGAAAAAGTAAGTACAATCAAAGGCTTCTTGCAATCATGTGTAAAAGTATTAAGTGATCCATCATTTGTGAAAATATTTCAAAACATACTAGAAAAATGTAGCATCAAGACAGAAGGAAAATTAGAACAAAAAACAGTCAATCACCTACACATAAGAAGAAGAACAAGTAGGGATTTTAGACTGAATACCAACATTAAAGATTTCAATATGGGAGATATCATACTAGATCTAGGATCTGAAGTTAATTTATTACCAAAGAAAACATGGCAATGCATGGGAGAGCCCACATTAGGATATCCACCTATTCAACTGATACTGGAAAACCAGCATAGAGTCCTACCAATCGATAGACTAAAAGGAGTGACAGTAGACCTAGATGGAGTGCGCACTAAAGCTGATTTTGAAGTCATTGAAATAGTGGACGACACAACACCTTACCCAACATTGCTTGGTCTAGATTGGGCATTTGACAACCAGGCCATAATCAACTTGAAGACTAGGAAAATGACATTTGAGTTAGGAGAATACAGGTTCTTCGTGCCATTAGATCTATTAGAAGGGGAAAGGTTTGTAGAACCTACTTGCCTAGACTTAGAGGAAATCAACCAGTTGTAAAAAACAACTACGCGCGATGAGGATTACGTGAACCCAACTGCAGACAGGATACTTCATTAGCAAAGCATTAATTCATGTGCAACAGACTCAGATACAAGTTTAGAGAACTGGAAAAAAAGGCTACACGAAGTATCCACGAGAAGATGTGCACAAATAGACCGCGCAGTAAGATGGGTCGGCACAGAAATCAGAGAACCACCCAGTTTCCACGGAGTAAATGATTTGGAAAAAATCTTGGCACAGTATGAATACAAAGTCTTACACAACCAGAGAGTGTTAGCACTTTATATATCACACAAGGCCACACCTGCAAGATGGTGGGGCGCACACAAAGAGACCATCACATATTGGTACCAATGTAAGCGGTTACTGTGCATAAGGTTTGGCGCAGAACATAAAAACAACAAGAAACAAAAGTATGATGGACAAGGGGCACCAGTGGAACACTTGGAGGAATGAAAAACGATGTGGAAAATGACACCCCCAGAGGAATGGCCTCATCATTTTATACACACGCTAGAGGGCATACCAACAAACTGGTATACAGACCAGGAATCGCGCAAAGGAACTATGACCTGGATGACATTGCAACAAAATTTCACAGTCACTTTCTCATTCGAGCATGCAAGCAAGGTTTACGCGTAGATCCTGGAAAGATTGCATTAATTGTTAACTTACCATCACCAAAAACAGTCCTTCGGCTAAGAGAGACATTGGGACACATAGGATACTACAAGAAGCTTATCAAAGGGTACGTGCAGATTACTGCACCAATGGAAAAATTGTTACGAAAGGATACAAATTTTCAGTGGAACGATGAGTGTCAACACGGTCTGGATACCCTAAAGGAAAAGATGGTCACCGCACCAATATTGGTTTTTCCATATTGGGAGAAGACATTCCACGTCCATGTAGACACATCAGCCATAACACTTGGAGCTATCTTGGCGCAGCCAGGAGTAGGATACTTGGATCACCCAATAGCATTTGAGAGCAGAAAGCTATCAGACTAAGAACATAACTATAACACGATAGAAAGAGAAGGCCTAGCTATGGTCTATGCACTGAAAAAGTTTAGACATTACTTATTGGGAAAACACTTCAATATTTTCACAGATTATTTCAAGATTTTTCCTTTGAAGTAATAGTCAAGCCAGGAAAACTGAATGTGGGACCTAAACACCTATCAAGAGTCACAAATGGAGAAGAACCTACGAATTTAGAAGACAAATTCTCATACACACAATTATTCTCAGTCCATATCGTTGATGAATACTTCACAGATATCATTCAATACTTGAGCACAGGTACTGTGCCACAATAATATAACACCGCGCAGAAGAAAAACCTTGTATTCCATGCCACAGACTATCAACTGATTACAGGACACTTATACAAAATGGGTGCATATATCATCTTGCGCAGGTATGTGTTAGAACATGAAATACCATGAGTTTTAGCAGAAGCCCATGAGGGAATAGCGGGAGGATATTACGCAGGTAAATACACCGTGCAGAAGGTATTGCACGCAGGACTATGGTGGTCGATGATTCACATAGACTTGAAGGAGTATTGTCATGCAATGTCTGTCAAAGGGTAGGTAAACCCAACAGAAGGGACGAGATTCCATTACGACCATAAGTAACATTACAAGCATTCGATAAGTGGGAAATATACTTTGTGGGACCAATAAACCCACCAGCAAAAAGAATAGGATCAAGGTACATTATCATCACAACAGAGTACCTAACAAGATGGGCGGAAGTCGCACCAGTAAAGGATTGCAGCATAGAAACAACAACACACCTCTTATTTGAACAAGTAATCACTTGATTTGGATGCCCAAGAATTTTGATGAGCGACCAAGGCATGCACTTCATAAACAACACCATCAACGCTATGACTGAAGAGTTTGAAGTCCATCATCAGGAGAGCACACCGTATCACCCACGGGAAAATGGCATAGTGGAAGCATTCAACAAAATCCTAGAGAACGCGTTGACAAAGATTTGTAACGTCAATAGGGATGACTGGGACCTCAAATTACCAGTGGTATTATGGGCCTACAGGACTACGTGCAAGAATTTTACAAGGAACACACCATTTAAACTGGTTTATGGTCAAGAAGCAGTGGTGCCACTAGAAGTTTTGGTACCCAGCGTGTGCGTAACAAAAATTACACAAATGATAGAACAAGGTGTTGTACAAGAGAGATTGAATCAATTAATGACCATGGAGGAAGATTGGATCTTAGTAGGATTACACCAAAAAGTTCAGAAAGCAAGGGACAAAGCTTGGCATGATAGACACATAAAGAAGAAAAATTTCAAGGAAGGAGATCTAGTACTGATGTATGACAGCAAATCATTTCAGAACCCATGAAAGCTCAGAATGCATTGGTTAGGACCGTACGAGGTAAATTTTGTCATAGAGGGAGGAGTTGTACAGTTAAGAGACTTATCAGGTGCAAAACTCAGAGGGATGATCAATGGGAGCCGACTGAAGCTGTACAAGGACAGTCGACCACCCACCGCACAATAAAAAATAAAAAAATGTAAATAGTACCAACAGAGGCACAGTGTGTGAGAGGAAGAAAGCGAACGCACACTTAGAAACACAAACTTGGAGAGGAGAAGGACAACGACCATGTACAAAGGGAAACAAGCGGGAAAAGGAAAGTTGGCAAAAGCAGTATGATAAGACAGCGGTAGGCGGAATTAAAGGACATAAAGGACCGATGGGATGCCACATTAATCATGCCAACTGGAGACGGAAAGGAAGAGTAATGGAAAGTATGAAACTATCAGAGGTGCATTGAACCCATAATTAAGGAAGCGTCCTCAACAAGATTCATGGGATGCCCATACAACACACAGACGTGGGAGCAAAGATTCCATTTGTGAAAAGAGAACCGACAGAGAGAGATAGAGGCTAAAAGGAACAGAGCGAGTTCATAGAGGTCACATAGACCATTCAAACCCAACAAATGTTTGACATTCACTGCCATGGCACCACCAAAGCAAGAAGAAGTGAACCAGACTGCCAGAAAAACCAAATTTCATACCACCTCTTTCCTTTTGTCGGGTCCAATGGTGTAGTGACATTCAAGTCTCCTACCTTAAATATAATTTCCCTCCTCTTCACATCAATGATCACCTGATTGTCAAAGGACCATTCAAGTCCCATCATTGTTGGATATGGCTGACTATCATCCATGATCTCAATGACTTCAAAGTCTGCTACACTGCGCACTTCATCTATATTCATAGGTACTCCTGTCAATCGGCCAATTGGTACTATGTTGTGTTGGTTCTCCAACCTTAACTGGATAGGAGACCAAATCAACTTGGGTTTTCCCATCATTTCCCAGGTTTTCTTTGGTAGTACATTCACATTATAACCCAATTCTAAAATAATGTTATCCACATCATATTCCCCAATCTTCGCACTTAACATGAATTCTCCATTGGTCCTCTTTCTACACAATACTTGATTCACTACCCTCTGTGTGATAGGAATTTTCATTTATTGCGCACAATGATCAATCATTTCACATAATGCATTCAACTCAATTTCATCTTTCAACAATTCTATGCAACTTATCAAAAACTCTCTCGAAGTATTTACCTTCCCCAATGGCTTCTCTGGCATGGTATGATCATAGACAAGTGGTGCAGGTGATGTTGATGCTACCCAATCCGGTCTGAGTATCTCTTTTCTTTCTCTTTGATACATCTCCTTTTCTTTCTGAGGGTCGAATGTTGGCATAGGTCATGTTGATTTCCTTACCCATTGCTCAGCTTGCTTCCCTCCATTTTTTGCATTAGCCCCTATTCTAGTTCCTTTGCACGTAACAACTGTTATTCTATGTCCTTCATTGTGTTTTTTGGTTGATATCTTATGTACATTATGATTTCGATTCTGGTTCTGATTCCCTCTTGCTTTCCATTTTGCAAGTATTTGAGGATAGTCTTCTAGCACATGGTCCAATGCTCTACATTATGTGCAGGTTGTACATGGGTTCGGGCAGTCATGAGCTAAGTTTCCCGGTTGATTACAATTGTAACATATTATCGATCCTCTACCTCCTCTGCTAAAATTTCCTCTACCTTGACCTCTGCAAAAATTTCCTTTGTTTCCTGGATTAAAGCCTCTTTGATTATTATACTATGGACCATATCCTTCTATTGTATCATTCTCCTCCTGAATCCTATACATATATTAAGTGTGTTCCCTCATCAAATTGAATGCACAACAATCCTTCTCTTCGTGCCTGAATGACTTGCAGAAGTTGCAAAATAAATTCCTTCGCGTACTCTGATATTTCTGTAGTAATGGACACTCAGTCAGATGATGCCCCCATTTCTTACATATTTCACAATATCCACCTCCTAGTAATGGATTCAGTGCTCCAGTCATCAAATATTTCACAAATGTTGGGCATTCATCCTTGTGGTGGCCTTCAGTCCTACACTTAGTACACCAGATTGTTCTCGTTTCTCCTTCCATTTTATGAGTTCTTCCAATTGAATTATCAAGGAAGATAATTGTGTTTGTACGTGTTCCATCCCCCCACTTTCTCCTATAGGGGATGCTTCCAATTTCATTGCAATCTCCAAATCCTTGGGCTGTGACACAACCTTCTATTAAATCAATGGTATACGAATTTGTGGTAGTAATCATATAATAAACCATTCTTGGTGTTTTTGATCAGGGATCTGGAATGTCAACCTACCCATAAGATCTGTATTGATCATAATCCCAAACTGATTCATTCTACATATGTTTTATTTCCTTCAACTCTGTAATGTACTTTAACTCAGACTTTGGCTTCCTGAAGTCTTTCAACAATGATTTTATAATATCTGCTAACGTCATGGCTTGTCATATAGGTGTGGTACTCTGTAGTTTCATGTACCAGACTAGTGTGCGACCCCTAAATTTTCTCACCAAATGCGCAATATTTACGGCCTCATGTTGGACATTCCTTTCAGCCCAAATCGTTTCACATACGAATAGATGTTTCTATGGGTCCTCCAACCCAAATCCCTGGAACTCGGATAGTATGAATGTGTTGTCTACTCCTACCATGTTGTTTTGAGTAGTACCTCCCCTAGACGATGATGGTTAACTCTGACTCAGTGCACTGCTTCCACTACTCTGGCTACTGCTACTCTATCTTCCCTTGCTAACTATCAATTCTTTTGACAAATACTCAAATTTTATTTCTAATCTAGGTGACGTACATGGGGTAGTGAAATCGACGCAGGATCCAATCTGAGTAGGACTTATTGAGTCTTCTATTATAGGAATAAACTAAGAATTCTCTTCCTCTCCTTCTACATATGGTATTTCTATGATCTGGATGATTGCACAGGGTTTTCTTCCCTCAGTATCACTGCACAAATCTCATTTCTCATCCTGAGTCTTCCACCTCTTGTACCTTCTTCCATTGCGTAGTACTCCAAATTTGTCTTCCTCTTCTGATACCACTTCTTCGGTTCTATGCATCCTTATTCCCTCCCTTGCTTCTTCATTTCTTCCTTCATTCTTTCCTTAACCTAGACTATCCTCTTCTCATCCCCCAATTCCCCTATCTGTGCAAATCCCCTTAGAAATCGTACTCCATTGTCATCATGCACTTGTCGCACAACAACATATTTATCCACGTACCCAATTATTTCATGAATTTCCACGTGGACTTTTGAAGAAATCCCTCTCTGCAACATTGTATGATTGGATACAACCCACTACAAATTCTATAATTTAACCTCCCAATATAATGTCCAAACAAAAATCAACTGCATGAGAAGTCTTATTGCTTATATAATCCAACTGCCTTACCAACTCAAGAGTCTAGTTTCTCAGTGATGTGGTTCGATACCTTCCAGTATTCTCCACTAATCTTTCTAACCACTCAGTTAAGATAATTGGAAATTCCCCAAATAAAATCTCATGCATCTCTGTGTACACATGCCTTTGCATCCACTGCTCATCACTCATCTGAGGGTTTCTATTCTCTTTTCGAGAAAATTCTCGTTCCTTCCCTTCTATCCATTCTAAGATCTCTTTCTTAGTCAGCCTCCAAAACATTCCCCCAAACACAGATTCTGAGTCCCGACAACATAACCATTTTTTGGCGCGCTATTGTAAGACCCTAGGTTCAAGTTATCTAACCAACCAAAACCTTTAGACATCGGCGCTTTCAGCATCACCTACATGTAAGTGAAGTCTCACCTGAGGAATCTATTGGGGCTGCAAGAACCAAGTTTCTGCAATAGTGATGGGATGGGAGGCAATCATCTTATTCATTCTTACTTATTTGTTATGTGTGCATTATCTTGTGTGTTAGTCCTTGATTAATTGGTGAATTCAGTTATATAGCACCATTATACTACAGATTGAAACATAAAATATTCACTATAACACTCATAGCTACTGCATAGTGATCATGTAATAAACAAATCTAGTCTAACATGCATAAAGATAATATTCATGATCAATCACATAACAAGGCAAGCAAACATTGTAATTAATGTGGTTCACCCAACTTTGGGCTACGTCCACAATGACTAGCTTCTTTATTATTCTTTTTGTAATCATCTCAGGCTTGCACACTGCTCTTACAATAGATATATCAATATATCTCTCTCTCCAACTTCCCTAGCCACTCTGTAATGCAAGCCTCTCTCTGCAAATCTCCTTCTCCACTCAGACATAGACTTTCTCTCTCATATTCAGTCTATTCTCTTACTCTCTTCACTCGGTATCAACAACCAACAACAATCCCCTATTCTACCCAACCCATTACATATTTATACATGGATTATGGGGTTTAAAACCCTACTTGTTTATCGCCAAATCCCAATTACAACTCATCCTAACTCATTACAACTCAGGTTGACTCATTGTTCAGGCATGCTTTTTCCTACTTTTATGCCTGCATGTTGCTTTTTCCTTCCCGACTACTGGTTATCCTGCTTTTGTGCATCTATATTCTTTTTCATGTCAAATTGTTGTCCTTTCTTTTCACTCACTTTATCTTCCAACTTTATTCCCTTTCTTTATTCTCCTACTTTTATTCTTCTGCTTTTATTCTCCTCTACGTATTCTTTTTCTATGCACTTCACTCCTGAATGTGCCCTTACTACACACTCCGCTCCTTCCTTCTCTTCCTTGTTTTTTTTGTGCACCTCCTCCATACTTAGGATTTTCCTCAAAATTGTATCCAAAATTCCTATCCAACACACATTAATACTGTTGTTGGAATTTTCGAGGAAAAAACTCAATTAACAAACTTTGGGTTAAATACTCCTAATATATACATATTTTTAGATTGTTTCTCCATGATTTAATAAATATGTATATATTTTAGATAGTTTATCCACCATTATAAATTCCTTAACCTAGTCTCATTTCATCTATAAATGTGTTCCTCTATCTCTAAGATGCCAAGTTGAGTATAAAATACATTTGGTTTTCCAAGTATTGCAATATTTAAACTTGTCAAGCGCGAGAAATTCATAATAACCCATTATATGTGAAGCAAATTCCTCTTTTAGTAAGGCGTTGTAATGGAGGAAGGAGCTCATGGATAAAGTATCGAGGATTTTAAAACATTTTCGTCAATAATATTGAAGAATCCATATATTTTGCACCTCGGTCCTTCGAAGAAGAAAATAATATGTTCCTATCATTATTATTCACTAGTGGATTTTCTACAACAATGGACATGACAATATGAGTTGCATCGAACTATAAAAGGGAACATGAAAGAATACCTCACCTTAAGGGCTTCTTTGCCTAATTGTGTGATAGAAAAGGCAACCACATTCTCCAATAACTTGGGCCATTTCAATATTTTCAATTTGTCTATAAAATTGGTTGAATACAAACTATGAACTCCAAGCTCTTCTTAGAACTTGTGGTGAATTTGTAGCCTCTTATGTGTGTTCCCCATGCAATCTTTCAATTTTTTATATGCTCTTTTCTAATTGACCTTGAATCTATGATATCGATATAGAAGGAGAGTGTATACACAATGACCAACAAATGTCACATTGTTTTCCAACCAACACACAAGTTCATGTTTTCCATGTGGGTTCAAGGTCCAAATGACCACTATTTGAAGAGAATATAGACAAATAAAAAGATTGATCAAATTTCAAACATAGTATAATGTGTGTCGTTACTATAATACCATTTTTCCTCTATGTTGTACAAAATTAAAAATTGAATGCAAGTAGTTCCTCTACTAACGAATCTAGAACTAAGTGCAAGCATATATTCATGTTCTTGAAACACATACGGGGATTCGACTAGGGTAGGCAGGGAGTATAATATAGAGTTCATTGACATCAATCTTTGTATATATGTATCTGTATCTATATTTCTATCTATTCCATAGGAGTGTAAGACATAAAAAAAAAATTATGTGGTTAATGATATGGGTGTTAAGTTCAATGCAATGGCATTATTGTGGCAACGAAGTTCATGCAATGCACCTTAGTGGAGGTAATTACACTTGGAATTATCTCCTCTGTTACTATTATGCACTATTGAGTTTTGGTGTACCTAGGGAAGTGGTTCCCTTGTGGTTTTGAGCCTCTAACCATGAGAGGGAGATGTTTGTACCATTGTGCCATGTACTTTATGTCTAATTTCACTTTGAGTTAGGATATTTAAGTCAAAAGTGAAATTTGGTCATTTTAGCCTAAAGTGACTATTAATTCACTTTGTGGGTGAATTAGGAGACATAAAGTGAACTTAGGGAACTTAACCCAAAGTGGGTTTTGAGTTGATATTATTGTGGGATGATCTCAAAAATTGATTAGGGATGGCTTGGGATGATCCTAGCCATCCACTTCTAGGATTCCTTATGGATTTCTCAAGGAGGGCACAAGGGGCCTTTGGAGGCTCATTCATTCATTTACTCACTTGGAGAGTTTGAGAGGAAGTATGAGGATGAGGTTGGAAGCATTGGAAGAGGGAAGAAAGGGCACCTCCTTCCATGGAGGGCTCTAGGAGGCTTTGGCTCTCATTATTTTTTGGTGATCACCCTTGCTTGGAGGAGGGCGCACTATAGGAGGAGGACACACATCTAGAGAGGATGAACTACACTTGGAGGATTAAAGATTTGTTTGTATTAGTGAAGAGGTAGCACACAAGAGCACATTTGTGTGTAAGGGATTCTTCTTTAGAGCATCCAGGGTCAAGGGAGCATCACTTCAGTGGTTTTGGCAACAAGGGGAAGAGGCACACTATGTTTGGGAACATTTCCTCCTGGTTCCTTTTACAAGTCTCGAGAGGAGCTTTCTTTGTATACAGGTTCCATGATATTGTATTTCTTAATATATCTCATGCTTTAGACACCACTTATATATACTTCCATTCCAAACTGGTTTTCCCTAGGGGGTTTTATCCAGGGTCATGTTGACCAAAAACACTTGTGCTCATTTCATGCATGCTTAGAGTGTAGATCAACTTATTTGTGTTGTAAATATCTAGAGGAGTGTTACTTGTTTTGAGATATGTTGCATGTGATAACCATCGGTTCAAAAACACTTGCAAGGGCACCTCAAAGAACACTTAACCACAAAAAATATGGGTAGAAAGTTACTAAACTATTTGTTTTCCTAAAACGCAACAAAGAACAGTTTTGTAGATTGAAACTTAGATCCAATCTTAAGGTCAAAGACAAACCTTAGTTGGCAGCCTCATAATACCTCATATTTCTTCATGGTATCAAAGCCTTGTTGGCAAACACTTGTTGATTTCTAGAGCATCTTGTGGGAAGTTTATTGACATCTTGTTGAAAAATTTTGGACAACTTCTTGGCAGAGTTAGTGGACATCTTGTGGGAATATTTGTTGGATAGTTTTAAGACTATTTTGTGGACACGTTTGGACAACCTTACTTTCGCTTGTGTGTCAAGTGGTGACGYTGGGTTCTTTTGCAGTTTTCACATCAGTGTGAGCTTCATTGTGAGTTTTAGTKGATAGCCATGTCGGTGTCCCAGATGTGGACAGAGGATAGGATAGACGGAGCTAGCAACTAKTCAACTTGGAAGACCRGGATCACATTCGTCTTGGAGAATATTGAACTATGGGATATAGTTCAAGCTCCTATGGTGATTCCTCCTRCACCTGCTCCATCACCATTGTTGGATGCATATTTYAGGAAGAAAAAMACCAAGGTGAAGAGGAATATTTTTGATGCAGTGAGGGACCACATCATACCCCATCTAATTGGTAAAGACTATGCATTTGATATATGGGAATCCTTGTGCAAGATTTACCAGAGTCCAAACCAGAACCGAAAGATGGTTTAGCGRGACAAGCTCGRGAGAATTTAGATGCTCRATTTCGAGAYGATCACATCATACCTAGGCAGACTCACTTAGATCAAAGATGAKTTGGCAGTGGTTGGAGAGATTGTAGATCCATACTTTTTGGTGAGGACAACTTTGAACAACTTTTCCAAACCTTGGGGTTCATTTGTATGAGGCATTGTTTCCTGGGAGGTCATGCCTACTTGGTAGAGACTTTGGGACAAATTTGTATAGGAGGAGGTAAGATGAAACTCTAGGTGTTTAGAACAACAACATGTGCCTAAGGGGTATGATGATATTTCTCTTTGGTCAAATGGAAAGAAGAAGATTGGAGAGGGTGCCAGACAGGGTCCTAGCCACAGGAGACTGGCAGTGGGAAGAATAAGGACATAAGAAAAATGAGATGATTTTCTTGTGGTGAGATGGGGCACTATGTTGGACAGTGTCCCAAGAGGAAGAAGAAGAGATAGTAGGATGGTATGGCAGCGAAAACAGAGGAGAAGGAGTTCGCTACTCAGTTTGTGAGAGAGTGTGCATTCGTTAGTTGTTGTTCATTTGATGAACCATCCATTGTTAGGTGGGGAGGAAGAGTTAAGGAGGACCTATTGAATCAAAGTATTGATTCAGAGGGAGCTTAGACTTAGTTTTCGAGGACACCATCTTCAGGGGTGACTGGTCCACCCGGGATGACTTTAGTTTCATAGTTGTCAAGACAGAGGGTTGGTGTAGGGGCTTCATAGCATTAGAGATTGATGAGGAGGAGAAGTAGGTAACCATAGAGGCTTGAGCCTCACTTGGATACAGAGACAAGCAAATCAGGTTCAGGTTCCACTTCAGGTGGAAGTCACTTAGTGAGAGGACAAGTTGAGGATCTTGGTGAGATGCCAAGATTCAGATACTCTTGGTGAGATGCCAAGAGGGAGAGACTATTGGTGATATGCCAAGAGAGAGAATCTTGGTGAGATTACAATAGTAGTGACCATTGGAGAGACGCCAAGAGGTAGAAATCCTTGGTGATAAATCAAGGTTGAGGATCTTGGTGAGATTCCAATACCTAGAGACTATTGGCGAAATACCAAGAGATGTGATTGATCCAAATTTTATGAGAAGAATGAAATGAATACAGATTATTATTATTCTTAACACAAAAACACAAGGATAACATAGATATAGTAAAACTGGTTTCTATTCAATAAAAAAATGTGTTGAAACTGTAAAATGCAATGAAAAACAAACTTGCTAGAATGGTGGCGGCTTATCTCTGTGAAGAGATGTGATGGATGCGATCATTCGCAAGAAGATGGTTACAATGAGGCTATCCAAGCCTTTTTACAATAAATATGAATTCAAAAACCCTAGACATACAAAAACCTAACCCTAGGAGATGAAGCGCCAAAAGTCATGTGGGCCATGTTGGGGTAAGTTAGTACATAAACTTCCTGGGGTTGTAACTTTTTCATACGATCCTCATTTTAGGCGCACGACAGCCCGTTGGAAAGGTTTATCTAAGGACTCCACATGTTTCCATCATTCTCTAACTCAATTTACATTATGACTGTGGAGAGCCCTAAAAACATTGTTTAGGGCCTCAAAATGGCCCCAGAAGTCAGGGGCCCAAAAACTAGAAAAAAACTATCAAACTAGAAAACTGCCAAAATGAGCTAGTTGGAATAGGTGGGAGGCCACCGAAATCCATCTGGATCAATACTCCCCCATTAGGAATAAATGGTCTCCATTGCGTTGAGTTCCCCCATCAGATGAGGAAATTTTTGTTGAATCTGGCCATGGGTGAGCCACTTGCCTTGGTGCAGAAGCTGCCCTGCTTTGACAAATCGATAAAGATGGATCCTTTGCTGGCGATTTCCCTTGACTTGTGTGTCCACAATATGATCATTCGATTCTTGTTGCATGCATTCAGGGTTGATCTCTGTTGGTTTCAACTATTTTGTTATCTCTGAGGTGTCCAATAATGGTGGGAAATATGGCCAAAGCAGATCCACGTTGAACATTGGGTGCAGGCCAAGGAAAGGGGGAATGTTGAGCTCAAAAGCATTGTCACCCACAACCTTGGTGATGGTGTAAGGTCCATAGCAGAGTGGGAGAAACTTCTGATGGGGCCCTGTAAGGAATTCTTTCTACAAGTGCAACCACACTTTGTCTCCCACCTAAAACTTATGTGGCACCTAGTGTTGATCATGGTGTTGCTTGTACTTGTCATTGGAATTTTGTAAAATATCATGAACCTATTGGCAGATGTGTTGGATCTGCTCAATGAACTA
>ML781303.1:518616-528735 GCA_009831015.1 Picea engelmannii
ATAGAGAAGAAGTATTACTCTCTAACCCTATGAAAGAATCTCAACGATGCGAAGTTACTATGCCAAAAGGAGATGGGAATCAGAATGGAAAAAGGGATACCAAGACAATGATCACAGGGAAGAAGGCTAGAAATATTAATAGGAAGAGAGCAAAGATAGAAAATTTACAGAAGATTCCAGAGGGGACTTCACAGAAGGAAGGTTTGGAAAACTGGAACTTCATCAAGATATCAGAGCAGTGCAACATGGCACTTCACCATGGAGAAGCAATATAGTTGTTGAAAGCATTATAACCATTAGCCCGACTCTCGAATGGTTAGAACAACAATTATGGCCAGAAATCTCGCCATCAGACCGCGCTACAATGGACAAAACCACATTGATGAAGGCCTCTCATCCATTGGAGAGATCCATTACACCGTTGTATACTTATTGCATCCACTATTGCATTGAAAACACTTTTTTGAATTGTATCCTAGCCAAATCATTTCTACCGCACTATTTTTATTGAGATCGACACCTATTTTATTTCTTTGAGCACTCATTCATCCACCTGAGTTATCCGATCTGAGCGTGCATGTCGGATGAGCTCGGCACCGTAGAGAAAATCGTCGAAGAAGTTCTGATCGATCTTATCACTGAGAAGGTGATGTCCGCAGGTATTCAAGCTTCCTCGACGAGAGGAGTGCAAGCCTCTTCGTCGACTGCTCACAGATCCGAACCATCCCGACCAGCAGTAGAGAAGAGAACCAAGCATCGAGATGACTTGGCAAACACGAAGTTAATCCCGACTATCATGCCTGACTACATCCTAACTTTGGCTGACACAGTGAGTCGTGACAGTGTGTCAAGGGACTTTGATTACACCATGGTTACCGCATACCTCCCAAAGGGGATACACGCAGTTAGAATGCAGCAAGATAATATCGTGACATTAAAATTCAGTGACTTCAACCTAGGGGACCGCAATAACTACAACATGCTCGCTCCCTACAAGTATTTAACCAGGACGAAGGGGAAAAACTCAAAAATAATCCCCCAGCCATGGACTATGAAACTCGCGCAATCCACCCTCTTGAATGTGATGAAGATTCCACACTTTGGAAGGCACCAGGAGGTTAACGCATGTGTTAAGCTCCTGCTATCATGTTACCATGGTGGCTATCTATGGCTAGACCGACACATCACAGTCGATCCGACGCTGATCCATAGGATCATTGGATTGAACATGTAGAGACCCGACCCACATGACTTCTACCCAAGAAAGGATATAGATCGTGCATTGGCACAGAGGATCAAAGACACATATGGTGATGTAGAAAAGGGGAAGAAAGGCTACAAGGTAGCTTCCATCCAGAATGGCACAGTTCTCTTGGCCTGCCAGCTGGTCATGGGAAAGCTCGTGAGAAAGAACATACCTACACAGGTCACAGGATTCTTTGTTGACCTCGCCGAGAAATGTGTAGAAGGACTCCAAATGAACTGGGTGAAGTACCTAGTCAACCAACTAGAATTGGATTGTCGCAAAGCTCAAGATCAGGGCTATGAGTTCCACTTTAGCTCGCTCCTGATCCTCATAGCGTTTATCGCTTGGGAGATGTCGAAAGGTATGACCTTCCTGAACATTGAGTCATTCAAGCCGCTCGCTGCGAAGTTCACCACGCTTTGGTACTCGAGCGATATGGGAAAATAGTGGCAGTTGAACACAGTATTCCACACATACTATCTTCAGTTGAAAAGGGCCATTGAAGTTGTCCCTCGCATGATGTCGAACACCCTGCACCGGTTCATACCTCTCATGAAGTTCCGTGTAGATCAACACTTTATTTATATCACTGTACACGCAGGCGAGCATAAAGAAGAGCTTCAGTTATACTATAAGCTCATAGAGGATCACCTCGAAGAGATAACTAAGGTTTAGTCAGCAAACCTCCTTATCCCTACTGACCCTGCAAAAATTTATGATCCTGGACTAATTGGCAGCTTGGAGGCCGCTCACAAAGAAAATGACACACCTGGAACCAACAAAAGGAAGAAGACCGAAGAAGTACAAAACCTGAGTAGTGCATTAGATGAAATTTCTTTAGTATCACCTGGACAAGGAGGTGATGACGAACTAGAAGAGACAAATGGCAAAGAATATCAGTAGAAGCAAGGCAAAGTAACACATCCAAGGGATCTTGTTGATGAGACTGATCCCTCTAAGAAAAGAAAGGTTTCTCCCACGAAACCTGCCTCACGGAAGAAGTCAAAAGCTAGAAAAACCACGATGTGAACTGTGCTCACAGTCAATGACTTCGACTTCATCATTGCAGCTGTAGAAGATGCCTCATAGGACGTCTTACAAAAACATGAAGCCAAGCAGGAGGATATGTACGACATAATCGAGGTTGAACTCAGAGGGGTACAACAGGCCCTTCAATCCAATCGTGCAGTATCCACTGTGCCCCAACCTTCATAAGGACCCAAGTTGGGAGATGACCCTGCCCAACTCCATAGACTAGATGATGTGACTGAAGCTCGCCTTCGTCGTGCACATGAAGAAACAGAACAGGCCACAGATTCCCTAAAGCAAGTGCAAGAAGTAGTCATAGAGCAACGCTGATTTACGCAGCAGGAGAAGGTTTCTCTCCAAAGAAAGTTTGAAGAGGAGAAAGCGCAGATCTAGCAAGAGAACGAGAAGTTTCTCACAGAGAAGCTCGGAGTCAAAGAAGCAGCCAACAAATCACTTCACTCTATGACAGGCTTAGAGAAAAAAGAGGAAGAACTAGTAGAGCATCAAGTAGCGCAGCTTGTGGAAGCTATCCAACAGCTTCAACAGAGAATAGCAGATCTGGAGCTACGAACAGTGCCCAGCACCCCGCAAGATGTGTGAGATCAAAGAGAAGCAACTTCTCGAAGCACAGTTGAGAGAATCAAGGCCTTCACCATGGAATGTAAACAACTAAGTGATCGCAATGCCCAGACTTATGATCGACTCACTGAAGATCCTGGATTGAAGGCACTAGAGTCACAGCTCCAGGAGGCAAAGCAGCAAGAAGAAATAGTACAGGCATAGTTGAAGCCCCTGTCAGTAGTTGAGAGGATGAAGTGATCCCAAGAATAGCACACTCCTCAACAACAGGTCCACAACATTCATAGAAAAGTCATGGAAGTGACTTAGAGGCTCCAACCAATACAGGACAAAGCTTGCCAATTGTTCGCGAAGATTGAAGGCTGAGGAGGAGAAATAGAACAAATCGTCATTGAAGCTGAAAAATGCTTAAAAGGACCTGTCAACAAAGTAGTTATCCAAGAGTTCTCTGAGCAAGAGGTCGTGGCACAACAATAGGTCGAAGCAGCTCGAGGCTTTTGAGGCAGAGCTACCCAGATCAGAGTGACTCAGGATGAGTCACAGGTGAGTGTTGGGGGCATGTTGGCCCTTGACCAATTTTTGAGGATCCTTGGTCATATTTGACCTATTTTGGGGACTTTGACAGGCTGTCAAAAGAGGATATCATGGGATCTCAGCCCCTTTTTAGGGATTTTTGGGTTTTGGGCTTATGTAACGGGTATGGGGATGTTGGCCCATGGGTTTACCCATGTTTAGGCCCCTTTTTGTAATGTATAAATAGAATTCTAGGTGATGTAAAAAAGGAGAAGAGGTTTTTGGTACCATGCTAAGTGCAAGCAATGATTATAAATGCTTTGTGCATACTGTGTGATATTTGCAAGGCTAAGTGCAAGTGATTGTAAGAGATTGTGAAAAGGATTTGTGTTGTAACTCGGGGAAGGAGGATCTAGCGAAGTGTGCACAGATCTCCTTTCCTCTGCGGAGTAAGATCTCAAGGCTCTGTGCATGTAGAATATTGACATAAGGCAATAAAGAGAATAAAAGTTGGTGGAAGTAGCCCCGGGCTGGGGGTGAACCACATATATCTTGTGTTATGGTTGCTTTGTTCATTATGGTTGTTTCATTATTCATGTGATTAATGCTTAGTGCACTGATGTATGTTATATGAATCTGATATGATAGCTTAGTGCCTAACGATGTGAATAAGATGCTAGATCTGATCTATGTTGATATGCTTAGTTCTTGAATATATTGGATCTGTGTGAATACTGCGTTGATATGTTATTAGGCTTTAGCCGCGTTGTAAACTAATGCTAAATATTAATGAAATATAACTGCTAAGTGCTCTATTAAGGTGTTACAATCACAGATTTGTGTCCCAGCTAAGGTTGCAGACATTTGAACCTGCAACCACCCTTGCCTCTACCTCGGGTGAGACTTCACCTGCTTCGTAGGTGTTGCCGAAAGGGTCGATAGTTAGGGTTTTGTTGGTGCATTGTTGAAGCATTGAACCCTGGGTCTGCCCCTGTGACAACACTCATCCCATGTGTGTGAATTCTTTGAATTTTACATGCACAGGATATGCATGATCATCCAATTGACGACCTTAGTTTGGTCATCTATCTCGAGGTGGAACGTAGTGGATTTGGTGAGCTTGGTGTCCAGTAGTGACTAGAGGCTTGACCAGAAAGTGTTGAGGAACTAGTTGTCCCAATCTGAGATAATGGTTTGTGGGATTCCAAAATGTACCCATACTCATTCAAATAAGAACTTGGCAGTGGCCTCTGTTGTTATGCTCTTCTTCCAGGAAGCCAGGATCTCCATCTTGGAAAAGTGATAAACAACCAAAACAAAACAGTGATTTCCCCTCTTGGTGGATGAAAGACCCGAAATGTAGTACATTGAGATATATTCCCATGGATTTTTAGGAGTAGGCAGGGGGGTGTACATGCCTTGTTTCTTAGTGTTTGGTTTGGTAGTAACTCAGGCAGTGCAGGACCTGATATACTTGCTGACATCCTGTCGAAGTTTTGGCCAGCAGAAATGTTTTTGCAGCACTAACATTGTCTTTTCGAAGTCGAAGTGTCCTACCACCAGACTATAGTGGGATTCCCAAATCATCTTTGCTCGCTCACTTGATGGAACACAGAGATGGCCCAGATGACACAATATCCCATCATAAAGATGGAAATTAGCGACAACTGAGTTTGCGCCCAACATTTGGTATGTGGTGGCGAAGTCAGGTTTTGTCTCATAGAGGTGGGGCCATCCATAGGTATCTTGGCTGCAAGATTCTAGCACTGTGGTGAGTCCCACGACTGGAGGTCGGCTGAGGAAATCAATGACTTGGTTGGTACTACTTTCTTTATACTTGATGTTGAGGTGGAACTGTTGCAAGTATGTGGACCACTTCTGATGGTGGTCATTCTGCAATTTTCCTTGTGTCTGCATGAACTGTAGTGGCTTATGATCCGTGTGGATTGTTGTCTCCTTCCCAAGAATGTAATATCTCCACTGGCGACAAAATTGCACAATGGAGTACATTTCTTTTTCATAAGTAGGGTACTTACAGAAAACATATGATAGTGTCTCACTATGATAGGCCATGGGGTGGTCATGCTGAGTGAGAACTGCACCCATAACATAGTCCGAAGCATATGTCTCGATCTCAAAGGGTTGTTGCAGGTCCAATAATTAAAGTACTGGGGATGATCACAAGTGTTGTTTTAAACCATTGAATGCTTTATGTTGGGATAGGCCCCACAAATGTCTTTCCTTACCACCACCCTTGGTTACTTGGCTAAGGTCCCATGCAATATGGGAGAATCCCAACATGAACCATGGATAGAAATTGGCAAGGCCTAAGAAGATCTGAAGCTCAATGAGTGTGGTTGGGGCTAGACAGTCACAGATGACTTGGATCTTGGCTAGATCCACATGCACACCATGATGATCCACGATGTAGCCTAGGTATTGGACCATGTCCATGCCGAAGGAGAATTTTTACAAGTTGGCATATAGCTTGTGCTATCAAAGGGTGTGAAAAATCTGTTGATTTGAAAGTGTTCTTCCCAAGTCTTATTGTAGATGAGGATTTCATCTAGATACACCACTACAAAATAATTGGTGAAAGGTCGCAGGATATCGACCATCATCCTCATGAAATTTGTTGGATCATTTGTCAAACCAAAGGGCATGACCAACCATTCAAAAAGACCTTATTTTGACTTGAAGGTGCTCTTCCATACATCTGTCTGTTCTATGGGGAATTGGTGGTAACTAGACTTCAGATCAATCTTATTGAAGTATTTTGCCCCCTTGAGTTGATCAAGGAGATTGTCAATTCAGGGAATTAGGTACTAGTTCCTAATTGTGATTTTATTTAGGGCCTAGTAATCAATGCAGAGTCACTAGGTCATGTCTTTCTTATACACCAACATAATTAGGCTTCCACGAGGCAATGAGTTGGGATAGATGTGCCCCTTGTGGAGTAGTTCTTTGATTTGTCGCTTGATCTCCTCCTTCTCTAATAGTGAGCGGCGGTAGACAGGCCCATTGGGAAGCGATGCACTAGGGGTCAAATCAATGGGATGCTTGACATGACAGTGAAGAGGTACCCTGGTAGGTGAGGAGAAGATATCTTTGTATTCTTCCACGACCTTGTCTACTTGCTTCTATTGTGTGGAGAGGTCGTTCGTGGAGTCCTTGGATGTGGTTGCAATATTTCTCTCGCTCTAAGAGTGAATCACGAAGAAGACAAAATTCCTAGTCTGAGAGATGACCTTCCTGCTTTGCTTGGCAGAGATCAAGGAAATAGAACTAGGTAGGACTGCCTCGGGTATCATGTACAATTTCTTGTTCAAAGTAATAATAACACTACGAGGCCTAGACTCATATACAACATGACGTTTCCATAAATAAGGTTGGCCCAAAATAATATTACAAACTTTGATAGGAGCAACATCACACAATACCTCATCTTTGAAGGGATTGATGTCGTACGACATGTGACACTATTGGCTGACACAGAGATTTCTTCTTTGGCAGAGCCATCTAATGGTGTAGGGTTGCGGGTGCGGCATTGTCAGCAGGGCTAGCCGCTTGATGAACTCTGCTGAGATGAGATTATTCTGGCTACCAATATCAACAATAAAGTGTAGTGGGGTGCCTTTTACCCACATCTGTGAATGAAAGAGGCGTTCGCCTTCTTTTGGCTCGTCTGGTTCACCGGGTTGGACCTTGGTGGTAGAAAAGGTGACATTGGGTTCAACATCAATGATATGTCTCCCCATTTCTGGTTCTAACTCAGAGTCAGAACCCGCATCTAATTCAAAGGATTTCACCTCAGCCACCAACGATTTCTTTGAGCGACAATCTGCACTGTTATGTGAGGGGCTCTTATGGAAGTCGCAACACTTCCCGGTATATTTATTTATCTTTTTGGTGTCCTTATTTTCTTACAGCCTAGACTAGTTGTCCTGAGGCTATTCGTCTTTGCTTTGTCCTTTTTTCTACGAGTTGGGGCTTCCCTTTACTTTTTTTTGATGTGAGGGGTTCCCAGGCCCAAATTTCCTCTTTTGTTTAAGATTTTGCTCGATTTTGATGGTATATCGATAGGCCACACCCAAGGATGAGATTTCCAAAAACTGCATTTCGGCCTGGATGTATCTATGCAGATCACCGCGATACTTGAGCACCATATGTCACTCAGAATCTTTGATACCCAGCTTGGTGCGCAAGGTATGGAAGATATTTGTGAAATCTGGCACTGCTTGGTCTCTTTCCTGCCGCAGTGTGGTTCATTTTGTATATAGGTCGTCATAACTTCCGACAAGGTAGTATTGTTCCTTGATAGCATCCCTAAAGGAATCCCAGGTGACTGCAGCTGTAAATAATGAGGGTTCCTCTGTTTCCTTTTTCTCACAGAAAGTCTCCCACCAATCTTTGACATGGGGAATGAGTTTGAGTGAAAACGTAATCTTTTCTCTTTTCGAAAAGTTATGGACACAAAAATACCCTTCTAGCAAATTCAACCATTTGTCTACAACATATGCGTCTATCTGAACTTCAAATATGGGAATATCAAAGTTTATTTGTACCTTGAAGGGGCCAACTCCTCCGCTTGAGGAAGATGTGTTTCCTGTTGGTAGTCACCAATGGATTTGTGCAAAACTATCCATCATTTCGTTCCCCTATTGCATGAGGGATTCCTCGGGATTTTTTTTGAAAGGATCTCCTGTCTGGTCGTATTTATTTTCTCCCACCATGAGAAGTCGCTTGGGCATACGAAATATTTTTTCCTCAAGAGAAATAAGCTCGAGACCTAATTCTTTATACCCTGACCTCGTCAGGGACATGCATTAAGAATGACAAGGAGCAGACCGCTTTGATACCACTAACCCGTATTTTATGAGCAGAACGAAATGAATACATATTATTATTATTCTTAACATAGAAACACAAGGATAACAAATATACAATAACAGAGATACAATAAAACTGGTTTCTATTCAATAAGAAAATGTGTTGAAACTGTAAAATGCAACGAAAAACAAGCTTGATAGAATGGTGGTGGCTTATCTATGAGAAGAGACGTGATGGCTACGCTCATTCGCAAGAATATGGTTACAATGAGACTCTCCAAGGATTTTTACAATAAATAGGAATGCCAAAACTCTAGACATCTAAAAAACTAACCCTAGGAGATGAAGCGCCAAAAGTCATGTGGGCCTTGTTGGGGTAAGTTAGTACATCAACTTCTCGGGGTCGTAACTTTTGCATATGATATCCATTTTAGGTGCACGATAGCCCTTTGGAAAGGTCTATCCGAGGAATACACATGTTGTCATAAAAATCTAACTCTATATATAGTTTGACTGTGGTTAGTCCTAAAAATGTTGTTTAGGGAATAAAAACGGTCATGGAAGTCGGGGACCCGAAAACTAGAAAAAAACTACCCAACTGGAAAACTGCCAAAATGAGCTAGTTGGAATAGGTGGGAGGCCACCGAAATCCATATGGATCAGTGACTCATTTGCATGCCATGAGTATAGGACCTTGGTGAGAGACTGAGGAGAGGATCTTGGTGAGATGCCAAGACCTAGAGACCTTTGGTGAGATGTTGAGGGAGAGATCTTTGGTGAGATGCCAAGATCTAGGTGATCTCAGGTAGGTGGAAATGGACTTCCATATAGATATCAAGCAGGTAAACAAAGCAGTGTTAGGGCAAGTTGAGCAGATCAATGTCAGGATAGGTCAAGCAAACCAGAGATAGAGGCCACTTTGATGAGAGGGTACAACCACACTCACCTAGGCCTTGCCAGGAGGAAATTAAGTCCACAGCTGGGAGGAGATTGATTGGTGAGAAATACTTTCCTCAGTAAGAGGGAGTGTTGAGTTTTGGTGTACCTTTAGAAGTGGTTCCCTTGTGTTTTTGAGCCTCTAACCACAAGAGGGATATATTTCTACCAGTGTGCCATGTACTTTATGTCTAATTTCACTTTGAATGAGGATATTTAAGTCAAAAGTGAAATTTGGTCATTTTAGCCTAAAGTGACTATTAATTCACTTTGTGGGTGAATGAGGAGACATAAAGTGAACTTAGGGAACTTAACCCAAAGTGGGTTTTGAGTTGAGATTATTGTGGGATGATCTCAACCATTGATTAGGGATGGCTTTGGATGATCCTAGCCATCCACTTTTAGGTTTCCTTATGGATTTCTCAAGGAGGGTGCAAGGGGCCTTTGGAGGCTCATTCATTCATTTACTCACTTGGAGAGCTTGAGAGGGAGTATGAGGATGATGTTGGAAGCATTGGTAGAGGGAAAAAAGGGCAACTTCTTCCATGGAGGGCTCTAGGAGGCTTTGGCTCTCATTATTTTGTGGTGATCACTCTTGCTTGGAGGAGGGCGCACACCTAGAAGGGAGGACCTACACTTGGAGGATTACAGATATGTTTGTCTTAGTGGAGAGGTAGCACACAAGAGAATGTTTTTTTGCAAGGGATTCTTCTTTAGAGCATCCATTTTTAAGGGTGCATCACTTCAGTGGTTTTGGAAACAAGGGGAAGAGGCACACTAATCTTAGGCACATTTCTTCCTGGTTCCTTTGGCAAGTATTGAGATGAGATTACTTTGTATATAGGTTCCATCATATTGTATTTCTTGTTGTATCTCATGCTTTAGACACCACTTATATATACTTCCATTCCAAACTGGTTTTGTTAGAAGATAGAAGATTGTGCTCATTTTACCATTGACAATACCCTTGTCGCCCAACCATAGGCC
>ML781303.1:528835-621531 GCA_009831015.1 Picea engelmannii
CCATTCTTCCTACACTAATCAAAGTGCACCCTGGAGAGAATGTATAAACCCTAAGGAATGCATGTCCTTGATTGTTGAGCCTGGACCATTCCCCACCCTGGGCCATTCCTCCTACACTAATAAAAGTGCACCCTGGAGAGAATGTATAAACCCTAAGGAATGACTGTCCAAACCAGTTCCTATGTTAACCACACGAGGAAAAGACTGTCATGTATCAACCTCCAAAACGGACCATTCCTCATGTTAACCATAATGAGAAATCGTTGTCCGGCAAGGTGGGCCAGTCTTCTTGAGTAACCCTCAAGAAGAGAGATTTCCCTAGACCACTCTCCATGTTAACCACAATGGGAAGTTGTTTTCTATGATACATCAACAATCTGGACCACTTCCCATGTTAACCATAATGTGAAGTTGTTGTCCATTAGAAATCTCAATCCACTTTCCGAACAGGAAAGAATCTGTCCAATCTGGACTATTTTTCAATCACAAGGATAAATGTTTCAATAATATTTTCAGTGCTCTCTCCTAACCTGACGAGTCTTCCCTTTTATCCAAGGGAGTTATTTCCACGATCCCCATCTTCTCTCAGAAATATGCAAACTTTATTCTAGATAGAGGTTTTGTCAGGATGTCTGATGTCTACTCATCAGTGGGGATATACTCGAGCTTTACCTCTCCTTCCTAGACTTTATCTCGAATAAAGTAGTATTTGATCTCAATATGTTTAGACCTTTCATGAAACACGAGATGTTTTGATAATATTATACAACTCTGATTATCACAATGTATTATGGTTGATTCTGGAATCTGATCAAATAAGTCGGAAATTAACTTCCTTAACCATATTTCTTCAGTGCATGCTTCACATGTTGCGATATACTCTGCTTCTTCTATGTTGAGTGTGACAGACTTCTGTTTCCTACTGCCCCAAGATATCATAGCGGAGCCCAAGCTGAAACACATGCCTAAAGTGCTTTTTCTATCTTCTGCACTTCCTGCCCAATCTGAGTCTATGAATCCATGAAGTTGTATATTACTAGATGCGGTATATCTCAAGCCATAGTTTATTATCCCACGAATATATCTTAGGACATGCTTTGCAGCTATCCAATGCTCTTGTCTAAGTTCCACCTGGAACTAACTTTATGTATTTACGACAAAGCAAATGTCTAGTCGAGTATTTACCAAATACATCAATGACCCAATTAGTTGTCGATATAGAGATGGATATACTGGATCAGAATCCGAGACTTTCACTTTTCTTATATCCACATGCATAGGTTTGTCCATGGACTTACACTCCATCATTCCAAACTTTTGAAGGATATTTATTGAATACTTTCCTTGTCCAAGGAATACTTCACCACGCTTCTGCCATACTTCTAGTCCCAAGTAATAATGCATGAGACTTAGATCTTTCATATCAAATTCAGAAGTTAATTCCTTCTTGCACTGGATAATGAGAAATTCTTCACCTATTATGAATAGATCGTCAACATATAATAGTAGAATCACAGGTGCATTATCCACGACTTTGTAATAAAGGTTTGGATCTGCATGACTCTTGGAGAAACCAAGTCTTGTCAGATAGTTGTCCATTCTGGCATACCAAGCCCTTGGAGCTTGCTTGAGTCCATATAGATCTTTCTTCAATCTACAAACATGAGTGTCTCTGGAATGTACCTCAAACCCTTGAGGTTGTTCAATATATACTTCTTCTTCAATTGCTCCATTCAGAAAAACTATCTTTACATCCATCTGATGTAAGTTCCATCCCATGGAAGTGGAAAGAGATATGATAGCTCTAATGGAAGTATATCTAGCCACCGGAGCAAAGGTTTCGTCATAATCTTCTCCCTCCTTCTGGGAGAACCCTCTAGCTACGAATCTTGCCTTGTATTTATCCACGCTTTCGTCTACTGCATGTTTGATCTTGTATACCCATTTTGAAGTTACCACCAATTTTTCTTTAGGTCTAGGTACAATTTCCAATACCTCATTTTTCATAATGGATTGATGTTCTTCCGTCATAGCTTATTTCCATTGTCCCTTTTGAACTGCTTCTTCAAATGTGGTAGGTTCTTCATCTAGAAGCTTCATCATGTATGCTGCATAACTTGAGAATCTTTTGGGTCTTTTACTCTTCCTGAATGTTCCTTATGGAACCTTGAGTCTTTCTATGTCTTGTAAGGTAGCTTCAAGCCAAGTTGGTCGTTTCTTGGTCTTAGGTACGATATTTGAATCAATGTTTTCACATGGATCCATAGGATGATCAAGTTGTTCCTTTTCGTCATTTTCGTTTTTTGTGTTTTCTTCATTAGTTTCTTCAAGCTCTTCTTCTTCTATAATTTCTTCGATGGATTTCCTGAAGGCCATCCTTTCATTGAACGTTACGTCTCTGCTAAATTCGATCTTATGTTTTTCTGGAATATATATTCTATAAGCCTTGGATGAATCACTGTATCCCACGAATATCCCCTTCTTTCTTGAGGGTTCTAGTTTATTCCTTTTGTCCTTGGGAATGTGAGAGTAAACTGGACATCCAAATATTCTTAGGTTTTTCACATTAGGTTTCTTACCTAAGAAATCTTATTCTGGTGTCATGTCCTTCAATATATGATGATGACTTTTGTTTTGCACATATATTGTCATCAATGTTGCTTCTCCCCATAGGAACATGGATAGACCTTGATCATTCAATAAGGATTTTACAGTTTCTTCGATAGATCTGTTCTTTCTTTCTGCTACACCAGTTTGTTGATGATTATGAGAAACAATCAACTCCCTCCTAATCCCTGCCGATTTGAAAAATGCAACGAATTCCTTTGAGGTGTATTCTCCTCCATTATATGTTCTTAATGTCTTGATCTTCTTGTTCGTGAGGTTTTCTATTTCTACTTTGAATTCTTGGAATTTGCTTAATACTTCATCTTTTGTCTTCAGTAGGTATAGCCAAGTCTTTCTTGAATAATCGTCTATGAATATTATGTAGTAAAGAGATCCTCCTAGATATATGACTGGCATCGGACCACAAACATCTGAGTGTATCATATCTAAAATCTCCTTAGATATGTTATTGCTGCCTGGGAATGGTTTCTTAATATTCTTCCCAAGTGCACATCCCTTGCAGATTCCTTCATGTGTAGATTGTAATTCTGGTATTCCTTCAACCATCTTTCTGAGAAAAGGTAATTCTTGATAATTAATGTGAGCGTATCTTCTATGCCAAAGTTCATTGGGATTGACTTCGTCATGAACGAGAGCTTCTTCATTATGTTCTAGTAGTCTATATAGATTTCCTTCACGACTTCCAATAACCCTAGCATTCTCTATGCTGGAGTCTTTATGCCATGATAACACCTTTCCATCCACGAAGGCTGTTATGTTTCCTTTGTCTTCTAGACATGATATCGATACAAGATTCTTTTCTAAACTAGGTACATATAAAACATTGCTCAAGTGAACATGGTTACTTGATTTCAACTTGACGGAGGCTTGTCCAAATCCTTCAACGGGGTAAGTGCTTTTGTCTCCAAGCTCCACCTTGTACGATGTATTCTTCTCATTTAGATTTGAGAGTCTGGCTTGATCTCCCATCATGTGCCTAGAAGCACCACTATCGATTATCCACAGGTCATCTTCAAACATTCCAGTGAGTGTTGAGTAGTGTAAAAGACTGATCATTTTACTCATGTCTTTGGTTAGCTGGTAATTGGTCATGCCTTGATCCAAAACTTCAACTTCATTGTTTCTGTCTTCTGAGAGAGCCAAAAGGTGTGCTGAACTAGGGTGCATTTGAATATCTTCTCCTTGAGCGAGATGCTCCATCACATGGTGTTGGATCTGAGATTAGGGTTTCTGCAACTGCTTCTGCTAGTAACCCTAGCGACAGTGTCTTGGATGTTTCTCTTGCTAGTAACCCTAGAGGCATTTCCTCAACGAGCTCAATATCCTAGCGGCTATGCTTCCTTCTAGCGTTTTAGGCTGAATGAAGGAGGTGTGCACCCATAACCTGTTAGAATATAGAAGATTGTGCTTGTTTTACCATTGATAATACCCTTGTCACCTAACCATAGGCTGAAGCCACCCTCCGAGCACCTTGACCTTGACAAAGAAGAATACTGGTAGCAATCAATAGCCAAGAAAGTCTAATGCACCAAGCAAGAAAAGAAACAAAAGTTGATCAGATAGTCCGCCCAGAAAACTGGCACAACACCTTCCCCAGAAACTTGCGCACAAAACTGCCAACTGCAGTGCGCACAACTGGCTCTCTGCAATTCTGAGAATATGAAATAATGAGAACTGACACCCTGTATTTATGGTAGTTCTGGCAGACTTACTGGGGCTGAGTTCTCCTTCTGGGTACTAATTAATTCATATTAATTATATTTCTGCAGCCGACATCTTGTCTAGGGTTTCCTTTACTTCCTTGCTTCCTTCTGGAATATTCTAATCTCGTCATAGGTCACAATAGAGGTTCATACCTCCCGAAGCTACCATAATATCAACACGTTTTCCCTGGGGGGGGGAGGGGTTATCTAGGGTCATGTTGACCAAAAACACTTGTGTTCATTTCATGCATGCTTAGAGTGTAGATCAGGTTATTTGTGTTGTAAATATATAGAGGAGTGTTACTTGTTTTGAGATATATTGCATGTGTTAACCACCAGTTCGAAAACACTTGCAAGGGCACCTCAAAGAACACTTAACCACAAAAATTATGGGTAGAAAGTTACTAAACTATTTCATGTCCTAAAACACAACAAAGGATAGTTTTGGAGATTGAAACTTAGAGGCAATAAAAAGGTCAAATACAGACCTTAGTTGGCAAGCTCATAGTACCTCATATTTCTTCATGCACCTCATCATATTCACCACACAAATAGAATCCTTCAAACATGAAACATAGAATAAGTAGTCTTAGTCTAGATATGAATGGTAAGTATGCACGAGTTGTGTAAATTAAAGCTAGTGATACTTACTTTACATAGTAGTGACATCGCTATTTCCATGGGAACAATGAAAAATCACTATAGCAATAGAGAAAACCACATGTTATTGTTGTTTCCAGAAGACCACTAGGCAACGTCGAGGAATATTAGTGCAAGTGAAGAATCTAGTGCATGTCTGGTTCTAGTGTTTGCCTTTGCAATCACATTGTTGATTAAATTTTATAAGAGCTCCCCAAAACTACCTTGGTTGCGATGGAGGTGGCCTTTGCACTATTTATAAGAGATGCCATGATCTGATGCTTGTATGGTTCTAATAAACAATCAATTTTACGTTGTTTGTATTTGATATTAGGGTGTTTGGAAGCCATGAACCCCCATATATAGAACATTGAGTTTGTTTATTTATTTTCAAAAAACAATGGATGGAATTTTTTCTTGAAATGGATTACATTTTTATTCAATAAGGCTTCCTATTCTAATTTTCTTGGCTTACAATGACCTATTAAGTATAAATTTATAACAAATATATTAATGTAATCCATAGCAGATCTCTATAGTCACTATTAAGTAAAAATATTTTAAGCATTAACTATGCATCTTCTTTTATGGTATTTAAGAGCCTTTGCAGATTTGAAGCACATCGTGGCATCTTCATTGATGTTATTTGAGATCCTTTGCAACAGAAGACCTAGAGTAGATAGGTTGTTAGCACAAATTGTAACTTGTAAGGAAGAAGAAGAATTGAAACAAACACCAGGAAACCACGTGCTAAATTGTTGTTTTCTTATTTGATTCAGTGTTCAGTGTCCAATAACTTTTAAATTCTTACCTACATAAGTCACATAGACCAATCAATTACTATGATTTCAACATAATAAAATGGAATAGATCATAAGCTATTGAAACAAATAGATTTTGCAGAACCATGCCATGAATATGGGAGGCTTGCAGATGATTTAATGCATTCATTATTGGAATGAAAAAAGAGATAGCAATAGGGTTCATGAAGTACTTCACAAGTATGCCTTAACACTTTTCTATATAGGTTTTCTCTTTTAAATCTTCTCTACAAAGAAATAGACTTACAAAATTTATAAATTTGAAAATGATACTCTACAGCTGCCTAGCCCCTATGATTGTCACCCTACCAGTCACATTCTATCTTATTATCTTAAATGACATGCGTCTTGATTTTCCATTGCATTCTAACATTAATGTTATTTTTTCTTGATATTGAAGTAAATTTATCACTACAAATATTTGTCACACTTGCACATGGATTAAAAGATGACACGTGTTTGTGCCCGAGGGGTTTTGTGTACTATTTGAGGATAGAAGACATTATGCTTTAGAAATTGGAGGAGGATTTGGGTTTGATTCACAGTCGTTGAGATTTTGATAGAACTTGCATTTCTTTCTTTGGTTGTGTGAGGAGAATGAGAGATATATTGCACATCCATGGTGGGTGTGCAATAATGAGATATGAACCAAGTTTTAGGAAGTGATATGTGATGAGCATGGGATTGATTCCACAAGCTCGCACTGTGGGGTCTCCGATCTACCGCTGGAGAGGATCAATTCCTATTACAATGAGGGGATGTGAAAGTAGTCCATGGATGGTGGCGTAAAATACTAAAATACCAATCGAGGGGATGGGAAGGCAGTGAAAAATGCTAACTTTCATATCAATGTTATAAATCATGAGAAATATTTATTACATGTCAGTGTTTGATGGGGAGCATAAGTATTAATGCTCGCAATATTACCAAGAATAACACTAACACCCTAGCAATAAGACTTCAAAGTTGAAATCTAATAATATACAAGAAAAATATTTATTTATTTATTTATCTTAATGAAAATAAAATGTATTATTTAATATTCTTTAAATTTGATTATATTAAACATTGAAAATTAAAATCAAAGATTGATTACACCGAAAGACGTACACCTATTGACAATGGGCACAATTAATGATCTTTTAACCTTATTTAACCTTAAACCCTAATCTAATGGCTATGCATTGAAGATGATGGCATATTCTTAGTCGTCCTCCAAAATCAATGGGTCAGAGTTATTGTTCATAACTTTCTTGCATTTATCAAGGCATCCATTAACATGTTTACTTTTTAACATTTACCTAATCACATTAAAAATTTATTGTACGGATATGTAATTGTCATGTTTAAATGATTAAGTAGGATTAAACTGTGGCATCTAAATAAATGCCCACGTTCTGCTTCTGAATCGGCCATCTGATGCCCACACGTTCCATTTATCAACCTAATGCAGCCAAACATTTCGGCGTTCACCAGCCGCCAACCACTTTGCGGCGTTCACCAACCGCCAACCACATTTCCCTATGTGTGTTTCGACGTTGACCAGCCACCAGCCACTTTGCAAAGTTGCAAAGTAGCTAGTCTAGTTGAACAACTTGAATATATAAAGTTGAACAATAAATTGTCAAAATTGAGTAATGTAAAACAGATTTTTTTAAACAATACAATAATATAAAGCGAAATTTATTAAACAAACTTACATTGTAGTTTTGAAGATCACTTACCCAAGAATAGTTTTAGAAGTCACCATGAACACTTTACCTAGTGGATCTGTAATACAAAAGCCAGCCACTACACCGGCGAGGAACATACTTCCGGAAGATGAGGATTTTGAAATATAAACATTATTTCAAAACATCTCACTATTTAACTACACATTCAATGAAAAAAATTAACATAAAGGCACTCTTCAAAATTTAAAAATTATTTAACTTTTTAGCTTTTACATGGATTCTCCAATTAACGACGACGATGCACTCTTGGAATTTGCCTTGCGCCTTTGTCCATCCAATTAACTATTTGACGCTCAGAATTTGGATATTCTTCATCACGTAATGTTATGCTAAAGATTGTACCTTTATAATAATTTTTTGTTAAAATATTTAATATTCAATAATAGAGTTTTATTATGTTAAAATATTTAATATTCAATAATAAAGTTTTATTAAAAAATAGATAGGAGAGAAGGTTTTATACGATAAAAATTATAGGGATTTAAATTTTCAAATTATAATAATTTTAAATTAAAATATATAAAATATATTTTAAATACTTGGTATAAAATTTTTAAATTTAATTTTAATTGATATTTATTATTAATTATTAATAAAAAGATAATAATAATAATGATTAATATTTAGTAAGAGTAAATTTAATTTAAGTAAAAAATACTTAATTTATTTTAAATTCATATTTCTATACTTAAAATAAAATAAAAGAGTGTTAAAACTTTAAAAACTCTAATAAAATTCACTTAGCCATTTGAAAATTTTCCACGGATAGTAACCTAAAATTTCTAAAAACCAAATTTAACATTGACTAGTGAAGGATATATATCTTCAACTAATGTTATTATTGCTACGGTTATAACCTAGGAAATTATGGCCCATGGAATATTAAATTTGGAGTACGGTTAAGAATTTAATAATATTAATGCATGAGTAATGTGGTCCTTCATAATTAGTACTAATTCAAACTTTATAATTAATTAGTAATTTATTAATATTAATATATAACATTAATATAGATGAGGATTAGCATTTTTGATAATTAATTCTGACCAGTTTTATTTAGGCCATTTAGATGAAATATTAAATTTGAGTTTGGAATATTACAACGAGCAACATTAAACATTCATTATTTTAAACATTCATTATTTAATCATTGTAAGTAAATTTGTAACCATTTACGGTTTTTGCTACGACTTAAGGAAGTAAAACAAATAATCCTGATAGAAGTATGCCATTCAAGAGAAGCATTCTACATAATCAGATAAGCCTTCTACAGAGGACATCGAGAAGATATCTCCAGATATTATTATCTCATTCCTTTCCAGTGGCTTGRGTAGTAATCGATGGCAAAAACCCTAGATTCCATCCAGGTAGAACCATGTTTTGACCAAGTTGCAGAACCGTCATGTTGCAAATATTTCCTATCTAATTAAGGTAAGTTGTTATATTTCTTATTTATATTTTAATGTTATTAATATTTTTTACTTTTAAATATTACCTGTAACATAAGTTTGGTCCCCTAAAAGAATATGGAGCCTTAAACGTCAGACATGAATCCATATAAATATAAATTCATGTTAAAATGCAACGTGTCAGTATCATTGCCGTTTGTTCTTGCTGGCTTCTCCAAGGGCAGTGTAACTTTTATTTTCATCACTAAAAGTTTGTGGCCTGGCTACTCAAATCCATGTGCTCCCTTAGGGACGCTGCAATGTGTCTGATCCAGATTATTTTCGACACAAAATGAGAGAGGAGATACAACACAAAAATATACAGAGATATTGCAAGAGATCTAATAATATAACAGAGATATATCGGATATATAACAAGAGGCACAAATATACAATAATACACAATTTCTATTAATGTGTGAAATGTACAAAACTGTAAAAATATAGAGTGAAAGACTCACTAGAATGGTGACAACTTATCTTTGAGAAGAGATGTGAAAACTATGCTCATTCGCCAGAAGATGATTACAATGAGGCTCTAAAGGTATTTTTAACATAAAGAAAATTCAAAACCCTAACCCCAGAAGATGAAAAGCCAACAATTTTGTGGACCCCGTTTTGGGTAGTTTAGTTTATCAACTTCCCAGGGGTGTAACTTTGACATACGATCTTCGTTTTGGGTGCACGATATCTTGTTGGAAAGGTATCGTCAAATAAATTCATTTTGGGGGCTCAATCATAGCCTCTGGCTATCTTTGAGGTGCTCGATCCCAAACAAACTTCATTTAGGCCCTCAAAATAGCCCCAAAAGTTTAGGAACTGAAAACCTGCTAAAAATAACAAGTTTCCATAAGATTGTTTTGTGCCAGTTGGAATAGGTGGGTGGCCACAGATATCCACCCGGATCAATCATCCCTTCTTAGGAAGCAATGGTCTCCATTGTGTTGAGTTCCCGGGGGAGAGGGGAAAGCATTTGCTGAAACTGAATCTTGGTGAGCTTCTTTCCTTCCTGGAGATGTTGCGTTGCTTGGTTTTTAGAAGGCTATCACGAACCTGTTGTTGGCGAGGTTGAATCTTTTCAACCAACATGTTGTATTTTGTCTTGACGGGGCATTTTATAGGCATCGTTGTTGGTGAAGAAATAATATCTTATTTCTCTTCTGTAATCTTCTTCTGTTGAATGGAAGGTGTTGAGGCTAGAGTGGTTGCAGTGGTCTTATGTTCACCTTTTGAACAGATTGTGAAGAGGCTGAATTTTGCAATATGAAAGATTACCTTGCGACATTGCTTTGGTGGAACAGTAGTCGAAACTACGTTTGGTATCCTGTAGAGCTAACCCCCCAGAGTAACAATGACACTACGTGATCGAGACTCATAAACAACATGGCATTTCCACATATATGGTTGTCCCAAAAGAACATCACAAACACCAAGAGGGGAAACAACACACAATACCTCATCCTTGAAGGGATGGATTCCATAGGAAATGAAACATTGCTAGTGGACACAAAGATCTTGTCCCTGGCGAGGCCACCCGATGTTGTATGGTTGCCTGTGTGGTGTTATCGACAACCCCAACGGTTTGATGACCTCTGCTTAGATGAGGTTCTTCTGGCTTCCACTATCAACAATGAAATGCAATGGAGTCCCCTTCACCCATATTTTTGAATGGAAGAGGCGCTCCCCCTCTTTAGGATCTATTGGTTCTTCTAGTTGAATTGTTGTGTTCACAACAGTAGCAGTGGGATCTGCATCGATAACATGTCTCCTTCCATTATTTTCTGAATCAGTGTCTGAATCTGGGTTCGGCTCTTTTTCTTTGATCTCGGCCACCAATGACTGTTTTGAGCGACTTTCATCGGTGTTGTGCCAGGGGATTTTGTGGAAGTCGCACCATTTTTCAGTGTCATTATTTGTCTTTCCCTTACCCTTCTTTTCTTGTGGCTTGGATTGGTTGTAGGGAGGTTGTTTGTTAGGGTCGTCTTTATCATGCTTTGGTTGTTGTGGATTTGCAGACCCCAACTCCTGCTTGTTTTGGTGCTTAAATTTCTGCTCGATTTTAACAACATATTGATAAATAACACCTAGTGTTGAGATGTCTAGAAAATCCATTTCAGTTTGGATGTATCTGTGTAGAGCCCCGTGGTATTTCAAAACCAAATGTCGGTCGGAGTCTTTGATACCCAACTTGATTCGCAAGGTATGTAAGGTATTGGTGAACTCTGACACTGTTTGGCCCCTCTCTTGCCGCAATGTGGTCCATCTCATGTATTTCTCTTCATAGTTACCAACATGGTAATATTGTTCCTTGACCGCATCCACAAAAAAATCCCAAGTGGGCTCAACCCGTTATCCCATATATCCCATACTCCTCTTTGGAACTTTGCTCCGAGTAAGTTTCCCACCAATGTTTGACATGGGGAAGAGTCTTAAGGAGTACGAAGGTGATATTTTCCCTGTCCGAAAAATTGTGAACAAATAAATAACCTTCTAGTAGATTTAACCATTTTTCTAGGGTATCCACATCGATCTGACCTTCAAATATGGGAATATCAAAATTTACTTATACCTTGAAATGAGAGGTTCCTCCAAAGTGGCCAATTGGTGAAGACGCACCTATTGCTATTGGCAGGAGTTGAAGGAAGTGAGAAAAATTCTTCATCATTTCGTCCCTCTGTCACGTGAGAGCTTGCTCAAGCAACAGATTAATAAAATCTTCTCCTCTGTCGTTTTTCCTTTCTTCCACCATAGAGGGTTTCTTAGGCGTGTGAGAGCGATTGTCCTCAAGAGAGACAAGATCGATACCCAACTTGCTATACTCATACCTCGTCGGGGACATTCACTGAAAATCGATCAAGAGCAACCTACTCTGATATCACCGATCCATATTATTTTCGGCATGAAATGACAGAGGAGAGATAACACATAAATATATAGAGATATTGCAAGAGAGCCAATAATATGACAGAGATATATCAGATATATAACAAGAGGCACATATATACAGTAATACACAATTTCTATTAATGTGCGAAATGTACAGAACTATAAAAATACAGAGTGAAAGACTCACTAGAATGGTGGCAGCTTATCTCTGAAAAGAGATGTGATGGCTATGCTCATTCGCAAGAATATGATTACAATGAGGCTCTAAAGGCCTTTTTAACATAAAGAAAATTCAAAACCCTAACCCTGGAAGATGAAAAGCCAACAATTTTGTGGACCCCGTTTTGGATAGTTTGGTGTATCAACTTCCTGGGGGCGTAACTTTGTACGATCTTCGTTTGGGGTGCATGATAGCTCGTTGGAAATGTATCATTAAGGAGATTCATTTTGGGGGCTCAATCAAATCCTTCAGCTATCATTGAGGTGCTCGATCCCAAAAAAACTTCAGTTAGGCCCTCAAAATGGCCCCGAAAGTTTAGGAACTGAAAACCTACTAAAAATACTAAGTTGCCAGAGAATTGTTTTGTTCCAGTTGAAATAGGTGGGTGGCCACCAATATCCACCTAGATCAGTGTCAGTATCGTTACCATTTGTTATTGTTGGTTGCTCCAAGGGTAGTGTAACTTTTACCTTTATCACTAAAATATTTTGGCGTGTATACTTGAACCCATGCATTCCCTCAAGGAAGCAATGTACCATTCATAGTGACCACCATTGATGTTACAAATCCTGCACAGATCTTTGGGGGAAAAGCATTGGAATTTATGATTTCAGGCCAGCTAAAGAGTCACTTGAATTGACAATTTTGAAGTAGAATAGTAGGGCCAATGCGACTGCAACTTAATCCTGTCACAACAACATGGGAGCCGTAAAAAATGAGACTTATTCTTGTTTTTCACTACCAATCGAGAGTGAGAGTGGAGGGTGTAATACAACGCCTATCAGGTATGAATCAGGTATGAGAGAAAGAAATGTTGATCTAGATCTAGTCAAATTTGGTGGAAAGCTTTATCGTTAAGACCCTTTACATGCACAAATATTTTCCAAGCCGCATAGATGTTGGAGTGTAATAGAAAATATAGACTGGCCTAGAGGGGGAACATAAAATCAGATATAACCATAGAGCAGACAAAGCCCTAATGTCAACATATTCTAGAAGCACTTGAAGCATGTATTTATTTTTCAAAAACCATTGTATTTTTAAATTCTAAAAATTTTGAATCTTATTTGAAAGCATAGCATAGTCCGTTCTAAATATTTTCTGAAAATGGAAAGGCATAAACCTTAGGCTTCCATAAAAGAAAGCATAAATATATTGGTTGAGCCAATTTCAGGGTGGGCAAGTTGTTAAAAAGAAAATATAACTCTTCCCGGGGCCCCTGACGACGTCTCTAGATTTCCTAACATTGTCGTCCACCGCCATGTCCCAGTTCGGAAATATTAAACCGATTCCCTTTCGATGTTCGTGCAAAGTGCACCCTTGATACAGGGCTTCCCCATCTCTTAGGATCGACTAACCCATGGACAGTACTCGGTCCTCCAGATTTTCAAGGCCCACTGAGGGCGCACCAGAAACCACACTAAAAAGATCATAAATTATATTTCTAGAATTCTTATCCTTCTTGCAAACTTGAATTTTCAAAGAAAATTTACATTGGACACACGACATGAAAATAAATCTTTGTAGATAGTAGTTTATTCAAATTTTGAAAAATGTTTGGAAGCATATATTTACTAAAAATATTAAAATTATATTTTAAAATTATACTAATGTCGGATTTCTTCGGTATCTTCAGCGCTGATATCATTTTCTCTGCCCCAAAGTGAATGTCCCATGACAATCAAAATGGCTCCCACCATGATACAACTGATTTTCAAATCAGAATTAATGGCATCTTGAATAAACTTGTGTTCAGAATTTTCAAAATCAGACGACGCATACTATATTATCAAAGTTGGTAACGTACAACGCCTTGTCCAATGATTATCTGAATGGATGAGAAAACCATCTCTAATTTATGTGATTACATATATTTTTACTTATCTTTCCACTCGATAATACACATTAAGAATAACAAGCTCAAACATTGCAATGACAATCGTGACCATTGTTCTAAATAAGAGACCCTCTTTGGCTTATACACCAAGCTTGGAAGAACCTCTCCAGTGTTGGAGTATATTATTCGCGGGAACATTCAAAATATTTATCCATCTTTAGCAATCAAATTTGGCGTTTTTTCCAATTAATATGTTGTTGGTAGTAAATATGTAAATTCATGGAAGCTTTCTTTTTATATAAGAGTGTTTTTGTTGAGAGTTCATATGCTTACCCAGTACACAACACTCAAAAGCTTGATATTCCATCCTGTAGCCTATAGGTTTGATTTCTTACCCGCGCATATTACATAAATTAGAGTAGGTTGTACTGCTCTACTAAGACACGAGTGTTGTTAATGATAAGTGAGTCTGATACATGTTCAAAACATGTGGTTGTACTCTATTTGGCCCATCAATAACTAGGTGAAGTAGACACCTCATTAGATTCAGAACATTACCTTAGTCAAGTCAAAAAAGGGGCATATTGGGTCATTTTCAAAAGTAAACTAGATGCATATAGGGGCATTAAACCTAATAAACCATTAGCTCTTGGAGCGTTTTAGAAACAAAACCAGATGCATCTTGAGAATTTTATAAAGCAAGCAAACCAGACACACTTTTATTGTATAGGGAATGAAACATTTCATTTAGGAAACTATATACATCTAGGAGCTTTTTACTATATAAACCAGACTCATTTTAGGGCGTTTTACTAAGAAAACTAGATTGGTAGACTTTAATAACTTTGATAAGAATTGAAATCATGTTTTGTTAGAAGAGGAGAAATGAAACCCAATATCAAAACTCACCTATTTTTTGTTATCCTTCTAGTGTAGGGAAGATTCTAGCGCAAATGAGCAAGTTCCAAGAAGCTTAGGAGGCATATGATAAGCTTGTTGAGCTCATGATGCAGGTGTGTGGTAAAGAAAAAATTAAATCCATAGAGTTGAGGAGGCATGAGATAAGCTTGTTGAGCTCATTATGCAGGTGTGTGCTAAAGAAAAGAAAGACCCAGTGTATCATAGAAGTTGATGACTGGATTAGGTAAACAAATCCCTTACAGTCTAAGTTGGGGGAATGGTGAAACATGTAGATCGCCATGGGAACAATACATCTACTACTACAACAACAACTTACCATCATGGTTCTTTTATAAATTTATAAATTTTAAACTATTTACTATTTCCGACAAATAGTGGGAAAACACAGGGCTAATAAAGTCCCATCACAATCCCTAGCCCAATCACAAAATCGAGATTTGAAATTGGAAAATAAAAAAAAAAAAAATATTTTTTCAAAATAATTAAAATTATAAATCATTTTTTCAAAACATTGGGAAATTTTTTAGATGGTAACAAAATACAATAAATAATATACTAAAATAGACCAAGTAATAGGCGGCCAACTATAGTTGACCGCCAAGTGAAAGCTAAAGATTCTAGCACGAATGGCTAAGTTCCAGGAAGCTTAGGAGGCATACAATAAGCTTGTTGAGCTCGCTTGTTGAGCTCATGATGCAGGTGTGTGGTAAAGAAAAGATTGAATCCATAGAGCTCATGAGGCATACAATAAGCTTGTTGAGCTCATGATGCAGGTGTGTGCTAAAGAAAAGAAAGGCATGGTGTATCATAGAAGCTCTTGATTGGCTTAGGTAAAAACATCCCTTACAGTCTAGGTTGGGGGAATGGTGAAACAATCGCTACGTGATCCAGGTGGATATCGGTGGCCACCCACCTTTTCCAAATGGCTCAAAACAGTTTTCTGGCCATCTTGGCAATTTACTATTTTTAGCAGGTTTTAACTTCCGGGGCCATTTTGAGGGCCTAAATGAAGTTATTTTGAGATCGAGGTTCTCAATGATAGTCAAAGGCATGATTGAGCCCCCAAAATGAATCTTCTCGACGATACCTTTCCAACGAGCTATCACACGCCTAAAACGAAGATCGTATGCAAAAGTTACGACCCCTAGAAGTTGATGTACTAACTTACCCAAACGGGCTTCATCTCCTAGGGTTAGGTTTTTGGATGTCTATGACTTTTGGCATTCTCGTCTATTGTAAAAAGGCCTCTAGAGCCTCATTGTAATCATCTTCTTGCGAATGCGAGTCGCCGTCACATCTCTTCTCAGAGATAAGCTGCCACCATTCTAGCGAGTCTTTCACTCTATATTTTTACAATCTCTGTACATTTCTCTAATTAATAGAAATCGTGTATTACTGTACTACGAGATGGTATCTAATGCAGCAACAACACTGAGTGCAGCAACAAAAATACATCTATTGCAACAACAACAATAAGACCATCATGGGTTTTTATAAATTTTATAATTTTAAATTATTTACTATTTCTGACAAATAATGAAAAAAAGTGAACATACCAGGGCTAATAAAGTCACATCGCAACCTAATCACAAAATAGAGATTATGAAATTGCAAAATAAAAAAAATATTTATTTTTTCAAAATAATTAAAATTCTAAATCATTTTTTAGAACATTGGAAATTTTTTTAAATGATAACAAAATGCAACAAATAATATCGTAAAATAAACCAAGTAAAAGGCGATCAACTACAATGAAATGCCAAGCAAAAACTAAAATCCCTGGCTGGAAGGACTAATAAGACAAAGAAACTCAATATGTGCAAAAAGAAAAACTCAAGCTCCACTCTCACCAAGCTAACCTGCAAAACCTTAACAATGCCTTACTAAAATCACAATTAAGCTTCACCCTCACCAAACTAATCCACAAACCCTTAAAAAATGTTTTATTAAAATCAAATTAAGATTTCACCAAACTAATCCACAAAACTTTAAAAAATGTTTTATTAAAATCACAATTAAAATTTTAACTCCATGGAATAGCACAATTGATGAGATATGGCACACTCCTTAGATACGGGAAGGTCAAGAGTTCAACCTTATCAGGTCTAGCATCTTTACCATCCACAAAATGTGGGTAAGTATTGACCTATTTTTCTTGGTGAAAAAAAATCTTTTTTAAAACTTTTAAAAACACTAATTACAAAACGACAGATCTGCACCATGTGGGACATAGACATAAAGTATAATGAGATGTGAGTGGGTGTCATTTGCTATTTTTCATGTGGTTGTCCTCGCCCAAAAAGTTGGTCGGTTCTCAATATTTTATATTTTAGATGTTTGGCACAAAATGACTCCGGGTCCTCAACACAATTTTGTTCACAGACATTTTGTTTTTCCGTTTCAATGACATGACTTCATCGCTTAAATAAAAACCGGAGATCCGGTCAGGGATCATGGATTACTGCAGCCACCCTGTGAAAGCAATTGATTTTAATGACATGATTTCATTGTTTCAATAAAAAACCGAGATCCTCCACTTGGCAATGAACGTCTGCAACGACGTTAAAAGAGCCATGTTTTTAAAATACCGATAATGGGTTTTAAAAAGTACTGATAATGGATAAGGACCGGCAGAATCTTCACCATTCATAATTGAACAATTTACATATAGTATTCCTATAACGGCGGAATTCCCGGAATACGTATATTTGTCTACCAAATCCACAAAGTATGTGAGTTCGACGATAATTGTTCAGAAGCCTTAACTGGTTCACAGGTTGGACATAAACCGAACGCCTAGATCAAATCAGGGAAGCTACGAGAATTTAACGAATGGTAACCCTAGCACCGCGAAACCCTAGCATCACAGCTTCTTGGATTCTGTAAGGAATCATGGCACAAGTGGAGGGTAAGGACATCGACGATCTACCCAGGTGCCCTGCGAATTACATGGCCCTGACGCCGCTCTGGTTCATCCAACGTGCAGCTCTTGTTTACCCGAAGCGCAGATCTGTTATCCACTGCGCCCGACAGTATACGTGGGATCAGACATACGAGAGATGCAGACGCCTCGCATCCGCCCTGGCCAAGCACTCCATTGGCCCCGGCACCACGGTAAGCGTCTATGTATTCGGTTAGCTTAGTGGGTGTATTTCGATTCAGAGGTCTGAAGTTTTAATTGGCAGGTCGCGGTGCTCGCGCCCAACGTGCCGGCTACCTACGAGGCCCATTTCGGCGTCCCCATGGCGGGGGCCGTGCTGAATTGCATCAACGTCCGGCTAGACGCCCGGACGATCGCCTTACTGCTCGAACATTCCCGGGCCGCCGTCGTGCTGGTTGATCAGGAGTTCTTTCGGCTCTTGCACGAGGCCTTGAGGATGATGGCGGAGAAACACGGGACCGGATTCGAACCTCCGTTTCTGGTCGTCATCGGGGACGAGAACTGCGACGAGGGGAATTTGAAGCGGGCCCTACGGAGCGGGGCCGTGGATTATGAGAACTTCTTGCAAAATGGAGATCCCGGGTTCGAGTGGCAACCGCCAGACGATGAGTGGCAGAGCATCGCGCTGGGCTATACTTCGGGCACCACATCGAGTCCCAAGGGCGTGGTCATGAGCCACCGGGGGGCGTATGTTGCGTCCCTCGGCTCTGCTTTGTCCTGGGAAATGGCCGACGGTTGTGTTTATCTGTGGACTCTGCCCATGTTCCACTGCAACGGCTGGTGCTATACCTGGGGCGTCGCGGCGTTCGGCGGCACCAACATCTGCTTGCGTCAGGTAATACAAATTAAGACTGTAAAACTGTTTTCCACTGGTTAGCCGATATCTGATGTCGGCTTTTTTTTTTTTGTTTTTGGGTTCGGAAGGTGACCGCCCAGGCGATCTTCACCTCCATAGCCGAGCACAAGGTAACCCATTTCTGTGCGGCGCCGGTAGTTCTGAACGCAATAGTGAACTACGAGACCCAGGATCGAGTCCCCATCCCGCGCGGCATCCACGTGATGACCGCTGGGTCGGCGCCCCCGGCTTCCGTTCTGGCGAAGATGGAAGAGCAGGGTTTCTGCGTGACGCACACATACGGCCTCAGCGAAACCAACGGGCCATCCGTCGTGTGCGCGTGGAAGGAGGAGTGGGACTCGCTCCCGCCGCCGGATCGAGCCAGGCTGAAGGCCCGGCAGGGCGTGCGTTACGTCTCGCTGGAAAGTCTTGACGTGGTGAATCCGGACAGCATGGTGCCGGTCCTGGCCGATGGGAGCACCGTCGGGGAGGTTGTAATGAGGGGCAACATGATGATGAAGGGCTACCTCAAGAACCCGGAGGCCAACTGGGAGAGCTTCCGGGGCGGGTGGTTTCACTCTGGCGACCTGGCAGTCAAGCACCCGGACGGCTATATCGAAATCAAGGACCGGTCCAAGGACATTATTATCTCTGGCGGGGAGAATATCAGCAGCCTCGAGGTGGAGAATGCGCTGTATAGTCATCCTAGGGTTTTGGAAGCCTCTGTTGTCGCAAGGCCCGACGAACGTTGGGGTGAGTCTCCGTGTGCCTTCATAGCACTAAAGGGCTATGGCGATCCTAATGAGGATGAAAGTCGGGTCGGGCAAGACATTATAAATTATTGTCGGTCTACGCTCCCCCATTATATGGTCCCCAAGTCGGTGGTGTTCGGTCCTTTGCCCAAGACCGCGACGGGCAAAATCCAAAAGCATATGCTAAGGTCGAGGGCAAAGAAAATGGGCTCCCTACCAAAGAGCAGAATGTAAAGCTAAGCCAACATGTGTAATTGTTTTCTAAACATTTCTTCCATGTTTTAAAAAACAAGCATACATTTATGGGATTAAAAAGAATTCTAGAGATAAATGGATGGTTGTTTAAATGAATATATAAATAAATTTAAGTTTTATTATTATTATTAAAAATTTTAATTTTACATTTATGAACTTTAAAATTTTAATCTTGCTATATATATCTCATTCATAGTGACTACTTTATTACTCTTTATGCAATTGTACCACATACGTACATTGAGACATAAGTGGGGTTCTAAAATCCTATTTTGAAAACTAGTTAAAAGTTTTAGAGGAGTGACATTCAATCAAATATTGATAATTTTTTTTAATGTTATAAAGTTATATTCAACATTAATGAATCAATTCAAAAGATCTAATGGTTGATTTCAATAGATGATGTTTATAAACTTGATATTTATATTCGTGGATCTAATGGACCTATTTGGATAGAGCGTTTGTGGAAACGTGGTGAGTACAAATTGAAAAGATTTTATGAATATATTATTTTTTCCTTTTTTCTTTGAGGGGAAAAATTGGTGAATCTGTTTCGTACGGTGTGGTCTTTTTTAGACACGAGCGTTTTTACGAATGGTGCTTCAAGACAGAGGGGCATGCATTTGTGAATATATTGAGACTATTGATATTTTTTTAATGTACGACTCGTGTTTAGTGAAATATATTTTGAAGGATAATGTTTTTATTTTTTTTAATTACCATTTTTATTTTTATTTTAAAAATAAATTAATACATATATATATATGAAACTATTGTAAGTAGATATACAAAGTGTATTTATTAGAATAAGTTTACATAAATAATATATATGTTATTTTTTATCTTTTAAAAAATATTTTTCAATTTATAGTTTTTTCTTATTTTTTTTTAAACCTTTTGTTCTTTTGAAGAAGAATAAGCCATGGTAATTAACTATATGTATGAAGATGGAAGATTATAATTTATAGAGAGAATCAAAGCCCTGTATCCATGTCTTCTACTCTATCCTCAATCTTTTACTCTATCTTCAATCTTCATGTGTGGTTGTTGATTTACCACATCTTGATCATCATCATTATTGAACACCTATGATTATTGATTTACTTTATTTTGATCATCATCATTTTTTAGAAAATTTTAACATTTTTATTTTAACTTGGTTTCTCTTTTCTCAGGAAAATGAATTTTTTCAATTTGAAAATCATTTTGTTAAAAAAAATCTTACTAAAACTTATCTCAACATATATAAAATATATGCATACAATACTACTATAACTTTCTCAAAATCTTATTTTTCTCTCTTTATAATTTTAAAGAAAAAAATGTTATATGAGATAACTATGTAACTATTTGATTGAGAAGTTTTTCGTTTAACCTTCCACTACTACTAATAACAACAATTTAATTTTAAGGTTACATTTGCCAAAAATTATGCTCAATAAAAATATTTTTAATGATAATGTTTTCTCTCTTTTTTGATTTAACGAGAAATTGTTATATAAAATAACATTACAATAATTAAATTTGAAAGTTTTTCTTTTGACTTTCAATTAATAATAATAATTTAATTTTAAAGTCACAACTTAATTAAATATCAAGTTGGTGTATAAGACCCCTTGTTTGTGAATAATAATAATTATTATTATTATTTTAGGATCAAAGATCACTTAACTAGAAAACAAATTGATTTCTAAGACATTTTTATTTTGTAGATCCATTGTAACAATTTAACTATTTATCTTATAAAAATATACAATTATAAAAATATACATACTATAGTTTCATTAAATTTGAACCTTTGATTTGTAAAAAAAATCATATATTCTTAATTATTAAACAAAAAATACTACATATTTATTTATATTATTTATTAATATAAATAATAATAAAAAATACATATAACCTTAAAAATATATATAAATAATATATATGTGTTTATAGTGGTCTATTTCTAAATATAACAAGATAGATTATTAGAGATATACTCATAAATTTCATATTAAATATTACTATTGTAATATGAGTTTTTGAGGTGTTTCTATAAATTTCAAATGGATAACTTTATTTATTTAGTGCCTTAACAACACTCTCTTACCAACTACTCTACATCTTATCACATATATATATATATTTTTCTTTATGATAATGTATCTCTAAATCTAACAATGACATTCGAGTAGTGATATTTAATATAAAATTTATGAGTATATGTCAAACTGTTTAGAGTAAATCTAACAATGGTATTCGAGTAGTGATATTTAATATGAAATTTATGAGTATATGTGAAACTGTGTAATAGTGAAAAGGGTTAGAGTAGCGATACTTAATATAAAGTTTTCCAATAGTGCATGTGAAACGAGGAGGTTCTTGAAGTGTAATAAGGGTGAGAGTAGTGATACTTAAAATAAAGTTTTCCAATAGTGCATGTGAAACTAGGAGGTTCTTGAAGTGTAATAGAGAAATTTATAAATAAATTAAAGAAATGAACATGAAAGTTTTTAATTATAAAAATTTAAAAATTTAATGATTTTTTTATTAAAATTTTTAAAATAATTTTGTGTTTTTTTTCTTTTTCAATTTGAATATTTGGATGATAATAGTTTAATTGTTATTTATTAGTTTTTATTCAATGTTTAGACTATAGTAATAGATTTTTTTTTTAATGTGTTTTTGTTTTTGTGTTGACTAAAAAAATGGTGTTGTTTTCCAAAGTTTAACTTTGTTGGGAGTGATCTAATTTTTCTTCATGTGTTATGGTTTTTGGGTTGACTAAAAATTTGGTGTTGTTTTCCAAAGTTTGACTTTGTTAGGAGCGATCTAATTTTTTTAGTGTGTTATGATTGGTTCTTCAAAACAACATCTTATCAATGGGACGATGATGCAAATTGAATAGACAATTTAATTATGTTGGTTTAGTGGATGGTTGAAACCACTGCATGTACGAGTCTCATTGTTTGGAGACCATCACAGTTTCGAGTCTCATTGTTTGGAGACCATCACGGTTTTCAAAGCTTGCTACGGTGTCATTTAAGATGCATATATATTTACTACACAATACAAATAATTATTTTTAAAAATATACATAAATCAATGTCTTTTGATTGTTCATTAAATTTAGTACGATTCATAAATTTGGAAGGGATTTTTGTGTACTATTTGACATGATTCTCTACGATAGGTTTCATGAATTACAAGAAAGTTCTAATTGAATTATTTTGTTCTAATTAATTTTTGAATTCTTTGGGCTTGATCACGATATATTGTGCTATAATCCAGGAAGGTGAGGTTGTTCCCAAAGTTACAGGTGTTGCGGTTGGTGACTTGGAAGATATATGGTTTTGGGGCTTGTACAAATCTATGAGAGTGGGTAAGAAGTCTTGTGCATCTAGTATCTTGATTCTAACTAGTTGGCTTCCATATTGAGATATGTATTTTAGACAAGTGCAATTAGTTTCTTTGGTTGTTTTTTGATAGAGTTTGCTTTGTGCATAGTGCAACTACTTATGTTGTGTTACTGTTTTTTCCATAAGAAATTCAAGTGGGCCAAGGGGCATTACAAAGAATGTTTAGGACGAAAAAAACAAAAGGTGAACATGGAGAGAAGGTATGATGTTTTGAGGTTGTATTGTTCACTTTTTTGGGGTTTTTTAATGTGTTTATCTACCATGTCATCTCTTATGGTTCATAAAGATGGAGTTGTTCTAATTTTTCAAGTGCTGGGAGTGGTGAGTTGCAGGATTTCTAATTTTGGGGTTGTGGAAATGTATGTCAGAGTGCAAGAAATCATCTACATTGTATGCTATATGCCATGGAATATTAGGTCATGATTCTTATTTCGTGTTTCCCTATTATCATCTTATAATTTTCTTCTTGTTTTTCAATTGCTTGATGCTATGGAGATAGTAGGGGTATAAAGTTAGGGGGTAGTTCATTATTTTTCATCTTCTATAGAGCAATGTTGTTTTTAGGTTAGATGCATATTCATATGGTGTTGGGGATTGTTTGGTTAGTGCATTGCATTGTGTTCCATCTGTTCTTTTTTTTTTTTTTNCTTTCCATTTTTTCTGGAGGATTTTTATATGGACATATGGTGGCAGTTTTTGTAGATATGTCTTGCGCACCTTGGCACTAACAAAGGAATATCATTGGAATAACCAATACTATGTATTTTCAATGCTTGTGCAGAGAATTCATGCCAGTTATGGTCATGTAGTCTCATACCTCCTTATGGAGAATTGTGATAGGGATGTAATTTGGAAAATATCCCAACAATTTTTTAGACATTCATTTTGTCAGATTTGCAAGAAAAGGGTAGTGATTTAGAATTATTGCCAAGTGAATGTAGAAGGCCAGATTCTATAAATTCTCAGCACACATATTGAAAATAGATCAATTGTCTATTTTGTGAGAAGCATAGTTGTGCGGAGGGTGCATATATGGCTATAGAACAACTTTCCCTCCAACCTCAAAAGTGGCCAACTAAAAACACTTTTTACTAGCAAATTGTCCAAATATAAATAGATCAGAGAGCTATGATTGCCCCAAGGCCAAGAGAAGGATGCCAATCCACTAAAATGTCTCTTGCACATATATGTGGCACCTTTTGAATAACAATAACCATAATAAAAAACAATCGAGCAATGTACAAATAAGAAGCACATTTGCTTCACAATGCTTCTAGATGTGTGGTGTTACCTCCTAAATCAGAGGAAATCAATTTACCATAAATCAATGACCTATATTGCAAATCACGTCCATTGTCACAATCAGGGATGCCGAACTATTTGAAATGCGAAGGTGCAGAAGTGTAGCAATGCGAGAGGATGACCTGTGCAGGTTCTTCAGACACGACTTAAAAATAGATTGCCTTAAGTAGGCCAAACACTATTATGAACATATGGCGAAACTCGGTGCAACTATGTCTTGTGCACCTCGACAGTGGTAGAGGAATATTGCTAGCACAACCAACATTGTGTATTTTCAATGCTTGTGCAAAGAATTCATGTTGGTTATTGTTGTGTAGTTTTTCACTTTCTATTGCAAAACCTTCGTCCAACTTCAAAAGTGGCCAAGTAAAAACGTTTTTGACTAGCAAATTATCCAAAAACAAATAGATTGTAGACATGGGATTACCCCAAAGCCAAGAGAAGGATGCCAATCCACTAAAATGTCTTTTACACATATATCGACTACATTTTGAATAATAATAGCCATAATAAAAAACCATTGATCAGTCTAGAGATAAGCGACACATTTTCTTGGCACTACTTCTAGATGTGTGTCCTTTACTTCTAAATCGAAGCAAATCAATTTACCATAAATCAATGACCTATTTTTCAAATTATGTTGCTTGTCACAATTGCGGATGTGAAACTATTGGAAATACAAAGGTGTGGAAGTGTAGCAATGCAGGAGGATGATCCATGCGGGTTCTTTGCACAAGGCTTAAAATAATTTGTATTAAGTACAGACCAAGTATAATTGTGTGGATTGGATGAGGATTCAAAATAGACTTAGCAATTTCTTTCTCTATTTTCAGTTCTTGTGTGTAATTCTACACTTTCGACCCTTGTGTTGAGAATTTGTGCTACTTATGGTCTAGAATTGACACAATTGGTTGCATATACACTTGTGCAATTGGTAGAGAGATGTCATCGACACTTCTGCATAGGTGTATGCTGCACAGAGATGGTACTTTGTCTATTTATCACTTGTTCTAGATTTAAATCTTGTGTGAAGAATTAATACGTCTACTCTTTCTTCACTGCCACAGTTCTGTATCTCGCATCATGTTGTTTGATAGTGTGTGATCTATGCATAGTGCGGTTACTTGGTTTCATTCAATTTTTCATTGGCATTGGTGTAATGTTTAAGAAAACCAGTCTTGTTTTATCAGTTGTATTGTTGAATCAAATGGTTGAATAAAATATTCTTGATGTGCATCATATATGTGAAAAAAAATTAGTTCCTTCTTATTATTTTTCTTTTTTATGGATGGATTAAGTTGGTCAAGAGTTATTTCAAAAACTATATAGATCGAAAAGGAATGAAAGATAAACATAAAAAAAAACAAGGCATGCTATTTTGATATTGTTTTCTTTTTGCTTGGTTGCTTGATGCTATAGACATAGCTTAATCATCATCCGAATGATATAAACTGAATGAAAGCATGCTTTCATATTTTTGTTACATATTTAGAAATTTCTTGTTTCTGTGTTGGATCAATAAATTGTGTTGGGCATTGTAAGCAACTGGTATAACATATATTTTGGTTGTGGAGAAAATAAAATATCAAAAATTTGCATTACATTTGCATCTCATTACCATCGATATACATTTCTATTTGACTTGTTCAATGTGCAATGCATCAAAACAATCACTGGTGTTTAAAAATAAAACAGGGAAAATAAAGAAACACGGAACAAGAATTGGAGAGGTATGTTTTTCTAATTTTATTTCTGTACTATTCATTTGTTATTCATTGATATTGTGTATTTCATGCGATTTTGAAATAAGGTTTTATTTTCATGTTCATTGAATTTGGTGCACTGCTTTCAAATGGAAATGAAATAGAGCAAGTGCATGAGAGAAAGAAGTGACAAGAAATACAAGAGAAGAAATTGAAGGACAATGTCCCGAGAGGAGGTATGCTTGTAAAAATTACTCAAGGAAAAACCTTTTTTTTTTGGTAAATTATATGCATATCCAACAATATATATGCATACTGCATAGTAGTGCATATAATCCAAAGTGTGGCTATCCTATCAGTGGTGGGTTGGAAATCCAGGGTTTGTCAATATTTGATGTACATAAATCCAAGACATCTTCATATTGAATGTTTTGTGGAAAACTAAAAAATTGTCACCAGAGACGATATGGGAATTACATAGATGAGATATCCTTATGTCAGATGTGAATGGACAATGTGATCTAGATTTATGAGCGTAACAAAATGAATAATAGAATGAATACAATAACACAAAGATACAAAGAATAACACCAAATATCTAATGAACAATAACTTCTATTGAATAAATGAAATAGGTTGAAACTGTAAAACTGTAGAATTGAAAACAACTTGCTCAAATCGTGGTAACTATCTCTTAGAAGAGATGTGGTTGCTACGTGCATCCATATGAGCAAAATGATTACAATGAAGCTCCAAAGTCCTTTTTAACATTACTCATGAATTCCAAAACCCTAGACATTCAAAAACCTAACCCTAGGAGATGAAACACCAAAAGTTATGTGGGACCCGATGGGTAATTTGGTACCTCAACTTCTCGGGGTTGTAACTTTTGCATACGACATTTGTTTTAGGTGTGTGATAGCTTGTTGGAGAGGTATTTTCGAGAAATACACATTATGTCATCAAACTTTGACTCTATCTAAATTTTGACTGTGGCAAGTAAAAAACACTGTTTAGGGCCACAAAACATCCCTGGAAGTACAAAAAGATGTGCTGACATGAAAACAACCAAAATAATCCAGTTGGAATAGGTGGGTGGCCACCAATATCCACCTAAAAGCCGTGTAGGGCTTCAGACAACCGCAAAAGTGTATAAACCACAATTACAAAGAATTAAAGAAGATCATGTTGAACTAAAAAATGTCAATAGGAGCTAGTTGGAATAGGTGGGTGGCAACCAATATCCACCTGGATCATTCCTCTCCCCTTAGGAAGAAATGGTCTCCATTGCATTGAGTTCCCCCATTAGGTGAGGAAAATTTCTCTAAATTTGGCCCCAAGTGAGTCACTTATCTTGGTGGAGGAGCTGTCCTGCCTTGACAACCCAATAAAGTTGGATCCTCTGCTGGCGAGTGCCCTTGACTTATGTGTCCACTATCTAATTAGTGGATGCATGTTCCATGCAGTCAGGGTTCATATCTGTTGGTGTCAACTATTCTATGATCTCTGAGGTGTCTAATAATGGTGGAAAATATGGTCGAAGGAGGTGCACATTCAACACTGGGTGCAAGCCAAGGAAGGGTGGAGTGTTGAGCTCAAAAGCATTTATACCCACATCATTGGTGATAGTGTAAGGCCCATAGTGAAGTGGGAGGAGCTTCTGATGGGGCCCTGTTAGGCGCTCTTTCTGCAAATGTAACCAAACCTTGTCTCCCACCTGAAACTTGTGTGGTACCCAGTGTTGATCATGGCACTTCTTATACTTAGCATTGGATTTCTGCAAAATCTCATGGACCTATTGGCGGATGTGCTGAATCTGCTCAATGAATATGGTGGCTTTGTCGGCCTGAGAGTGAACGTGGGAAGAATCTGTCTGTGTTGTTTCAAGAGGTAGTGAAACATCGATGGGACCCAAGGGTGGGAATCCCAACCCCACTTGAAAGGGGCTATGGTCGATGGAGCTATGGAGAGCCCTGTTGTAGCCGTGTTGAACATAGGGAAGACTCTCATCCCATGTACATGTATTCTTAGAGTTATACATGCGCAAGATGTGCACAATCATTCGATTGAATACCTATGTTTGGCCATCGGTTTGAGGGTGGAAGGCAATGGATTTAATGAGCTTGGTGTCCAATAGTGACCAGAGACTCGACCAAAATGTGTTAAGGAACCTGTTGTCCCAATCAGAGATGATGGTCTGTGGTATCCCAAAATGGACCCACACTCGTTCGAAGAAGAGCTTGACAATATCTGCCATTGTGATGCTCTTCTTGCAAGATGTGAGAATGGCCATCTTCGAAAATCGATCAACTACCACAAATACACAATCATTGCCTTGCTTGGTGGATAAAAGGATAGAAATGTAATCCATCAAGATGGATTCCCAAGGCCTCTTAAGAGTAGGAAGAGGGGTGTATAAGCCTTGCTTCTTCATGGATGTCTTGGAAATGGCACATGTAGTGCAAGATCTGATATACTTGTTGATGTCTTGTCAAATTTTTGGCCAATAAAAATGTTTCTGTAGAATGACCACAATTTTCTCCATGCCAAAATGTTATACCATCCAACTGTAGTGAGCCTCCCAAATCATCTTTGCATGTTCACTTTCAGGAATACAGAGATGGCCCAGATGGCATAATAGTCCGTCCTAAATGTGAAATTCGGTGTTATTCGCGCCTGTACCCAAGAGTTGATAGGTGGTGGCAAAGTTTGGATATTGTTGATAAAGTTGGGGCCACTAAGATGCCTCATTCCCACAAGAATGGAGCACAATGGTGAGTGCAGCCATGAGAGGTCGATTGAGGTAGTTAACAACATGATTTGTGATCCATGTATTATACTTCATGTTGAGATAGAACTGTTGCAGGTAGGTGGACCACTTTTGATGGAGGTCATTATATAAATTCCCCATGTCTGTATCAACTACAGAGGATTGTGATTAATGTGGATGATTGTCTCCTTTCCCAGAATGTAATGTTTCCATTGACGAAAAGATTGTACAATGGAATACATTTCCTTGTCATAGGTGGGGTATTTCCAGACAATATCTGAGAGTGTTTCACTATGGTATGCTACTGTATGATCATGATGAGTGAGAACTGCGCCTACAACATAGTCAGATGCATCAATATCAATCTTGAATGGTTGTTGCAGATCGGGTACGGAGAGTACTGGATATGAGTACAAGCGATTCTTTAGATCATCAAATGCTTGTTGTTGTTCCTTCCCCATGCAAACTTTTCCCTACCACCACCCTTGATCACTTGGCTGAGGGCTCATGAAATATGGGAGAATCCCAAAACAAACCGTCAGTAGAAGTTGGCAAGTCCTAAGAAGCTCCAAATATCGATTAGTGTGGTCAGGGTTGGCCTATCATGGATGACTTGGATCTTAGATGGATCAACATGTACTCCATGCTCATCAACAATGTAGCCCAATTATTGGACCCTGCTCATGTCAAAGGATCATTTTCCAAGTTGGCATATAGCTTGTGCTGCCACAGAGTGCTAAAAACCTGTTGAATATGATGCATGTGCTCCTCCTAAGTTCTATTGAACATGAGGATTTCATCCAAATATACCGCCACAAAAGAGTTGGTGAAGGGCCTCAATAAATCATCCATCAACCTTGTGAAAGTGGCTGGTGCATTTTGTAATCCAAAGGGCATGACCAACCATTCAAAGATATCTTCTTTAGATTTGAAAGTTGTCTTCCATACATCAGTTGGATCGATGGGAACTTGGTGGTAGCCAGACTTTAGGTCAATATTGCTGAATAAATTTCCCCCCTTGAATTTTGTTTAATGCTCTGTAATCAATGCAAATCCGCTAGGTCCCATCTTTCTTCTGCACCAGTACAATCGGGCTTCTACAAGGGGAGGAGTTGGGTCTGATGTGCCCCTTTTGAAGAAGCTCTTGGATATGACACTTGATTTTGTCATTTTCCATCAATGAGCAATGATAGACTAGTCTATAAGGTAGAGGTGCATCGGGGGTTAGATCAATTGGATGCTTGACTTGACAATGTGTTGGTACCTTGGTGGGTGAGGAGAAGATGTCTATGTACTCTTCCACGATCCCATCCACTTTCTTCTGCTACAAAGAGAGGCTCTATGTAGAGGCCAAAAATGTGGCAGTGACCTTTTGGTTACTGTGAGCATGGATCACAAAGAAGACAAACTTCCCGGTTTGTGAAATGACCTTACTACATCTCTTAGCATAGTTAAAGAAATAGTGGTAGGCGACGCTACCTATGGTATCCTGTACAATTGTCTATCCAAAGTAATAATAACATTGTGGGGTCTAGACTCATACAAAACATGTCACTTCCAAAAATATGGTTGTAATAAAAGAACATCACAAACTTTAATGGGATAAATATCACACAATACCTCGTCTTTAAAAGGTTTGATATCATAGGGTAGATAACACTGTTGGCTGACACAAAGATCTCTTCCTTGGCGAAGCCAACTGATGGTGTAGGGGTTTAGGTGCGGTGTCATCGGAAGGTCCAACCTCTTGATGACCTATGCTGATATCAGGTTCTTATGAGTGCCACTATATAAAATGAAATGAAGTAGATCCCCCTTTACCCACATCTATGAGTGAAAGAGGCATTCCCCTTCCTATGGTTTTTCTGGTTCATTTGGTTGGAATTTGGTGGTATCAAGAGTGGCACTGGGTTCAACATAGAAAATATGTTTGCCTCCTTCTAGATTTTATTCAGATTTGGAATTTGCCTCTGACTCAGAAGCTTTCAGCTCCACCACCAGTGATTCCCTTGAGCAATATTCTTCAGTGTTGTGCCAAGGGATTTTATGGTATTCACACCATTTTCCTGTGTCCTTCTTCGACTTCTCATTACCCTTCTTGTGTTGTAGCTTGGACTGGTTTTCCTAAGAGTGGCCATCTTTACTATGTCCCTTGTTTTGTGTGTTGGGGCTACCTTTTCCCTTCTTTTTCTATGGGGAGTTTGCAGATCCGAACTCTCTCCTCTTCTCCTTAAATTTTTTCTCAATCTTGACAACATATCTATAATTTGTACCCAATGATGTGATGTTTATAAAATCCATTTATGTTTGAATGTATCTATGCAGATAGCCACATTATTTGAGCACCAGATGTCGCTCAGAGTCTTTGATACCCAATTTGGTGCTCAGGGTATGGAAAATATTGGTGAAATATGGTACTGTTTGGTACCTTTCCTGACGTAGGGTGGTCCATCTTGTGTATTGGTCCTCATAGCTTCCAACATGGTAGTATTTTTCTTTAATGGCATCCCTAAAGGAATCCCATGTGGGGGCGACCACAAATATTTCAAATTCCTCTATGGCCCTTTTATCAGAGTAGGTATCCCACTAGTCCTTAACATGGGGGATGGCCTTGAGGAGTGCAAAAGTAATATTTTCCCTATCGGAAAAATTGTGGGCCGAAAAATACCCTTCGAGCAGATTCAACCATTTATCTACAACATCCACATCTATCAGTACTTCAAATAATGGAATATCAAAATTTACCTGTACCTTGAAGGGGGTTGCATTTCCGCTCGATGAAGACGTGTCTTCTGTGGTCAGCCACCGAAGGATCTATGCAAAGTTGTCCATCATTTTTTTCCTTTTTCGTGTAAGGGATTCCTTGCGCAACATTTAAAAGGATATCCTTCTCCATCATCTTTATTTTCATCCCCCATGGGTTTTTTTCAAGCTCGACGCGACCGATCGTGAAAAGGCTTGATTGGTTTGAGTCCCAACTTCTTGCACCCAGATATTGTCGAGGACATGCACAAAAACAAATTGAAGAGCAAACCGCTTTGATACCAATGATATGGATTTATGAGAGGAACTAAATGAATAATAGACTGAATACAATAACATAGAGATATGGAGAACAACAATAGATATCAAATGAACAATAAATTCTATTGAATAAATGAAATAGGTTGAAACTATAAAACTACAGAACTGAAAACAACTTGCTCGAATGGTGGTAGCTATCTCTGAGAAGAGATGTGGCTTCTACATGCATCTATCTAAGAAAAATGTTTACAATGAGGCTCCAAATGCATTTTTAACATTACTCATGAATTCCAAAACCCTAGACATCCAAAAACCTAACCCTAGGAGATGAAACGACAAAATTTATGTGGGCCCTGATGAGTAAGTTGGTACCTCAACTTCCTAGGGTCGTAACTTTTGCATACGACCTCCGTTTTAGGTGCGTGATAGCTCATTGGAAAGGTATTTTCGATAAATACACATTATGTCATCAAAATCTGACTTTGTCTACATTTTGAATGTGACAAGACAAAAAACATTGTTTAGGGCCCCAAAATGGCCTTGGAAGTACAAAAAGATGTGTTGACATAAAAACATCCAAAATAAGCCAGTTGGATTAGGTGGGCAACCACCAATATCCATTTGGAAGATGTGTAGGGATTGAGATAGCCCCAAAAGTGTAGAACCCACAATTACAAAGAATCACAAAAGAATGTGTTGAACTAAAAACTGTCAATAAGAGCCAGATGGAATAGGTGGGTGGCCACCAATATCCACCTAGATCACAATGTATTGAAGAAAAAATCTTAGACTTACACTGATTGGATGATAGTGCACTAATGAAGTAATAAAAATACAACATTAAAATAGACAACCATTGACTTTAGAAATGACACACTAAATTGCAAAATGGAAACACATTTGGGATTATTTTCATTTGAAAAGAATGACACATATAAAGGAGAAATAGTGAATTTCATAGAAATATGCTATGTAATTTTCTCATTTCAACAATGGTTGCATGCCTCTACTCCATGGATTCTATGTTGTTAATATGTTCTTTTTATTTCACTTGAAACCTATCTGTTAAAGGGAAACCATTATAGTCCAAAAATTCCATATCTGTGCATCCAAGACATTGGCCCATCCATTTGCATACTTTTCCAAAATATTGTTGAGGCTTTCTTCTGAAAAACCATTTTTTGAATAGTGTACGTGCCCCGTTGCACTAATAGATTGCATACACATGCATGTTGCATGTGAATTATCCTGCATACACACACATGTTGCATGCTAGTTAGCCCGCGTTTACCTCCAAAAGTTGAAAAAAATATAAAGTTGCACATAATTCGGTGGAGTATATGGGCTATGGAGTGTTTCCTAACCATTTTACCCCTTGTAGAACATCCCCAAACTGAATAAATATATTTTTCTCATATAAAAAGAGGTCTCTGGGAGTCATTTAGAGACATTGATCCAATTGGATATTGGTGGTCACCCACCTGTTTCCAAATTCCAACTGGCTCATCTTGACAATTTTCAGTTCAACACGTTTCTCTGTAATGGGGACATTTCTTTGTAATTGTAGATTTAACACGTTCGGGGCTTTCCTGAATCCCTACACATCATCCAAGTGGATATTGGTGGCCACCCACCTATTCCAACTAACTTATTTTGGAAGTTTTCATGTCAATACATATTTCTGTACTTCCAGGGCTCTTTTGGAGCCCTAAACAATGTTTTCTCAGCTTTTCGTAGTCAAATTGTAGAGATAGTCAAAGTTTAATGGAATAATGCATATTTCTTGAAAATATCTTTCCAATGGGATATCACGCGCCTAAAACAAAGATCGTATGCAAAATTTATGACCCTGGGAAGTTGATGTACTAACTTACCCCAACGAGGCCCACATGACTTTTGGTGTTTCATCTCCTAAGGTTAGGTTTTAGGATGTCTAGGGTTTTGGAATTCATGTTTATCATAAAAATTTCTTCAGAGCCTCATTGTACTCATCTTCTTGCGAATGGCCATATCTGTAACATCTCTTCTCAGAGATAAGGCTGCCACCATTCTAGTGAGTCTTTCACTCTGTATTTTTACAGTCTTTGTACATTTCTTTCATTAATATAAATAATGTATTGTGGTATCTATGTATTTCTGGAAATATTTATGTGTATTTCACTGTAATATCTTTCTTCCCTTTTGTTCTGTGAATAATCCAGATCAGACTTGAACAAGGGAATAATAAAACTTTGCCAAAATTCATTCCCTTTCTTTGCCCAAGATTTGCATCTCATTCTGAGTTTTAGCCTCAACTTTCCCCTCCAACCATTCTCCCTATGCAACCCTTCATATTTCCCTTGATGGTATGTTGGCTGTGAGAAGCTAATTTGGGATTGATGCACTTAGATCCATGATAAAGGAGCCCAGACTTGGTTCGTAGAGTGGTCACAAACAAAGGTTGTAACCTTTTTTATCTTGAATTTGAATAAAAGAGATTATCTTTGTCCCAAACCCCTATGTTTACATGTTTTTGTTAGTTTGAACATTTATATCTATGTTTAGACTTTTAAAGTGATTATTAGAGATTTTATATATTGTTGCATTGTATTCCTAACCCCTTGCGGGTCATCTTTGGGAGGAGATATGTGATCTAGGAGGAAACAACAAGTGAAAGAGGTCTACACCAACTGTAAGGATTGAAGGTGCACTCATTCACCCTCTCTTTCCTCTTTCTCTCATCACTTGGTTTAGATGGTTTTGGAGTATATTAAAGGTAGATCTATCTTTTAAGGAATTTATCACTTTGCCTATTCCTTAGACCCAATTTAGGGGCATTTTCCCTATAGCAGAATTAGAGACTCCACTCGGGAGTCTCTCTAGGGTCTTAGTGAGAGATTTTGGTTTGATTTGATTTTTTTTCAGTTTCTTTTTTAGTTTTCTAAAGTTACTGAGTCAGTTAGTGTCTTTGGTCACCTTCCAGGTTCCTACTAGCCTTCCCTTCCCAATTTTTTGTCTAAACCTTTTTCTTTTTGAAAATTTGTAGATATGTACACGTCCTGTCTTTTGTATAGCACACATACATATGTGTTTTGCATAGTATACAACCTGCATACATACACATGTTTCTCATACACAACACACGTCTCTATGTTTTGGAAGGGTTTTTAAAAAGGTTTTTTCTTTCCTGGAAAGAAGCTCTCTGCTTCTCAGGCCTTCCTGAACTCTTCAAGGTCTCTATTTATTGTGTTTGGTTGGGTTAAAGATTTAGTTTATCTTGGAGTTTATAAAGAACCATTGTTGTTTCTTTATTTTCTTTTGTTTGTTTTGAAGGTTTAGGGTAAACTTGTAAGCGTTAGATCCTCCTATGGATTCCAATGAATACCTACATTCAAGAAGTGGCTTAGGGTTTGTGTTAGTATTGGGTTTATTTTCTCTTTACCTTGTTTGTGCTTTGAAAAACGAAAAAATGTTATTTACTTGTGATTTTCTTTTCTAAGCATTCATTTTATTTATTATTATTATTTTTAATAGTTGCATTTAGTTATGCATTTTTGTTTCGTAGTTGTAGCATGGTTGTTTATTACAAAAGAAAAGAGTTACATTTCCAAAGTTCCTTCTTTTCTATTTCCTTGAAATTTTAGTAGTTTGCATTTACATTGTAAAACGAAAAGCACATTCTAAGAAACTTTTTGCATTTTAGGATCTTGGACTATAATTTGAAAAGTTTGCATTTACAAAGATTAAAAGTCTTTTTTCAGTTGTAGAACCTAGTTTTATTTTGCAAGAATGTTATAAAGATTTTATTTCTTATCTTTTGTCTCTTGAAAACACCATAAGTTGCATGTATGTACCCTTTTGAGTAAATCAAGCTACTTAAAATCAACGATTAACACTTAAAATCAACTAGACTTTTGTTTGTAGGGTTCAACAAGTAGTTTAGGATTTAGGGCCTTGAAATAGGTGTGGAGAGGAAACTCTTCAAGGCCACTTAAACCAACATAAGAGTCTGTGATAGGGAGTGTCACAGTCCAGTTTTGTAAGAGTCAGGCGAGACACACCTCTAACACAGGGGATAAACACGAGGTCGCATGAGGAAAGGTAGAGGAGATAACTCCTCCAAAGCCAGACCAAGCATAGTGGAGATCGTATATTGAGGGCCGTTATTGGGATTTATGCTGATCTCATTTGAATATGGAGCCTCATGGACCTCTAATCCGTTTGAGATCCTAAATTTTCTTCCAGACCATTTTCCTTTAGTACCCTTGAAAGACTTCAAATTTTGTTATCCTACTCATTACGATCATCCCAATTATCGATTTTACCCGCTTGTGACTGACTACGAGCTGAAAATCTAATTTCCTATTTTTTAGGGACTTACATGGGTGAATGAAAGGGTATACCAAGGTGCCTAGTGAAGATGTCGGATCTCACTTTGCAGAGTATACCTGGAGGGTTTTTCCATGTTCGATTTACACTTGCACTGGTAAGTTTCTCTAGTGTCGATTGGTGTAACTATTCTTCCTTCCAGTCTATTGTTTTCTTGATTTACTGTTAGGAACTTTTTAGTGTGTGTTCTGTGTTTCACGCTAGCTCAACCTTAGAGTGTTGGTTGATAATTTCACAAGGTGGAAGATCAACAACTCCATCATTTTCATAGGCTTCAAGGCCTGCTGCCAGTTAATTTGGAGCCACCTCTACCACCGTTGAGGCACAGGCTAGATCAAGAGGGTTCATTTGAAGTGACCTAACCATAGGAAACTATACCTGAGCCATCTCCTAGAGAATACTTTCCTATACCTGGGGATTCCACCATTTCTGACCTTGAAGATGAAGGATTCAGGCCCGCAAACCCTCTAACCACTGAATTATCAATGCTGCTTCTTATTCATATAATCCCTCCTAAGGTGACTTCACCTGAATGTCAGTTTTTTATATGAGTGGCAATGCAAGCAACTAGTTCTACCTCTTCTCTGAGTCCTCATACTCCCATCTCGACTTCCATGGGAGGGGATGTCGTGCCTCCTCCCCCACCTCTACCTATTAGGACTACAATTGTCCAAACACCCACTACTTCAAGTAGTGGCATAGTCCCTTCAATGACTATGACCACTTTTCCCTCTATCCAGAACATTTCTGGTGTTGCATTTCCTTATGGGATGCCAGGTTTTGACTCTGGTTCGATCCCAATCTACTCTAATCTACAGACTGTTGGTATAGAGGAAAGGAGCTCCAATTCTCCATTACAAGGATCTGTCGTAGGCACCACTGCCCCATTTAATGCTATCCATTACAGTGGAGGTCATATCCCTCGTCCATCCCCTTCGCTTGGAGGCACTTTCCAGAAGCCAATCGACCTTAACACCAACTCTAGTTTGTTCAGTGTGGGGGAGTCTTGGACCTTAATCATCTACTTTCTCGGTAGGGGGAAACCCCATCTTTGGTCTACCAAACCCTATGCAAAGATTAATTTCTTCACAGGGAGCGATGGCAAGAGTTTACTCCTTACAAGGTCTTGGAAATACCTGGAAAGGTTTATTTCCTTTGCAAGGGTTGTTGATCAAGGTAAAACCCTCCCACACTCAATGGAACTCGGGCAGGGTTCAATACCTATGCTTGGAAGGACAGATGGGGGCATCCCCAACCAAGGTCCTTGGAATATTGTGAAGGGACTAATCCCTACACAAGGCATGTCATCCAACTATGGGAATCATCCGACGGTGCAGAATGAAGTGAAAACTCCTTTTAATGGCCAGGGCCACCATGGTTTCTACCAAAACCTTGGCTAGGAGGAAAAATTTTTCTGGAAACTTGGAGCCAGTCAAAATCTAGTTCCCTCTTTTCCTTTGAATCCACCACAACCTAGATTAAATTTCTTAACAACTCTCCATTTTCCAGACTTGTAGAGGTTGTTGAACGACCCGATCTGTCATGCTCCACATTGGCCCCCATGCCGACTAAGTTTCCCTCGGGCATCCCTAAGTTTGAAGGAAAGCCTAACAAAGATCCAAGTGATGAAAGATCCATCCATTTTTTCTTGAGTGGTTCCTAAAGTCCTTGGTTCCTTGTGTATCCAAAGACGTCGCGACATATGGGATTTTTTTCGAAGAAGAGGCTATCATGAGAGCCCAACAACTGGAGTTGATTTACTCTCAATCCCATATGTTGTATGAGATCCTGCTTGATGCACCGCAGTAGACTTTTGAAAAGACCAAATAGAAGTTTGGGCCTCACATCGATGGCATAGTAGGCTCAACACAAAGCAATCTCACAGATCAGTTGACTAATCAGTTACAACAATTATCGATTCAACAGACTATGGCCAGCCAAAATCCTAGTTCGGATGCCCCCATAACCCAAACGTCAGATGTACATAGTGTGTAATTGTCGAATTCCAAGGGTAACCAACAATATGAGGGAAATAGGAAATCTAAAAACAATAAGGGTAAGGAGGATAAGAAGGCTACAAATAGTGCTAGCGAGGGTAAAAACAAAAAAGAGGAAGGTGAAGTTTTCATGTAAGCTTTGCACGTACGACCACTTGAATCACTAATTCCCTTGGCTTGAGGAAGCCCAAAATCTATTTGCAAAACAACAACCTTCCATGTTAACCAAACCTTTTCCACAAGGGAAAAATATGGCTCAAGCTTCATCATCCTCGAATGCACCTGGGGGAAATTAGGGAGCTCCTATGCATAATGATAATAATGGAGCCACAAATGTTTATGTGATGAGATTCGATGCTCATTTGTATACCAGGGTTCATAATTGCAGAATGCCAGAATCTACTGAGAAGGGAAAAGAAGCCTCCAACCCATTGCCTCCTCTTCAAATTGAGAATACTGTGGGAGAAACTATGACTCGCATACCTAAGGATGCATTTAAAAAGGATTCTCACAACCCAAATGCAAGGGATTCTCACAATTACTCTGTCATGGAGGATCTGGCACAAACTCCTTGTAGAATGTCTTCTTTGGAAGTATTCTAGAGTTTCCCTATTGGTTGTGGATCTTGATTATCTTCTTGATTCATAGGTCTTTGTTTTCATCTGTGTTTATGCCCCATGAAGAATATACACACCTCCAAGGTGGGGGGGAGGGGGGGGGGGAGGGGGTTGCAGGGGGGGATTTCCCCCCTTACGGGGTCTGGGGGAAAGTAGACACCCGAAGGAAAAAATTCCTTGTAAATGTATATTGTAATTTCATTGTAAATCTTGATAGTTCATTATAAGGTCGCATATATGATGGTAGAAGTTATGTTAACGTTTTTTTTCCCTAAAAGGAAACCCTCTTTTATGAGGTAATTGTATTGTGGCTATGTATCATTGTGAATATTGCATTCTGAGAGAGGATACTATGAGAGAAAGAAGAGGAAGTTACATTGGGTGTGATGTAGATTGTATCCCTTCATTTGTTGCATAATAATAAAAGAAGGACCTTACAATTTCTCCAGTGGACGTAGCCCACACTGGGTGAACCACATATATCTTTGTCTCTATTGTATTATGTATCTTTTGTGTTTTATTTCTACATTTGTCTTATTTTTATTTCTCCACGATCCTATTTTTATAACAACTGGTATTAGAGAGAAAGGTAAATTGTAGAAAAGAGGGTTCCTGGTTCAAGTGGGAGCAATGGTGGAAGATGGAAAGTTTAGGGTCGAGAAATTTAACAACAAAAACTGCCAGTTATGGAATATATAGATGGAAGATTATTTATATCAGAAGGATCTATACCTACCATTGGGTGGAATAGAAAAGAAGTTTATGGCCATGAAGGATGAATAATGGGAGGTTCTTAACAAAAAGGCACTAGGAACAATACGACTGATCTTGGCAACGTCGATGGATTTCAATATTTTGAAAGAAAAGACAATGAAGGAGCTAATGGATGCATTGTATAAATTGTATGAAAAAACCCTCGGCGTCCAATAAGGTATTTCTAATGAAGAGATTATATAATATGAAGATGTCAGAAGGTGGGTCTGTTGTAGATCATTTAAATGAATTTAATACGGTTACTAATCAACTAAGTTCTGTAAAAGTGGATTTTGATGATGAGGTCAGGGCTCTTCTAATCTTGTGCTCATTTCCAGAAATATAGATTCAGGCCCACAAACCCTCCAATCACTAAATTATCAACGCTACTTCTTATTCATATAATCCCTCCTAAGGTGAATTCACCTAAATGTCAGTTTTTTATATGAGTGGCGATGGAGGAAACTAGTTCTACCTCTTTTCGAAGTCCTCATACTCCCATATCGACTTCCGTGGGAGGGGGTGTCATGCCTCCTCCACCACCTCCACCTATCAGGAATACAGTTGTCCAAACAACCACTACTTCAGGTAGTGGCACAATCCCTTTAACGACTATGACCACTTTTCCCTCTATCCAGAACATGTCTGGTGCTGCATTTCCTTATGGGATGCCAGGTTTTGACTCTAGTTCAATCCTAATCTACTCTAATCTACAGACTGTTGGTCTAGAGGCAAGGAGATCCAATTCTCTTTTACAAGGATCCATCGTAGGCACCACTACCCCATTTAATGCTATCCATTACAGTGGAGGCCATATCCCTCCTCCATCCCCTTCGCTTGGAGGCACTTTCCAAAAGCCAATTGGCCTTCAAACGAACTCTAGTTTGTTTAGTGTGGGGGAGTCTTGGACCTCAATCATCTACTTTCTCGGTAGGGGGAAACCCTGTCTTTGGTCAACCAAACCCTATGAAAATAGTAATTCCTTCATAGGGAGCTATGACATGAGTTCATACCCCATGAAGACTGTACACCCCTCCATGGTAGGGTTGGGGGGTTGCAGGGGGGGATTTCCCCCTTCGTGGGGTCTGGGGGAAAGTAGACACCCGAAGGAAAAATTTCCTTGTAAATGTATATTGTAATTTCATTGTAAATCTTGAAAGTTCATTATAAGGTCGCAGATCTGACGGTAGAAGTTATGTTAAGGTTTTTTTCTCTAAAAGGAAACCCTCTTTTATGAGGGAATTGTATTGTGACTATGTATCATTGTGAATATTGTATTATGAGAGAGGAGACTGTGAGAGAAAGAAGAGTAAGTTACATCGGGTGTTATGTAGATTGCATCCCTTGATTTGCTGGATAATAATAAAGGAAGGATCTAACCATTTCTCCAGTGGACGTAGCCCACACTGGGTGAACCACATATATCTTTGTCTCTATTGTATTATGTATCTTTTGTGTTTTATTTCCACATTTGTTTTATTTTTATTGCTCCATGATCTTATTTTTATATCAACTGGTATTACAGAGAAAGGTAAATTGCAGAAAAGAGGGTTCCTGGTTCGAGTGGGAGCAATGGTGGAAGATGGAAAGTTTAGGGTCGAGAAATTTAACAGCCAAAATTGCCAGTTATGGAAGATACAGATGGAAGATTATTTATATCAGAAGGATCTATTCCTACCATTGGGTGGAATAGAAAATAAGATGATGGCCATGAAGGATGAATAATGGGAGGTTCTTGACAGAAAGGCACTAGGAACAATACGACTAATCCTGGTAGCGTCGATGGATTTCAATATTTTGAAAGAAAAGACAATGAAGGAGATAATGGACGCATTTTCTAAACTGTATGAAAAAACCTCAGCATTTAATAAGGTATTTCTAATGAAGAGATTATATAATATGAAGATGTCAGAAGGTGGGTTTGTTGCAGATCATTTAAATGAATTTAATACGGTTACTATTCAACTAAGTTCTATAAAAGTGGATTTTGATGATGAGGTCGAGGCTATTCTAATCTTGTGCTCATTGCCAGAAATATGGAATGGCTTGGTCATGGTTGTAAGTAACTTTATCTTTGATTCAAACACTCTAAAATTTGATGATGTTGTTGGTGTTATCCTTAGTGAGGAAATGGGACAGAAAAGCACAGGTGAGACATCAGGTAATGCGTTAAACATGGAGAATAGGGGAAGACAAAAGGATAGAGGAAAGTGCTCAGGGAACCGCAAAAATTCTAGGAAGGGAATATCCAAATCTAGTATGGGAAAGATAAAGTGCTGGAATTGTGGGAAGAAAGTACATTTGAAGAAAGACTGCAGAGCTCCAAAGAAACAAATGGATGGACAACAGTAGAAAAATCAGGAAGCAAATGTAACAGGTGATGTGTTACAAGTTACTTTGATTCTTTCTATAGATAATATTTATGAGTCTTGGGTAGTAGATTTAGGGGCTTCATTTCATGCCACAACCCATAAGAAACATTTTCTAGATTATGTTAAAGGTGATTTTGGACAAGTTCATTTGGGTGATGATGCACAATGCAAAATTGGTGGAATGGGAAAGGTAAAAATAAAGCAAAGGAATTGAAACCAATGGTTATTGAAAGAGGTAAGACATGTTCCGGATCTAAGGAAAAATCTAATTTCAATAGGTAAGTTGGCAGGTGAAGGTTGTATATCTACATTTACAGATAAGGTGTGGAAGGTCACCAAAGGATCATTGGTGATAGAGAAAGGAGAGAAGGTAGGTACATTGCATTCATGTACTGGTAATACTGATTCTTCTATCTCTTTAGCTTCTACAGAAGTGGATACAACACTGTGGCATCATAGGTTTGGACATATGAGTGAGAAGGGGATGCAAATACTTCACAAAATATTTTTTTTTCCAGATCTTAAACAAATTGATTTGGATTTCTGTGAGCATTATGTTTATGGAAAACATAAGAGAGTCATATTTCTCAGAGTCAGAAAATAAAAGAAGAGTGAAAGGTTAGATCTTGTGCATATAGATGTATGGGAACCAACTCAGGTATCATCTCTTGGTGGCTCTCATTATTATGTTACTTTTATTGATGATGCAACTAAAAAAACTTAGGTTTATTGCATTCGACAAAAATCTGATGTTTTTGATACTTTTGAGAAATGAAAATATTTGGTTGAGAATGAGACAGGAAAAAGGTTGAAGTGTCTCAGATTAGATAATGGAGATGAATACTGTAGCAAGGAGTTTGATGATAACTGTTCATACCATGGGATTCTTAGAGAGAAGACTGTTCCAAGAACACCACAAGAAAATGGTGTGTCAGAAAGTATGAACATGACAATCATTGAGCATGCAAGGAGTATGATATTGCATGCTAGTTTTTTCTTACAGTTTTGAGAAGATGTTGTAGATACTATTTTTAATTAATAAAAAAAGGACCTTCAAGATATTTGGATGGTGGAATTACAAAGGAGGCATGGATAGCTAAAAAGGTAAACTATTCTTTTTTGAAGACTTTCGGCTGTGAAGCATTTGTCCATATTGATAAAGAAAATATACAAAATTTGAGGCAAAATCCAAGAATTGTACCTTTATTGGATACAGTGTTAATGATTTTGGTTATCTCTTATGGGATTATGAAAATAAAAAAATCATTAGGAGTATAGATGTCATATTCAATGATAATTTCATGTACAAAGATCAGTTGCAAGGAAAGAAACAGGAAAAAGGAAAACCAAAATACATAGTTCTTGATGAGATCACTGAAAAATAAATTCCAAAGGAACCAGAAAATCAAAATGTACAACAACGAGAGAAACAAGTATATCAAACTCTTGCAAGTGTTGTTAGAACATCTACCAGGTTAAGTAGACCCCCTGAACGATACTCTCCTTCGTTGTGTTATTTATTGTTGACTGATTATGGTGAACCATAATGTTATGAAGAGGCAATGTAGGTAGACACTAAAAAAAAGTGGGAGCAAGGCATGAAAGAGGAAATGGATTCCCTGGTAAATAACCAGACTTGGGACTTGGTTCAGTTTCCTGCAGGAAAAGTAGAATTGCAGAATAAATGGGTTTACAATTTGAAGGAAAAAGATGGAGGAAAAAAGTGGTACAAGGCTAGACTTGTTGTAAATGGGTTTGCACAAAAGAAAGGTGTATATTTTGATGAAATATTTTCTCTTGTTGTTAAAATGAATTCAATTAGCACTATTTTAAGTCTTGTGGTAATAGAAGATTTGCATCTTGAACAGTTAGATGTCAAAACATTTTTTCTCCATGGGGTTTTGGAGGAAGAGATTTATATGTAGCAACCACATGGGTATGAGGTCAAAGGGAAGGATAATTTGGTATGCAGGTTGAAGAAGATCTTGTATGGCCTAAAGAAAGATCCAAGGCAGTGGTATTTGAAGTTTGACTGGTTTATGACAGAACAAGGTTATAGTAGATGTCATTCTGATCACTGTGTTTATTTTAAAAGGCTAGAAAATGGAAGCTATATTATATTACTATTGTATGTAGATGACATGCTTGTTGCAGGGTCTAATATGTAGGATATAAATGTGCTCAAGAATAAATTAGCTAATTCATTTGCGATGAAGGATTTGGGTGCTGCAAAGAAAATTATTGGTATGAGAATAACAAGAGACATCGAAAATCACAAATTGACATTGTCTCAGGGTAAGTACATAGAGAAGGTACTGAGGAGGTTTAGAATGCAGAATGAAAAACCAGTTAGTACACCTTTGACCAGCCATTTAAAATTAACTAAGGAAATGTGTCCCAAGATACATGAGGATATATAATACATGTCCAAGGTCCCCTATTCATCAACAGTTGGCATCTTAATGTATATGATGGTTTGCATAAGACCAGATATTCCACATGCAGTGGGAGTTGTAAGAAGGTATATGAACAATCCAGGTAAAGAACATTGGGAGGTAGTAAAATGGATTCTCAGTTATTTGAGAGGTACTACTACTCATGCATTATGTTTTGGAGGTTCAAACACTATTCTACATGGATGTGTAGATTTAGATATGACAGGTGATAAAGATAGCATGAGGAGCACCACAAGGTATGTTTTTACTGTAGGTGGAACAACAATAAGTTGGATTTCGAAACTGTAAAAGGTTTTTTCACTTTCAACAATAGAAGCAGAGTATGTTGTTGCTACAAAGGCTAGTAAAGAAATGATTTGGTTACATAGGTTTATTGAGGAATTAGGAAAGAAGTAGGAGAATAAAAGGTTGTACTATGACAGTGAGAGTGCCATTCATATTGAAAATAACTCAACCTTCCATTCGAAGACTAATCATATAAAACTCAGGTATCATTTCATACGATCCGTCTTGGAAGATGGACATTTGAAGTTGGAAAAGATACATACTAGACAAAATCCTGCAAACATGTTAACAAAGAGATTAACCGGGGAGAAACTGAGTTCCTTCTCAGTTTCAGTTGGTCTTCAAGCATGAAGGTGAAGATGATAAATTTTCCAGGTCCAAGAAGGATCATATTCCAATTGATACAACAATGGTGGAGTTGTTGAGATCAGTCTCAAAGTGGGAGATTATTGGTTGTGGAGTTTGATTATCTTCTTGATTCATAGGTCTTTGGTTTCAGTTGTGTTTATACCCCATGAATACTGTACACTCGAGAATAATGTACAACCCTCCACATGGGGGGTTGTAGGGGGGGATCCCCCCCCTGTGGGGTCTGGGAAAAGCGGCCCTCCGAAGGAAAAATTGCCTTGTAAATCTATATTGCAATTTCATAGTAAATTTGGACCGTTCATTATAAGGTCGTAGATTTGACGGTAGAAGTTATGTTAGGATTTTTTCCCTAGAAGGAAACCCTCTTTTATGAGGGAATTGTATTGCGACTATGTATCAATGCAAATATTGTATTCTGAGAGAGGAGACTATGAGAGAAAGAAGAGGAAGTTACAACGGGTGTGATGTAGGTTGTATCCCTTCATTTGTTGGATAATAATAAAGGAAGGACTTGGAAATTTATCTGGTGGACGTAGCCCACACTAGGTGAACCACACATATATGTGTCTCTATTGTATTTTGTATATTTTGTGTTTTATTTCCACATTTGTCTTATTTTTATTGCCCGCGATCCTATTTTTCTAACATTCCTCTCACAGAGGAAAACATTGTTGTCTGTCTTTGGAGTGTCCGAGACTACTAGCTTGGGAATGATTGCTTTTGACCCTACAGATTATAAATCTTGTCCTCCTCACCACATCTCTTTTCAGATAGTAGTGGTGTATGCCATGAAATCATTGAAATGTAACATTTTCCATACAATGGTTGATGAGGGTGCCTCGACTTGTGTGATGTCGTTGGCATGTTGGAAGGCCATTGGCCAACCAAAGTTGTCTCCATCGCCCACATTGCTAACCATGTTTGATGATCGATCTTGTAGAACACATGGAATAATTCCCTCCTTCCTTGTGCAATTGAATTGCAATACTGTGTGCATCGAGGTAGAAGTAGTTGATGCGCCTCTCGACTAAAATATTTTGTTAGGGCAGAGTTGGACCTACTCTATGAAAATGATTGTATCCACCATTTTTTGGGTCCTGTGTTTTCCTCATGAAGTTCGTATCATAAGCATTGATCAATTATCCTTCTCCAATCCCGACCCTTCATCAGGGAAATCCACGGTCTCGATGATTGACAACCCATAGCCAGGTACCATCAACTTAGGTGTCGAATTGTTTCCATATTTAATGGGGACTTTTGATTTGCTAATGATGTCAAGTTTATTTTGGCTGTCCCCAGCAGTCGAGGGTTACAATATTTCAAGTCACTTCTTTTAAAATGAGTTAATTTAATGACCCATGGATTTTTCCTTCCCTATTGGATTTTATGGAAGGGGTAGGGCACCCTAGAATGGCTATGCCCTTATTCACTATTTAGGTTGTGTACAATATTGTCCAACAAGCCTCAGTCAACCTTGATTTGACTCCCCCATAGGAGCTAGATCCAATTCTCAAGCCTATTTGGTATTAATACTCTCTCGCCACTCACAATCCTTTGGACTTAGTCTTGCCCTCTGACGAGGTGAGTTTAAAGGCAATGAATGGGATGGATAGACCTTGGGATGATCTTCATCATAGATCTTGTTTCTTACGCGAGACAAGGAGAGTAGAGGCAGGAGAGTTCTCTATGACCATGAATGGAGATGCCCCTTATCCTGTTAACCCTTTGGCCACACACAAAATCTATGCCGAGTGAAACATTGCAAGTATAGCTAAAATAATTCCTATCGACATCTCTAGAACCCCTAACATCATGGAAAACGTCTTCGTCAAAGAAGATTGTTCCCTCAAAGAGATTCAGATCTATACTGAATTATTTAGAGAGTTTCACGACATATTTTCTTGGTCTTATGAGGAGATGTCAGGCATTGATGCATGTATAGTTGAACATGCGATCATAACTTACCTCGATGTTAAGCCTGTCCGACAGAAGCTTTGGCTGGTCAATCCTCTCAAGGCAATGACGATCAAGGATGAGGTAGAGAAACTCATCAAGGCTGATTTCATCTATCCAATGCAATTGACAGAATGGGTGTTGAACCCTGTTCTTATCAATAGAAAGCAAGGTACGATCCATGTGTGTATGGACTTTCATGATCTGAACAAACCTTTCCCGAAAGATAATTTTCCAACCCCATTCATTGACCAGATTGTCGATGAATGTGCGAGTTGTGAGGTCTTTTCTTTTATGGACGTTTTTCCGGGTACAACTAGATTCAGATCAATCTCAAGGACCAACATAAAAATAAGTTTATAAGTCCTTGGGGTACATTTGCATACAGAAAAATTCCTTTTGGCCTTAAGAATGATGGAGCCACTTTTCAGCGGGCCACGTTGTTTTCCTTCCACGACCTCAAACACATAGTCGAGGCGTATCTTGATGATATGGCATCACGTTCTTGTAAGATATCTGATCATCCCACCCATTTATGACTTATCTTTGAGAGGTGTTGCTACTATCAGATTCACCTTAATCCAAATACGTGTAGTGTTTGTGTCACATCGGGTCGCTTGTTAGGTTTTATCGTGTCAACTAAAGGATTTATGGTTGATCCTTTGAAGGTTGAGGCAATAGTTCAATTAACTCCCTCATGCACAATCCCCCAGCTTCAAATTCTACAAGGGAAAGCCAAATTTTTTCTGTATTTTGTTGCCAACTATGCTGAGATTACTAAAGGGTTTATGCGTCTCTTGAAGAAAGGGGTCCCATTTTGTTGGAATGAAGAAACTTAGTGCTCTTTCGAAGGGTTGAAACATGCTCTTATGTCTGCTCCTCTGCTCAATCCTCCAAATTATGGTAAGGATTTCCTGTTATATTTAGCTATCACAGATTCTACTATTGGCATGGTCTTGGTCCAAGAGGATGACACACTTGAAGAGCATGTTATCTACTATCTTAGCCAAGGCTTGGTAGGACTGGAACTAAACTACACACATGTTGATAAACTTACTTTAGTAGTTGTTCATGCTGTCCAACGGTTCCGTCATTACATATTATTTCACAAGATCACTGTCGTAGTTGTTATGAACCCTTTTCAATATGTGTTAACACGATGGGTCATCAATGGGAAAATCAGTCAATGGATAGTCATCCTGGAAGAATTTGACTTGTATTTTGTTTTGGAGAAGTCTAAAATGTCCTTGGTCTTTTCTTAACTAATTTTAGAACTTCTAGTCGAGAGTGGTAAATATTTTCTCAAAGAGTCACTAATCAATGGGGATATTTTCCTTATTGCATATTCAGACCCTTAGTATGGATATGTACTTGTGTATCTTCAGATTTTTAAGTGCCCGTCTTCTGCTTCTCATGATGCACATTGACAAATATGCCATCAAGAGAGAAATTATCTTATCATCGATGATGTTTTATATCATCAAGGAATGGACTACATTCTCCATCGTTGTATCACTCCCAAAGAGGAAAAACTTGTGTTGAATGACTGTCACACTGGAGCATGTGGCGGTCACTTGTTTGGGTTGGAAAAAACCCAAACAATTCTTCACATTGGATACTTTTGGCCCTCGTTGATCAAATATTGTGTAGAGGTAGTAAAGAAGTGTCACTTGTGCCATATATTCTTTCAAAAGATGTGGGCACACCCTGCTCCCATGTTTCCAGTTATTTGTTTTGGTCCCTTCACCAAGTGGGGGATTGATTTTACTACCTGCCACCCGACTTCAGCTAGGGGGCATCGCTATATCATCATAGAGGTAGAATACTTCACTAAGTGGGTCAAGGCCATGCCGACATTCATCAATGATGGAGAAATGAATTCATTTTTCATTTTTAACCAGATTGTAGCCAAGTTCGGTATTTCATAGGAGATTGTCACAAACCATGGAAGTCACTTCCAGAACAAGATGATGTCCAAGTTAACATAAAAAATGGGGTTTAAGAAAGAAAATTCATCACCTTACTACCCATAGGAGAATGTTCAAGTGGAAGTTGTTAATAAGTCTCTCAAGAATATTCTTCAATGGATGATCAATTCGTCCAAGTCGAATTGGAATTTGATGTTGTACTTGACACTTTGGGCTTATCAAACCTCAATCAAGACTACTACCAGTTTTTCTCCTTTCCAACTCATTTATGGGTTGGAGGTAGTCTTTCCCACAGAGTGCTAAATCCCTTCTATTAAGTTGGAAATGGAACTACTGCCTAGCACTACTCCACTTGAAGAGAGTCTTCTATATCTCGAGAAGCTTGATGAGAAGAATCTATATGTAGCCTTGGATAATGAGGATAAAAACAAAGTGTCAAGTGTCAGTATGATTGGTTTGTCTACCCTTGATTTTTCTTTGAAGGTGATATTGTCCTAGTCTGTGACCAAGATAAAGATCCCTTGGGGGCATGAAGATTAAAACTCATGTGGTTCAGACCGTTCATTGTTAAGAATGTTTTTGAAAAGGTTTCCTAGAAAATGGTTGATTTCTAGGGTAACTCTTTATCAGATCCTAGAAATGGGTTCTACCTTAAGAAGTATTAAACTTATATTGGTCACCTTGGCATGACTTCTTGTATATAATGTATAGCTTTATTTATACATTTTTTTCTTTTTGTTTTATGGATGTGTAATTTATTGTGTTTCTTTTCACTGTGGTATATGTCAAATAAATCTAAGGCCTATGTTTGGTTCGTAGATCATGCTATTCGACACACTCGGAGGCTTTCTTCTGCAGCTTCAGTGATCTTTACACCCTTTGGTAAGTTGATTTCTTCTAGAGGTATTTGTCTGGGTGAAGCAACCAGTAATGTTGTCGAGTACAATGACGCAATAGAATTACTATGTGATGCCTTGTCACATGGTATTTCTCAGCTCCAGGTTTATCTAGATGCTCAACTGCTCATATCTCAGTTAAATGGAGTATACAGTGTCTACGATCCTACCCTTCACCGACGATTCCTTAGGGTACGTATCTTAGAATTTTATTTTGATTATATTACTTATATTCATGTTCCTAAGAGATCTAATCAAATAAATGATACATTGGATAATCATATATTAGATTGGCATATTGCTCAAACATAAAAGTAAAAGCATACACATACACGCATATGTAAATACATTTGTACAAAATGTTTATCCATAAGGAAAGAATATGTATATATATAATAATGTGTCCAAACAATAATGTCATAAGTACAAAAGTGGGCCATAAAGAATCAAATAGAGTTGGTATACATAGTTGGCCTCAAGCCCTCACTACATAAGAGAGTAAAAAATGTTTCCTCGACACACATGCGGTCTAGTACTAGCTATGACCTAGACCTGTTATCCCTAGTATAATGAACTATGGCATTCGTAAGACACTGAAACAATTGAAACCAAGTCCTGGGTACCCCTACAACATGCAGATGCATGGTCGGGATAAGATCCTCTATCTCTGCCACCGACACTGCACGAGTGAGAGATGTCAGGCTCCTCTCTACTCATTGCAGTACTATCTCAGCCTCTCCGATTAGTGGTCCTCCAACAACTGCTGGTCATTCTATTATTGTTGGTACGACATCCGCTCAAGGACGACACCTGGTCCTGTCAAAGTCAGTTGGTCATACTAGTCCCATGTATGTATATAACGAATCACTGAGTTTGTAATTTGACATTACCATAAAAAGGACAATATTTGAAAATTTTTAAAATAAAATAATTCTAAAAATGTGTGTACCTATCTCTCTACACTCCTCTCTAGGGGGAATAGGCATATCGAGATCCCTTAGAAAAATGATCCCTGTGTAGGGGTAGTCCTCTATAATAGTAATTTGACGTGCACACTAGTTAAAGAATTTGTCATTGAAGGCCTCCTATACTCTCCCTGCACCCTGTTGAAGTAATAAAGCTGCCCACCTGCATAATTTCAGAAAGGAGGCAATATGGCCTCGTACTGTCTCTCGTGGGCCAAGGCTTGACACTCTCTCAAAAAAGAAAGCACACAACATGGTCCCGAACCTAAAGTTCTTGTTTGTTCTTCTTCATCAGTCAGTCAGCTGTTTTTTCATATATGTGAGCATTGTAGTGCTCCAATAAAAGATGGTGGAATCTAGACATTGGGATGCATAATGCATTTGTGCACATGAAGCCTAATGAAGTGTTGTGGATCCCATGATACACCTATTCATGTAAAGTAATATCCGAAGGTTGAGGCTTGTGATCTTATGAATTGGCACCTGAGACCCTATTTTCTCACTTCCATCCTTGCAATACATGCCAATGTAATATTCTACGTTGTGTGGTCCTGGAAGAAAGTTCCTCAAGTTAACAGGTTCCCCCCTTCTAGAGAGGCTTGTAAAAAAGGTATATATCCTTAGTCGTCAAATTCAATGATTGGTCCTCTAGCAGAAAGGCCTCTATGTTTGGATGCCAATACTCTATCAGATGGTTCATCATCCTAGGTTGTGCCCTCATGAATGGACACTGAAAGAAATTCCACATACCACACTACTTAAGCATGGAAAGGGCCCCTGGATCCTCCTCTACCAAGACATCTAACTCCTCATGTTCTCTCTCTCGCCAGTGAACATACATCCTATTGAAAAAAATTTTGTGAGGTTAGCCCCTTATTTTTTTTTGAAATCTTAAAGAGATGTACTTGGGCTTTCTTTAAGACAGTCACGTATATACACGGGATAAGTATTATTTTGTCCATTTACATATGTGTGCTGAGTGTGGACAGCCTGCGTACATGCATACCCTACCTTTTTACTAGGGTGCACACCCTCTAAACAATTAAATAGACTATAAATGATGAATGAAAAGGATGAGAGAGGTAATTTATACTATGTTTGGGTTTGAAGATATTTCATCCACTGTAGCTTCTTGAATTCACATTTTAAATAAGAGGGGATTTTGTCTTTTTGGTTATTTTCCAATTTGCAATGGTTAAAATGAGCTGTCCAGCCCTATTTATAGACTGTTTTGGCTCTTTTTGCTCGATTTTGGTACTCTTTTCCCCTATTCTTAGCTTGGTGGCTACTTGAGTTTCTTTTTGAGAGATCTTTGGGTTATTCTTATGAAAATTTTCTTTTGGTTTGGTGTTTTTATGAGATGGGTTATAATCACATCATCCCATGGTAAATTTGTTTTTCAACACTTGCATATAGATAAGGTTTTCATCACCTTGCATCTTGCATATTGTTGACTTTTTTTTTCTTTTCCATAGGATCGATCCCATTGAAGTACAACACAGAGCCTTCTATGCTACTTTAGAAGTGTCGTAATTAGGCGGTAGAGTGTTCCTCTACATGGATTCCCTAGGTAGATCCTTTGTTGAATTTTGGCGTCCATGCTATGAGTTTTTTCCATACGCTTGGGATTTCTTTTAGTCCTACCATGACTGTGTATTGAAGCTCCATTCTTCTTCATCTTTTCTAGCTCATACCCGAGGGACTCCCTAAGATCATGGTTTGTTGTCTTTTAGGCTTGCTTAAACTTTGAAAGCAACATCTAATGAGAGCTTATTTATTCTTTTAAGTGTCATTTGGATTACTTAAGAAAAAAATCCCCCATAGAGTCTTCTTTAAGCCCTTTTGAGACTCTCTAAAATTGAAAATATTGTCGAGCAATCTTGTTTCCCTTCATGCTCATCAAACTAAAATTTGAAGGTACATTTGTCCAACGGTAGTTTATCCCTTTTTTGGTCCAAACGATTAATTTATGAATAAAGGTGTGCCCTAGGATCTTCGGTTCGCTAGGAGAGTATTCACAGGCATAAGTTTAACCCTTTTTCAAGCTTGAGGGACTAAATTTTTGAAAAAGGGCCATTCTCCCTCATTTTGGTTTATCTTTTTTTCGAGCCTTGGAGATTATCCTAGAAAAAGGAACCCCCTCGGAGTCCATAGTTAAGTTATTTTCAGACTCCCTAAATACGAAAAGATCATCAAGTGACCTTGTTCCTTTCACACTCGTTAATTGGTCTAGAAGGAATATCTATTTGGCATAAGTTTAACCCTTTTTTTGGCCAATAGGTTATCCAACAAAAAGGTACGCCTCAGGAGACATGTCTCACCGAGAGAGTTCTCCTAAGTTATATTTTATGCTTTTTTGGGCTAAGGGGACTAAACTTAGAAAAAGATGTGAGTCCATAGTTAATCTCTTTTCAGACCCCTTAAAATTGAAAATATATTTGAGTGATCTTGTCTCCATCACACTCATTAAAATGGTTTTGAAGAGACATCCTTTCGGTATAAGTTTAACCATTTTTAGAACCGACTAGACTAATTACTAAAAATGAACTCTCTAGAGTCTTCTTTTAGTGTTTTTCAAACTCTCTAAACGTGAAAAACCACCGATCATACCTTCTCTAGGATCGTAAAAATTCACATGGAAGGAGTCTTGTTTTTTCATCCTTAATCGCATCGCATGTCTCATCCTTGCATTTTTGGCCTAATTTCAGCTTCATATCGCTATTAACTGAACATTCAAATAATTCCTTAAATGCAAGCCTTGCAACACTTTTTTCCCTTGCGATATGACACCTTGACCCATGGAGGAATTTTCCCGAGTGTCCTTATCTTACACATGTCTCCTCGCACTAAGCATCAATATGTTCCATGCGCTTGGCACTAGTTTTCTTTCTCGCAACACTCGGTCCTCCTTTGTAACGTAACTTCTTTTATTCTTTTTCAATCTCATTAAAAATTTGAAAAAGACAAAAAAATCAAATATTCCAAAAAGAGGGGACGGGATGTACATTCTTTTTTATTGGAAACAAGATTGTCGCCCTTGAACAAAGCACATCCTTCCATTTTTTCCCCAAGCATTAGGATATAGCATGACCTTAGAATATGTTTTCATTACATAGAGTTGATTCCTCCTCCATTTGGTTACTCTTCCAAACATATGGAGAGTTTGTGGTGCCTCTTGTATCACAGACTTATGGCAATAATATGTTGCATGATTCTCATCATTTTTTCATTCTTTTATATAAGGTAAGTTTTATCCAACCTGAGTTAGCCATTCTATAGTTGATCTCTTGACTTTCATGAGTCAGACATCACAAGAGTCTAGTCAAGTTCGGATTTAGAATCAATGAAGTTTTGTGCCTAATGATCGAGATCCTCTAGTCTTTCCCCAACGACATGTCAATGACCTCAGAATAGTGAGTCTTACACTCCTATTGTACTCCTAGCTAAGCTTTAAATATCTTGAAGTTGTTGTTTGAGCTATGAATATCTCTAGCCACATGCGTCGATTGTTCCTGAAGATGCATGTCACATTGTACTTGTATATCTTTAGATGATTTTGAGATGTAGATCCATTGTGTATTATTCGTGGCTACACTTTTATTGGCATACACATTAGCCATGTAGCCATGATTACTATATATATGAAATGGATGTGTAGTGTACTTGATTGGAAACCATGCTTACTTCATCCCGAGCATGGGTATGCCTGCCTCAGAGAGATTATCGCTATTTTTTAGATGACACGCTCACGAACACACATCTCAGGCTCACTCAACTCCATGCCTTCCCACTATGTAAAGATATTGTAACGTATTTCAACCATCAATTTCTCTTCTGACCACACACATTAGAGGCAATATGTTATAGTCCAAAAATGCCATATCTATGCATACAAGACATTGGCCCATCCATTTGCATACCTTTCCAAAATACTGCTAAGGCTTCCTTCTAAATTTTTTTTTTTGGATAATGTTCGTGCCATGTTGCACTAATAGCGTGTGTACACACATGTGTTGCATGATTATTATCTTGCATACACACACATGTTGCATGCTAGTTAGCCTGTGTTTACCTCCAAAAGTTGTAAAAAATACAAAATTGTGTGGAATTCGATGGAGTTTATGGGCTATGGAGGGTTTTTAACCATTTTACCCCTTGTATCTTGTCCCAAAACCAAATAACCCTTTTTTATCATATAAAAATAGGTCTTGGGGAGTCATTTAGAGACATGAACAAGAGAATAAGAAAACTTTGCCAAAATCCCTTCCCTTTATTTTCCCAAGATTTGCATCTCATTCTGAGTTTTAGCCTCAACTTTCCCCTCTAACCATTCTCCCTATGAAACCCTTCCAATTTCCCTTGATGGTATGTTGGTTGTGAGAAGATAATATGGGATTGATGCACTTCGAGCCATAACATAGGAGCCTAGACTTGGTTTGTAGAGCGGTCACCAACAAAGGTTGTAACCTTTTTTATCTTGAATTTGAATAAACAAGATTATATTTGTCCCAAAACCCTATGTTTACATGTTATTGTTAATTTGAGCATTTGTAAATATTTTTAGACTTTTAAAGTGATTATTAGAGATTGTATATGTTGTTGCATTGTATTCATGTTGGCATCCAATTCAGATTTTTCTACTGTCTTATAAGTTGCCTACACTAGTGTTTGCAAACCTTAATTTTTCGTCGCATTGCTAAAATAAACGCCACTTTTATTTTTGCGACAATTGCACACTTACCTTCGTTTTTGTTTTCACGACTGTAAGCGTGAAAAAATGGTCTTTCGAAGTCGCATTAAAATCATAATTGAATTGTCATTATCATTCTTGTCTATATGCCCATTGCATTTTACTTATCATTATGCAGTTGGCAAAACCTTTTGATTTGTACTCATTGGACATTCTTTGATTGATTATGTAATTTCATTTCACGAGTAATTGAGGTTGTGATGCATTGGTGATTGGATTCACATGTTCTTTGATTGATCTACTTGGAACATTGGTTAAACTCTTGGCATGAATCGTTCTATACACCGCATGTCACATAGTCAAACCATTGGTATTGGTTTCGATTTATTTGTTTGGTTTTGAAACTATAACTTTTGATCGCGCGAATGGTTTATACACTTACCAAAGGTTTTGATTGATTGATTGAATTGGCATGATTGTAACACATATGCGTTGTGATTTGAATAGTTGAAAGAATCGGTGGTTGTACCATGGTAATGACTATTCTGCATGGCAGAAATAGCTCCACCACCCTTGCACGATGTCATTAATGCTTACCTCTATCCCTGTTTCACCTCTGCTAGCATCGGGTAAGCCTGTGAATACTCTGCTCCGACATATTTTATGATTCAAACCCTGGCTCATTCACATCTCTCACCATGTTCTCTTCTCCATGGCACCGGTGGTGCGAATTGAGGCAAATGGTAGTCAAGCCTTGCTACTGTTCGATAACACCCGGAAAGATTTGAAAGATAATAGTTGGCTTACGTTTGTACAGAGGTTTGAAGGTTTTAATCTATTTGTTGCACAACAGTTTTCCCTGACTTTTGATGGCTGTAGAGCCAAAGTGGGTGACATTCAGCTTGAAATCAGTGAAGAGTTTATTAGCTCTGCCACAGGGTTAGTAGCCACGGGCCAGCGATGGTTTAAAAACTCTAAAGTTGAGGAGGTGCCATGGACGTTATTGTTCCTCTCGCAGAAGGTCACATCCTGTGACAGAGGTATGCCCATTTCCACACTTAAACCAAGGTGGCATGATCTTTTGATAGTGGTTAAACAATTCATGACCTGTGAGGGTCGGTATAGGCTAGTTTTTCTTTATCACCTTCGACTATTAACGAATTTCATGGGTTATCCATTGAACGTGCCATTTTACTTCCAGTGTAGCCTTTATAAAATGGCTAAAAGGTTTAAACAAGAAAAGGTCGATAGTAGCTTGTTCCACCACGACCTAATCAGACTCATCATTGTTCACCACTTAAATCTTCTCGATGATAGTTGGCAAGCTTTTATCTCTCGAAATGGTTTTGCTGATACAGAGCCTGTCCAAATTGACAAGCCCATGGTTAGTGAAACTAATTTCGATCCACCCGTGCCTTTCCATGTCCTACTTCCCTCTCCCAAACCCTCGGTCGACCCTGATATCGATCTACCCGATGTTATAACTGAGAAGGTTGAGGTTGTTAAAAATCCCGTGAGCAAGAAGGTCAAAGGAAACCCTACTGTCGACAACAAAGGTAAAAAGAATGCTCGACTTATATCAAGACTTGCTAGAAATAAACCTAAACCTAGTATTGATCAGAAGCCCATAGTCCTCAGTGAAGACTCGGACTCTAACATCGAACGCTTCCTAGCTAGTGAGTACCCTTACTCCCAAGGTCTGTGCTCCGAGCCACCCTATGACTTCATTTCTAATTTACCCCCTTGCCTAAAGAATAATCCTAGTTACCCAGGGATCAAGCTACCTAATGAAACCCTCGGTGATTTAAACAAACTATCACCTACATTTTCAAAGCCCGGGCAGTCATCATGTGACCAATGTAATGTGTGGTTGGAACGCTACTATACTGACGTCCCCTTATTATAGTCGAAAATCAAATCATTGGAAAATCAAGTTACAGTGTTGACAAGCCAAAGGGACAAGCTTCAAGCAAATGACAAGAAGCAAAAAACCACTGGTTCCATTGTATTTAGGAATGTCGAATCGGCTACAGCATTCGTAAATTCCAAACTGTTATGACCAAGTTGTCTGTTCGTCATCCAGGTATGAATTTCGATATCAATTCCATTCTATGAATTGCTAGGATTAATGTAGTGAATTGAGCTTGGTTTTTCAAATAAGCTCTGCCTATTGTTCAAATTGACTTTGTCATAGTTTGCTTATTAAAAAAAAATGGTTATGTTATGAATCCTGTACATTGTTTTCGTTTTGCTAAAATTAAATGAAGTTTTGATTTGGTTACACAATTTGGCCGTGCCCAGTTTAGCAATTGATTGGTTGTCACTGGGTTTGATTCATTTGTCTGTTGGTGTGAGTTAATGTGATCAATGGTCTTTGCTTTCACTTGGATTTTGTTTGTACCAGATTTTTTTATGCTAAAATTAGAGAACGACCATGTTTTGATTTGGTATGATTTCGTTATGGTTGGATTATATCGGCTCTAATTTTATGGTGTGATTTGGAACGATTTTGTGAGTTTGATTGTTATAATCTTTTAGTATGTTATGTGATGTAATCTTCTAAATCAGGAATACAAATCTGTTCGACTCCGATTTGGAAAGAATGACTCTATTTTGTGTGGAAACGATATTCTCATTTAGCCTGTGTAGAATATATCTTTGCCGAAACCATGGAACTGTTTCGATTCACAATGACTATGTCAAACTCAAACTGTTCGATTCGCTCTTGATTTAATTGGGCTGTTGCATATTTTGAGTTAGCACGATTGTTTTTATGAGTTGGATTCGTATCGAAAATAGACTTGATGTTTCTCTGTTGATTTTAATTTTCAAAACGAGTTTGTTAACACAGATAGACTTATGTTATCTCTGACAAATTCGTATGAGAAAATTCGGTTAATAGTTCGTTTTGAAATGAATTCAAGAAATAATTTTGTTGAAAATCAATCGATTTTGTCTGCCCCAATTAGCAATAATAAACGATTGGGCGAATACCACAGACCCTGTTATCAACCGATTGAATCCATTATGATTTCGCTTGTGATAATTTACATACCAGTTTTGATTTGATTCACTAATAACATGGATCGTTTGTTGTGTTTAATATATTGTGATCAATTTGAGAAAATGATCCTATTAATTTGGTTTGGATTCGAAGTGATTTTGTGGATAGCTGAAGCAACTATTTGTGATTTCAATTGGTTATGAATCAATTTCATTACTGTCGGTTATCCAATATGATTCCATTTACCCGATTTTGTGACAACAAACGAAACAGAGTATATGCATCTCTGTAGTTGATTGCTTGATCTTAGTCTTGTTTTGATCTAATATTAGTATAACAATTTTGATTTGAATGATTCGTTTGTCTTTCAAATAGCTATTAGATACTTGTTAATAGTTTAATTTAATTCTTTAAAGATTTGAATTGATTTTAATGCTGATTCTGTGTCTGATTTAGACCAGCTACAGAATCGCAAGATTCTGTAGCTAGTCTTTAGAATTAGATTTTTATCATTTTCATCAACAAAATATCCTCTTAACTTGTCCTTTTTTGACCTCTTTCAGGTACATTTGAATTGCATTGGACATGCTGTGGCAGTCTAGGAGATATTTATGTGATATAGTTTTATTTTTAAGTTGTTAGTTTGAGTTAGAGATAGGAACTTGGGATATCATCCCAGATTTTCTATAAACAGTTTTGATAACTCCTACAGGGATGTTTTACCCTGTAGGAGGTCTTTAAACACTTATTATTTTTTGTAATAAGGAGCATCCTCACTTGTGGGAGAACCAGGCTATGAATTTCTGATACAGACTGAGATGAAAGTTGATGTTTTGTTACAGCTTTCACTTTCATAATATCAATCTTTTGTTTCAATTTTATGCATGTCAGTTTGTAGTTGATTATAGACTACTTTAGCTATCATAATATTTTACAAAATGATATGATTTGATTAATGTGCTATCCATATCTGATTTATTTCATTATTTAAAAGTACATCAATTACTTTGTTTCAGTTAATGAATCACAGATTTCTCTTCTTCGTTAATTGAATCATTTCGTATAGATCTTTGCATACGGGTTTATCTAACTGTGAAGATCTATAAATCATAATATTGTTGTAATTTTTATGTTTTGTTTGTCCTGTAATCATATTTAAAGAGCACTACAACTTTTTGTTTACGAGAAGCTCTTGGATAATTCAGTTCGGGTTTCCTCCCTCCAATCAGCTAAGACAATCATTACACACAAGACAAACCTGGAGCGTTCCTTCAGATCAGTTTGTTTTTTTTAGTATTTAATAGTTTATTTGTTAGTATAATTTAAGTAGTTTAGTTAGATATATGCGTAGTTTAGATTTGTAGTTAGAGTTAGTTTATTATTTGTTTAGTTTAGTTAGTTTTTGTTTTATTTCTTTTCATAAAATTACAAAATCAAGAAACAATAGCTCTCACTGTCTTAGGACAAAATATAAATGAGTTTTTCAGGTATTCATTCAAATCTGTAAATTGTAAAAATTGTACATTTTGTGAATAAGATTTATTTATGTTAGTAGTTAAATATTTAATTTCTTAGAGTTAGCATAGTATTAGATAGTAGATTGTATATAGAATAGTTAGATTAGTTTATTAGTTTGTTTTAATAGTTAGTTTTAGTTAGATTAGTTAGTTTAGAGTAGTTTTCTTTTGTTTTCTTAGGACTTAGATCGGCTAATGGAGCTGCTAAACCCGTCAGGGTGGTTCATCCCAAATGTCTTGGGTTATTAGACAACCCCGGACCGGTTCCACTCTCCCAGTTGATGGATGGTCAATTTCGCCCGTCAACAAATGGCGCTAGAAGGAGGGCTTGAAATTAATTAATGGCACGAGGCGGTCGTAAGACTCCTCCACCACCTAGTCGCTCACCTATAGTGACTAGAAGCCATTCGAACGATAATATTCCCCTTCAAATAACAACTACACCAACTGACGATCCACAGATCACAGTTGAGCCAGCAACCCCTAATCCTACAAGTGGTGATATATAAGAGATTGTCCGTCAATCTCTTATAAGAACTCACAGTGCCTTAGCCTATTTGAGGCAACCTAACCGTCTGTTGGACCAACCTTTGGATTTCTCTCATATCAGAGAACAACTCGGAGGCACTAACCTCACTGTGATTCCTACAGATCCAACCCTAAATCCTACTGCAGGAGGATCTGGCATACCTCCTTCACCACCTCCATCATCCCCTTCCTCTTCTGGAGGAGATTCCTCTGATGAAGGCAGTTTCCCTTCTCAGCCTTCCACACCCACTACACCAATGGAAAATCAGAACAACCCTGCTAGACCTTGGCTTGATCAGGATGTCGTAGCTGTACCTGGAGCTCAACATACTTTACCTAAACACCTGGAGAAATGGCTTCCCAAGTTTGACCTTGACTCAAAACAAATCACTGAAGATCACATTAAAAAATTCATGTTAGCTATAAGACTCTGCAATGTCGAGCATGAAGACGTTGTCTGTAGGTTGTTCCCCTATACTTTCGAGGGAAATGCATCTACCTAGTACTTTTCCTAGAAACCCCATACCATCGTGTCTTGGGAAAAGTTTGAGTCATGCTTTTTGGAAAAGTTCGGAGACGGTAAGCCTCTGGAAGTCCTAGTCATGGATCTTTCTAATTTAAAAATGAAACTAAAAAAAAAAGTTAAAGAATTTAATCAAAGATTCTTAACGCTTAAAAAACGAATCCCTCCAGATTCCATGCCTGCTAAGAATCTTATAATAGCATACTACACTAAAGCTTTGCATCAAAATATAGCTATTTGGGTTAAACGATCTAAGAAAGCCACGTTGTTAGAAGCCTTTGAGGAGGGCATCCAAATTGAAAAATACATACTTAGTCTTAAAGACTCTACTAGCAACGAAACAGAGACTAGTTCTTCTTCCAAAAAGAAGATCGAAATCCTCCCCAGACCTACTCAAAGTAAAACACAACCTGAAAGCTCGGATTTAGAAAACTTAACTAAAGTTGTTCAAAAACTGTCAAATCAAGTTATAGACTTAAAAAGGATGACTGAAGAAGATTCCTCGAGCAAAGGGCCTTACAAGCCTCCGTTACAGAAGCCTTTCCCTACCGACCGACCTAATCCAACCACATAAGGCCTTAATCTAGAAATTCTGCAATGCGCCCTTCAAACAATTCTAGAAGCCCAAGATAACTTGATACCTCTTGAGGTTCCCGAGGAGGTAGTTGAATAAGAGATAGTTCAAGAAGAGGAGTCTTCTCCAAACATTTTTGGACACTTCTCGGATAGCATCTTTCAAGCTAACTTCGAGACAGTTCATCCTTATAATACCAGGAGTAAGACAACAAACAAACCTTCTTCCGAAAACACTACAGCTTCGCCTCCAAAGCAATCTAAATCAGCTGAAACTAAACAGAGTAATGTGAACCCCAACTTAGATTATGATGTAGTTGAAGATCTTAAAAAGTTGAGAGCTAACATTTCTGTTTATGAGTTATTGAAATTTCCATTTCTGCTACAAAAAAATGTTACAAAATATCTCAAAGAATGGAAAAAATGGTAATTCTAATGGTAATAAGGTTGTATAGAACAAAGTTCCTCAGAAGACTTCCACTAAAAAAAATCCTGATTCTCAAGATAGAGGAAGCCTTCCTGTAAGTAATGTAAATAATGTAAATAATGTAGATAAAGTAGCTTTAGAAACCGCGAGTAAAAATCCACAAGCTACCACTCTTAGTACTCGCAAAAATGTACCTCCATTTTTGTTAACTTTCAAAATATTTAATAGAAACGTGCACAATTGTATGGTAGACTCAGGAGCGTCATCCAATGTGATGCCATGGTCTGTTTGCCAGAAGATTAATGCAGAAGTTGAACCCTCTACTTTAAAAATCATACAACTTGATCGGACCAATGTTAAAGTTACAGGCGAACTAAAGAATGTGCTCATTAGATTATCATCTAAGCCCAAGGTTCATCAGGTTATTGATATTATTGTTGTGGATATTCCAGAAATGTATGGTCTATTTTTAAGCAGGGACTGGTCGGAGCAGCTACACGGCTATTTTGCGACAGATTGGTCTCACCTATGGCTTTCAGAGAACGACAAGCCTAACAAGATCAAGGTAAATCGTGAACGCTACCTTAAGTTCACGGTCACAAATTTGAACGATCCCAACGAACCATTTACACCTTTTGCTAATTCACTCGAAGTACAAGGGATGGACACCTTCTTCGGCAATTTCATGGCCGAGGCTTCAACTATCAGCAATCCAGAACATCAATCCGAGATTGTAGCATATATGCAGCCAACAAATTCTACACAACGGTCTCATGTACCCGATGGAAATCAAATTTTGTCTCTTTATTTCGACGGGTCAAAGTCCAAAGAAGGAGCTGGAGCAGGTTGCGTTATTATCGATCTGACAGGTAACAAAACATTAATTGCATGTAGGTTGGAATATGAATGTACTAACAACACTGCAGAATATGAAGCTTTACTACAAGGTCTCAGAAAATCTTTGGATATGAACATTCAAAATTTCACCGTCTTTGGCGACTCTGAAATAATGGTTAGACAGGTAAGAGATTCTATCCATTGTCTGTCTCCGCATCTCAAAAGCTACCAATCCGAGGTATGGAATTTAATGAATAAATTTTCTGCTTTCAATATAAATTCTATTCCTAGATTGAATAACTCTGAAGCAGATTTATTAGCTAATGTAGCTTCTAAATTTCTTCCTACAGAAGGCTTGTCCCCAGATGCATTCTCCATCGAACTGTTGTTCCAACCATCCATTCTTGACAACATCACGAACTGGAGATTCTTTGACGACAATCAACAGATTATTAGCTTCCTGCACATGGAAGAAACTTTTCAAGGCGCGGTGATAGACGAACACACGCACGACGACAATTTACGCGATTTCACGGTAATACCAGATCCGAGAACCCTTGAATCTTCATCGGACATGGTGAACTCGATCCCTAAATCTGTAGTTAGATTAGAGAAGTTTTATGATCTTCAAGATAAATTTAAAAAGACGGTCAACTATAAAACCAATAGTTCCTCGTTATCATATGAAAAGGTAAACTTAAGAACTAAGGACAATTCACAGTGCATTAATCTAGGGGTAGGATGTTCTCAACAAGAAAAAGTTGCATTTATTAAATTGTTCAAAGAATTTAAAGATGTATTTGCATGGACGTATGATGACCTTAAAACTTTTGACCCTAACATCATATAACATGTCATTCCTATGAAACCCCAGACCTTACCCTTTCAACAAAAAATGAGAAAAGTGCACCCTAAGCTCGAACCGACCATTCAAAAAGAATTGAATAAACTCCTAAATGCTAAGATAATTTTTCTTGTTAGGCACACTCAATGGGTTTCTAACCTTGCCCCAGTCTAGAAGAAAAGTGGGGAAATTCGACTCTGTGTCGATTTTCGAAACCTTAATAGAGCGTCTGATAAAGACAACTATCCTGTCCCACCCATGGAACAGATCATTCAACATGTATCTGGTTCTGAGAGGCTATCCTTACTGGATGGTTTCTTGGGATACAACCAAGTCCTGATGTCTCCACCAGACCAACTTAAAACTACCTTCCGTACCCCGTGGGGAACTTATGGTTATCAAAAAATGCCCTTTGGATTGATTAATGCCGGTGCCACTTTTCAGAGAGCAATGGACATTGCTTTCCAAGGCCTAATCAATTAGTCCGTCATAGTTTACTTAGATGATGTGACTGTATTTTCTAAAAACAAAAACGATCATCTAGCTCACTTGCGAGTCGTTCTACAACGATGTCGTAAATACAGCATCTCCTTGAATCCTAAAAAATCCATCTTTGCGGTAGAACAGGGTAAACTCTTGGGATTTATTGTGTCAAGCAAAGGGATGATTATCGACCCTGATAGGACTCAATTCATCGTGAAACTTCCCCCTCCTACATCCAAAAAATCTATGCAGTCTTTCTTAGGCCAGATTAAGTTTGTGAGAAGATTTGTCCCCAGCTTCTCTGAAATGGTCGGACCCTTACAAAACCTAATTAAGAAAGACACCCAATATAACTGGGGACCCCTAGAAAAGTAATATTTTAATACAATAAAGAAGGCCATAATAGACTCCCTGTCACTCATGAGCCTCGATTTTTCTCAAGACTTTACACTCTACACTTTTTCTTCTGACCGTTCCTATGCCGCCGTCCTAACCCAAAAGAATGCTGAAAACAATGAAGTACCCATTGCCTTTATGAGTTCTTCTTTCATAGGTGCTGAACTTAATTACCCAATGGTAGATCAGCAAGCCTACACTATTTTCAAAGAAGTCAAGCACTTCCGGTCCTATCTTTTGAATTCAAGGATGAAATTCATTGTCCCCTACCCAACCGTCAGGAACCTGTTAGTGTAGAAGGAACTAGGTGAAAAGAGAGCTAACTGGGTCACCTCCTTGCAGGAGTACGACTTAGAAATCACCCTAGCTCAGATAGTGTGAGGCCAAGGGTTATGCAAGTTAGTTGCTGACTCAAAAACAGGACAACAAGAAGAAAGCGATACGTCAAACCTAGGACAACACGATCAAAATCTAATCTGTTGCGCACAAAACTCCGTCAGTCCGTGGTATGACAATATAAGATTCTGTCTTGAACATGGGTCATCACCCCATCACCTGGATCTCGCTAAAAGAAGAGCATTGAGATTAAAGTTTGTCTCCTTTCATCTGGTTAATGGTATCCTGTTTCATCAAAGTTTTGACTACGTGCTGATGCGCTGTCTTGAAAAAGACGAAGCAGAAAAAGTCTTGCTAGAGTTGCATGGAGGAGAAGATGGTGGCCATTTTGGTGGTGACACCACTTCCCATAAGGTTTTAAGAGCTATTTATTACTGGCCCATGATTTTTAGAGACACCCATGCCTTGTGTCGTAAATGTACCATTTGTCAGAAAGCATCAGGGCGGTTACAAAAACCAGCCTTTCCTTTGCAGCCCGTTTCAGTAGGTTCTCCTTTTCAGAAGTGGGGCCTTGATATCATAGGTCCAATCAACCCCCCATCCTCACAACAACACAAGTTTATTGTGACAGCCACAGATTACTTTACCCGATGGTCTGAAGCTGCTGTGTTAAGAACCGTTAACACCAGTCAGGTAATTGCCTTTCTAAATTCGAATATTATCACTCGTTTTGGTATCCCTGATTGTTTAGTATTCAATAACACTTATTACTTTTCCTCTCTTGAGATGAGCGAGTTCGCTTTGGAAAAATGAATTAAATTGAAGTATTTTGCTAGCTATTACCCTCAGGGCAACAGATTGGCAGAATCAACAAATAAGAACTTGATTAAAATCATCAAGAGAACGGTGGTTGAAAATCACAAGAATTGGCACAATGCACTGCTAAACGTGCTTTGGGATGATAGGGTGACACCAAAATATGTTGTAGGTAACTCCCCCTTTTTTCTCATTTATGGCAGAGAATCAATTCTGCCACCTCACATTCTTCTTCCTTCACTTCAGTTGTCGCAAAAAATCCAAGAAGAAGATTGTCCCCCTTTGGAAAACCAAATTAACGCTTTGATGAAACTAGAAGAGGTAAGAGCCCAAGCTACACATAAGTTAGATCAGCATCAACTATTGGTTAAAAGATGGTTCGATTCTAACTGTACTTCTGATAGGAATTTTGAAGTAGGTGACCTCGTTCTGAAATGGGACAAACCACATGAGGGAAAGGGAGAACACACAAAATTTCAAAACTTGTGGCTTGGACCATTTTTAATTGTTAAAAAGTTGGGTCCCAGTTCTTTCTGATTGCAAAATCTTGAGGGGCAGCCTGACACCTATCCAGTGAATGGGAAAGCCTTGAAAAGATACTTTGCTTGAAAACAACCCTTGGATATTATGTACATATTTTTCTTTTGTTTGTTTTCGTTTGCTTTTTGTTTTTGATTTTCCTTTGAGTTTATCAGTTTTTGTTTTCTTCAAAATACACATACCTCTGTACTGAGCTGTTCAGACAAAGAACATAGAAAATTCCTTCGTTGAAATAACTGCTAAGAAACGTGTATAAACATCAATTGTATATTTCTGAAATTTATATCTGTTATTGGCAAAAGTCTGTTGTTTGAAAGAAGTTGACTGATTTCGATCTTTGAGTAAATCTTGTCATGATCATCTATTATCTTTTTACTCTGTCCCTATTCCTTAAGGGAATGACTCAGAAGATGTCTCCCTGCCTTAGGAAGTTTTTTTTGTAAATGAAACATCTCTGGATCTTCATAAAGGACAGTTCTAAAAAATTCTGATGAGGTCTAAAAAAAAATATGTTAAAATATCATGATTTTCAGCGTCACCCCGCTCAACTATATATCTTTGAATAAAAACAAAACAAAATAAATCATTAATAGATCTGTGGGAAGTGCTTGTAAACCCACCAGGATGTTGAACATGTCTACTGGCAGTGGGTAAATGCATGCATGACACCAAGACAACCTCGTCGGGGTACTGAACAGGCCTGCTGGCAGCGAAGCAATGTCGGGTTTATGAAAATTGCAAATAAGAAACCTCTTGACCTTAAAATGTCCTTTATTCTGATCTAGAACTTCTTGGTAGGATACAGATGTCAGAGTGGGTTAAATGGAAACCCTGTCGAGGCTATGGATGCCTGCTGGCAGCAGTGGCTTTGTCAACAGTATTGGAGATTTTATCTTTAATATCGTGACTCGCTGGTCTTAAGACTGTTATCTTTTTTCATCTTTTAAAACACTACTGGAATAGTTGGTTAATGATGATGTTTATACGATTTTCTGGTTGTATTTTTGAGCTGGAATTATCTTTGCTATCCTAATCTTAATTTGTTTTCTTTTGGCAAAGATAAATTCTTCTACCAGTGTGTCGCCATTGTTGGCAGCCAATTCACATTTTCTATTGTCTTATAAGCTGCCTACACCAGTGTTTGCAAACCTTAATTTTTCGTCACATTGCTCAAATAAACGACACTTTTTATTTTTGCGCCATTTGCACACTTACCTTCATTTTTTTTTTCACGATTGTAAGCGTGAAAACTTGGTCTTTTGAAGTCGCATTAAAATCATTATTGAATTGTCGTTATCATTCTTGTCGATATGCCCATTGCATTTTACTTATCATTATGTAGTTGGCAAAACCTTTTGATCTGTACTCATTGGACATTCTTTGATTGATTATGTAATTTCATTTCATGAGTAATTGAGGTTGTGATGCATTGGTGATTGGATTCACATGTTCTTTGATTGATCTACTTGACACATTGGTATACATAAAAATGCATTGGCACATTGGTTAAACTCTTGGCATGAATCATTCTATACACCGCATGTCACATAGTCAAACCATTGGTATTGTTTTTGATTTATTTGTTTGGTTTTGAAACTATAACTTTTGATCATGCAAATGGTTTATCCACTTACCAAAGGTTTCGATTAATTGATTTATTGAATTGGCATGATTGTAACACATATGCGTTGTGATTTGAATAGTTGAAAGCACCAGCGGTTGTACCATGGTAATGACTATTCTGCATGGCATAAATAGCTCCACCACCCTCGCACGATGTCATTAATGCTTACCTCTATCCCTGTTTCACCTCTGCTAGCATCGAGTAAGCCTATGAATACTCTGCTTCGGCGTATGCTATGATTCAAACCCTGGCTCGTTCACATCACTCACCGTGTGCTCTTCTCCATGGCACCGATGGTGCAAATTGAGCCAAACGATAGTCAAGCCTTGCTACTGTTCGATAACGCCTGGAAACATTTGCAAGATAATGGTTGGATTACGTTTGTACAGAGGTTTGAGGTTTTTAATCTATTTGTTGCACAACAGTTCGCCCTAACTTTTGATGGCTATAGAGCCAAAGTGGGTGACATTCAGCTCGAAAACAGTGAAGAGTTTATTAGCTCTGCCACAGGGTTAGTAGCCATGGGCCAACGATGGTTTAAAAACTCTAAAGTTGAGGAGTTGCCATGGCCATTATTGTTCCTCTCGCAGAAGGTCACATATTGTGACAGAGGTATGCCCATTTCCACGCTTAAACCAAGGTGGCATGCTATTTTGATAGTGGTTAAACAATTTGTGACCTGTGAGGGTCGGTATGGGCTAGTTTTTCTTTATCACCTTCGACTATTAATGAATTTCATGGGTTATCCATTGAACGTGCCATTTTACTTCCAGCGTAGCCTTTATAAAATGGCTGAAAGGTTTAAATGAGAAAAGACCGATAGTAGCTTGTTCCACCATGGCCTAATCAGACTCATCATTGTTCACCACTTAAATCTTCTCGGTGATAGTTGGAAAGATTTTATCTCTCGAAATGGTTTTGCTGATACAGAGCCTGTCCAAATTGATAAGCCCATGGTTAGTGAAACTAAGTTCGAGCCACTTGTGCCTTTCCATGTCCTACTTCCCTCTCCCAAACCCTCGGTCGACCCTGATATCGATCTACCTGACGTTATAACTGAGAAGGTTGAGGTTGTTAAAAATCCCGTGAGCAAGAAGGTCAAAGGAAACCCTACTGTCGATGGCACAGGTAAAAAGAATGCTCGACTTATATCGAGACTTGCTAGGAATAAACCTAAACCTAGGATTGATCAGAAGCCCATAGTCCTCAGTGAAGACTCAGAATCTAACATCGAACACTTCCTAGCTAGTGAGTACCCTTACTCCCAAGGTTTGTGCTCTGAGCCACCCTATGACTTCATTTCTAATTTACCCCTTGCCTAAAGAATAATCCTAGTTACCCAGGAATCAAGATACCTAACACAACCCTCGACGATTTAAACAAACTCTCACCTGCATTTTCGAAGCCCAGGAAGTCATCATGTGACCAATGTAATGTGTCGTTGGAACGCTACTATACTGACGTCCCCTTATTACAGTCGAAAATCAAATCATTGGAAAATCAAGTTATAGTGTTGACAAGCCAAAGGGACAAGCTTCAAGCAAATGACAAGAAGCAGAAAACCACTGATTCCATCGTATTTAGGAATGTCGAATCAGCTATAGCATTCGTAAATTCCAAACTGTTATGACCAAGTTGTTTGTTCGTCATCCAGGTATGAATTTCGATATCAATTTCGTTCTATGAATTGCTAGGATTAATGTAGTGAATTGAGTTTGGTTTTTCAAATAAGCTCTACCTATTGTTCGAATTGACTTTGTCATAGTTTGCTTATAAAAAAAAATGGTTATGTTATGAATCCTGTACATTGTTTTCGTTTTGCTAAAATTAAATGAAGTTTTGATTTGGTTACACGATTTGGTCATGCCTAGTTTAGCAATTGATTGGTTGTCACTGGGTTTGATTCGTTTGTCTATTGGTGTGAGTTAATGTGATCAATGGTCTTTGCTTTTGCTTGGATTTTGTTTGTACAAGAGTTTTTTATGCTAAAATTAGAGCACGACCATGTTTTGATTTGGTATGATTTCGTTATGGTTGGATTATATCGGCTCTAATTTTATGGTGTGATTTTGGAACGATTTCGTGAGTTTGATTGTTATGATCTTTTAATATGTTATGTGATGTAATCTTCTAAATCAGGAATACAACTCTGTTCGATTCTGATTTGGAAAGAACGACTCTGTTTTGTGTGGAAACGATATTCTCATTTAGCCTGTGCAGAAGATATCTTCGCCGAAACCATGGAACTGTTTCGATTCACAACGACTATGTCAAACTCAAACTATTCAATTCGCTCTTGATTTGATTGGGTTGTTGCATATTTTGAGTTAGCATGATTGTTTTTATGAGTTGGATTCGTATCGAAAATAGACTTGATGTTGCTCTATTGATTTTAATTTTCAAAACGAGTTTGTTAACACAGATAGACTTAGAGTTTGTCTTTCAAATAGATATTAGATACTTGTTAATAGTTGAATTTAATTCTTTAAAGATTTGAATTGATTTTAATGCTGACTCTGTGTCTGATTTAGACCAGCTACAGAATCGCAAGATTCTGTAGCTAGTCTTTAGAATTAGATTTTTATCATTTTCATCAACAAAATATCCTCTTAACTTGTCCTTTTTTGACCTCTTTCAGGTACATTTGAATTGCATTGGACATGCTGTGGCAGTCTAGGAGATATTTATGTGATATAGTTTTATTTTTAAGTTGTTAGTTTGAGTTAGAGATAGGAACTTGGGATATCATCCCAGATTTTCTGTAAACAGTTTTAATAACTCCTACAGGGATGTTTTACCCTGTAGGATGTCTTTAAATACTTATTATTTTTTGTAATAAGGAGCATCCTCACTTGTGGGAGAACCAGGCTATGGATTTCTGATACAGACTGAGACGAAAGTTGATGTTTTTTACAGCTTTCGCTTTCATAATATCAATCTTTTGTTTCAAGTTTATGCATGTCAGTTTGCAGTTGATTATAGACTACTTTAGCTATCATAATCTTTTGCAAAATGATATGATTTGATTAATGTGCTATCCATATTTGATTTCTTTCATTATTTAAAAGTACAACAATTACTTTGTTTCAGTTAATGAATCACAGATTTCTCTTCTTTGTTAATTGAATCATTTCATACAGATATTTGCATACAGGTTTATCTAACTGTGAAGATCTATAAATCATAATATTGTTGTAATTTTTATGTTTTTTTTGTCTTGTAATCATATTTAAAGAGCACTACAACTTTTTGTTTACGAGAAGCTCCTGGATAATTTGGTGTGGGTTTCCTCCCTCCAATTAGCTAAGACAATCATTACACATAGGACAAACCTGGAGCGTTCCTTCAGGTCAGTTTGTTTTTTTTAGTATTTAATAGTTTATTTGTTAGTATAATTTAAGTAGTTTAGTTAGATATATGTGTAGTTTAGATTTGTAGTTAGAGTTAGTTTAATTTTTGTTTAGTTTAGTTAGTTTTTGTTTTATTTATTTTCATAAAATTACAAAATCAAGAAATAATAGCTCTCGCTGTCTTAGGACAGAATATAAATGAGTTTTTTAGGTTTTCATTCAAATCTGTAAATTGTAAAAATTGTACATTTTGTGAATAAGATTTATTTCTGTTAGTAGTTAGATATTTAATTTCTTAGAGTTAGCATAGTATTAGATAGTAGATTGTATATAGAATAGTTAGATTAGTTTATTAGTTTTCTTTAATAGTTAGTTTTAGTTAGATTAGTTAGTTTAGAGTAGTTTTCTTAGGACTTAGATTGGCTAACGGAGATGCTATACCCGTCAGGGTGGTTCATCCCAAATGGCTTGGGTTATTAGACAACCCCAGACTAGTTCCACTCTCCTAGTTGATGGATGTTCAATTTCGCCCGTCAACAATTCCTAACCCCTTGCAGGTCAGATTTGGGAGGATATATGTGATTTAGGAGGCAACAACAAGCGAAAGAGGTCTACACCAACCGTAAGTATTGAAGGTGCACTCATTAAAACTCCCTTTCTTCTTTCTCTCATCACTTGGTATAAATGGTTTTGGGGTAGATTAAAGGTAGATCAGTATTTTAAGGGAGTTACCGCTCTACCTATTCCTTAGACCCAATTTAGGGGGATTTTCCCCGTAGCAGAAACACGATTTGGAAACAAGATGATTTTAGTTATTTATATCTGTTAATATTATCGCTTGATGTAGTTATTGTTATAGAGAGGCAAGAAGATAAAGCGGGGAAAATGTTGACATCTAGTGCATGATAGTTTATTTTTCCAAAGATTTTACCCTGTTACATAATTCTAACACTAACATTCGGTACTTAGCAAGATTGGACGTTATTATCTTGGTGGTCCTTTGCTCAAGCGGTACTAGGATGTTGAAAAAATGCTATGTTGAATTGTGAGAGTTGTGAATGTGGTTAGGTTGGATACCCGCACATTGCTTGAGTAAATTCAAACCATGTCTTTGGGTTGTTTTTTCAGCCCCACACAATTGTTCAAATGAGTAGGGTCAAAGTGGAGGTGGATGCTGGATTTGGTCTACATTTTTTCTGGTTGACAACATATTTCTGCTTGGGTTTCCTATGGACTAACAAAGTGTGGGTGTGCTTCATCCTACATTCCAGAAATCCAAGCACTAGCTAGCCCAAGTCCTACAACTAGAAATTTTCCTAGTTACTTGGGCACTTGAAAACCACAAGGATATTGTAATCATTCCAATAGGAAGGCCCAATGTCGTCCTCTTGTCTGGTTCAACTTGGTTGATAATGAAGAAGAGAAGGAAAAATATAATCAATAGAGGGGGAAGTCCCTAAAATGCATCTGTCAGGTCAACAAAGGTGTTGATCCATGGTAGCATGCACAATAGATGTTGACTTAGAGAGTTGGTGAACAATAGGAACTTTGAAGCACAATTCAAGTAATTGTTTAGTGAGGCTAGGGATCTTTCTCATGGATTGAACATTGGGTCCCCTTCCCAATATTTTCCTTCTTAGTGTCAACCAACATGAGAATGACACGGTGGGGTTGCAGGCGATCTCCATGAACTACAGGCTATATTAAATCACATGTTTTCTAGGAGAAGCCATGGATGCATGGACTTTGCAGTTGAATTATGATTTCTAGGATAAGTGGACCTGGTGGCTGGCATAATTTCTCAATTGACATCTAGTGGGAGCTCTATTTATGGATAAATGTTGATTGGATGTGAATATTATGGCTCTGGAAAGTGGTATAAATAACTCAAAAGACAACCATAAATTGTCTCTATGATATTCCCATTTCATGCAGGCTCCATGTGTCAATGTTCTTGTACTGATGCGTTGCAATTCAGATCTAGGTTCCTTTAATGTTGTATGTAGTGGAGATGATTCTCCATACTCTTGTTGTCCTTTGCCCAGTGTGGGGTCATAACTATCTGCGCATGTCGTACATGTGTGATATGGCGAGATAAAATTGCTTGACACTTTGATACTACGAAACACTCTATAGTCCTTGTGTCATCTATGTGAGAGTGTCATTGTTTCTAGTCTCCTATGTCTTGCCCATGACTTCGCTTGTAATTTGATATCTAAAAATCTGTTGGCTTGTCAGGTTGTCTTGTAAATGTCTAGGTAAAGATCCTTTTGATGACAAGTTTGATGAAATATGGTTACATCTTGATTTAGTGCATAATTTGCATGGAAAATGTCTACAAATTTAATACAAGTCATCAATTTATAGTGCTTTTCATCTGTCAACTTCCACGAAGTTAATTTCCATGTCATATTGTTTAAGTTTAGAAAGGAAATTTGTTCATGTACCTTCTCTAAATTTTCGTTGAAGCAAGATTGTTACTAGAATATGTCCTACATAGGCTATCTGCCCAAGAATATTGTTTTATTTTTCTATCTGCTATATATTTGTTTCTTTAAATGCACATTGATAAACATGAAAGTTATGAATAGTACATAACGAGGTTGGATTTCTTTAAGTCCAAGTGCATACCACATTTTTACTAACATGTGCTTTCCAAACTTGATTTAGTTACATAATATGGGGAATGATTAATATAACTCATTAGAAAGATCACAAAGAACCAAAACATTTACTTCACACAAATTCTAATTAGCTTCCATTTTTCACAAATCTGAGCAAATCAAAGTGCCATAAATGACTCTATCATTGTGAAAATTACGTGGCCTGTCAAAATCCCTGACGCAAAGCCATTCACTAGTAGAATTTGGAAAATAAATGACTACATGACTAAAACTTTTAGTCACCACATGAAAAAATGACTAAATTCCACCATTTTTTTTCAACACAGTTACAAATGACTAAATAGATGACTAATTTGAATGTCGGGAAAAAATCACATCTAAATAATTAGTCACACAAATAAAAATGACTAATTTGATTGTCGGGTAAACACAACTAAATAAATATTAGTCACACAATATAATTTGCAAACTTTATATACACTATAGCTATGTGGATGAATTAAAATATATTAACCAATGGTTATGAAAAATATATCATATTTTGTAGTATTATAATATTGTTTTTATCTATCATTTCACTCATTTCACGACATACTTTCACAACATATGACAAATGTTGGCAATTATTGTATTCAAATTACTCTTTGAAGCGGTGGGAGAATAAGGTATTGACCACATTCATAATTTGATGAGGGCACAAAGAATTGATGAGGGTGAAAAAGGTGGGAGAATATGGTTGTCTTCATAATTTGACGAGGGTGCAGAGACGGTGGGAGAATATGATGCACTTTAGGTAATTATACAACTATTCCATGGGTGCAGAGGGCATGGGTGTAGTGATAAATATTCAATAGGGTAGAGGGAGGTGTGTTTGGGGTTTCATGTAATATACAACTGTTCCATGGGCGTAGAGGGAGTGGGTGCAGTGGTAAGTATTCTACATGGAAGAAGGAGGTGTATTTGGGGTTTTCGGCCTGACCAATATTGCGCAGAGGGAGTGGGTGCATTGTTAAATATTTGATGGGGAAGAGGGAGGTGTAATTGGTGTTTCTGGCCTGACCAATATTGGAGCCGGAGCCAACAATAGGAGAGGGGTTTTAGTTAATTGGACCATTGGAGCTTGGAGCCAACCAGAGGAGAGGGGTTTTAGTTAATTTGATAATTGGAGGTTGTATTGGGGTTTTAGGTAATATACAACTAGTCCATGGGCACAGAGGGAGTGGGTGCAGTGGTAAGTATTCGATGGGACAAAGGGAGGTGTAATTGGTGTTTCTTGCCTGACCAATATTGGAGCTGGTGAGGTTTGAATTGGATCCGGAGCTGACAAGAGGAGAGGGGTTTTAGTTAATTGGATCATTGGAACTTGGAGCTAACCATAAGAGAGGGGTTTTAGTTAATTTGATAATTGGAGGTTGTATTGGGGTTTCAGGTAATATACAACTAGTCCATGGGCACAGAGGGAGTGGGTGCAGTGGTAAGTATTCGACGGGATAGAGGAAGGTGTATTTGGGGTTTTTGACCTAACCAATATTGCACAAAGGGAGTGGGTGCAGTGTTAAATATTCGATGGGGTAGAGGGATGTGTAATTGGGGTTTTCAACTTGACCAATATTAGAGCCCATGAGAAGTATTGGAGATAGTGAGGTCTAAATTGGAGCTGGAGCTGGCTAGAGGAGACGGGTTTTAGTTAATTGGACCATTGGAGCTTGGAGCCGACTAGAGGAGAGGGGTTTTAGTTAATTCGATCATTGGAGGTTGTATAGGTATATAATCATTTTCCATGGAAGATAAAAATGATGTGGAGAGGACATGGAGACTTCTCAAAAGGAAAATTAAGAATTCAAATCTGTAGGGGCCTTCTGCAGCGAAGTCACATGTAAATAAATTTTTGTTTGCAAACCCTAGATGTCTTTTTGTATTGGGATCTATTCCTTTCTGGATATTTTCATTCGCAAACCCAAGATATTTATGTGGATAATGAATTTTGTTTGACACATCTAGTGTTACTATATCTTCCACATCTGTCAATTGAAAACTACCATCACTTTGCACCTCGTTAGAAATTGACCAGCTTTTTTTCATTGGGTGGGTGATTCGGTGCTTGTGAGGGTAATTCCGGTGGTTCTGATTTCCAGTTCTTAGATGAGGTGAGGTGTCATTTTGTGAGAGGTGAGGGAATAAAGGATAAAGGAGAATGGATTAAGTTGAAAGTATAAAGGTGAAATGATTCTATTGAAAGGTGAATGGAAGGCTTCTAGTTAATGATGAAAGGATCTCTCAAGCCCCTACCCTTGAGAGATCCTTTCACCATTATGTATGCCTTTGAAGGCCTCACCCTTAGTAGCCAACGTGAGCACTAAAAATCCTTGACATGCTATCTTTTGTTCGATGTTGAGACTCTTAAATTTATAACATTTTTCTTGTACTTGCACCTTATTTATATCTTCTCTTAGTTAAACATTCAATTTTTTGACAAACACTTAATTCTTTCTCTCTCTTCTTCCAATATTGATTGGGTTGTTAATTTTTCACTCCCACTTTTTGTGCCTACATTTTATGTATTTTTATACGGAGGGTAAGGAATAAGTTAATATTTGAGGGAGGGATGATCAATCCATTCCATGTCTTCCATAGGATTATTTATGCCTTTGAAGGCCTCACCCTTACTAGCCAACATGAGCACTAGAAAGCCTTGAAATCCTCTCTTTTGTTCAGTGTTGAGACTCTTAAATTTCTATCATGTTTCTTATAATTGCACATTATTTATATCTTCTCTTAGTTAAACATTGAATTTTTTGATAGACACTTAGTTCTTTATCTCTCTTCTTTCAATATCGATTGGGGAGTTTCTTTTTCACTCCCACTTTTCGTGCCTACATTGAATCTATTATTTTAGTCTCATTGACCTACTTTTATGGTCATTCATTGGAAATTACTAAAATTAACCTACCTTAAATTATCTTAAAAAGACTCAAATTGACATCAATGATTCCAAAGAACTATTGCAACACATTTGAGCTTAATGTTTCTAAATGAATATTGCAACACTTGTAAGGAGAAGACATGTCACAAGCTATTTTCAGATCATATTGTATGAATGTATCATTATATGATGTGTGGATTGACATATTTAAGTTTCAAATTGTATGATTGGATGATGCATTGTCTTCATTTGTTATTAGTCATAATTCATTATTATTAATAAAATTACAATTAATTTTTTATGTCTTTTGTATATCTTATTTATATGCGAGATAAAATAAATTCCCTATATTCTCTACCCTAATGTACTTTGAAATTTGATGAATCACTCTAGTGATTCTAAAAAATTGTGTCCCTGTCTTCCTTTCCTTGAATCTTTATGAATATGAGACACACACACAAATAGGTTTTCAATGCATCACTGGAAATATGGAAATAGTCGTAACCCTCAAGAGCAATGAAATAAAGGCCTCAAAGGATATGTATTATAATTTCAAAAACTTTATAATTACATGAGACCAAAATTTTACATGAAAGGAGAAAATATGCACTTGGGTATTAAATATCACTAAAAAAGTGTCCCACATAAGGATCCCAATACCAAAGCAAGTTCTTCCAAGCAATTTAGTAAGTCCAAATTGCTTGATCTTTTTTCCTCAATAATGAACCTTGAATTTATGCCCTCAACAATTTCTGGTTGCATATTATTGTTCCCATTTTGATCAACATGACATATAATATGGTTTCCAATTCAAATATTTCATGCCACATACAAAAAATATTGCCTATTCTACATAAAATAGTTGACAAGCCCAATTCAATGTTGTGGTTTTAGTTTATAATTGATTTCTAAATATAATTTATGGTAAGATGAATTTCTAATTTAATATTAAGTACTAATATATCTTAGTGATTAAGATAACTTGCAATACATAGATTCCATAGCTACCTAGAAGTCTTATGAATGAAAAAATTTAAAACAGGCTTGCATATCACAACAGCCCTTTTGTGCGTGCAACGATGGTAAAAAATTTCATTTGGTTTAATAAGTTGATATAAATTTTAAAAGATTCACACCATAGTATTTATTTCGATGAATATTAGTTCGAAGGGGATTGTTGCATATTTTTGTTCATGTTCCCATATTTCTCCTAGTGGGGGAGGCAGAATGAAAATCCCCCAAGCCCTTCTAAATTCAACTCTCATTGGTCAAATGATATTGAATTTAGGGATTTGTGTGATAGTGAATGGAAACATATTGAAGATTGGTTGGAGGAATCTGTTACATTTTAATTTAGTGACAATTTTAAAATTGTAAAAATAAAATTTGTTGAGTGGGCCAAATCCAAACTCAAGGATCCAAAAGAGTAGACATGGATACTGGAAGAAGAATTTATAACATTTTCAAACCTAACATGAATGGAATTTTCAATGAAGAATAGACAAGTAACTTAAATATTTTGGAGCCATGAAAAAAAATAGTTTCTTGACTAGGAAGAATCAAAATGGAGGCAAAAAAATAGAGCAACTTGGGTAGCATAGGGAGATGAAAACACCTGTTTTTTTCACAACTATGAAAAGATTATGAAAATATAAAATACCATTTGGAGTGTTAAGAATGAGGTGGTAGGAAAATATCATAGGTTTTCTGAGATGGTTAAGGTGAAAAAAATTCATTCCAATATGCTTTTAAAGGAACCTCATAGAGAAAATATTGTTGACATAATTTAAATGGCATTTTTTTCCTAGTTCTATAAATCAAGATAATCTTCCACATATTTCAATTGAAAAATACCATCACTCTGCACGTCATTAGAATTTGAACAACTTTTTTCGTAGGGTGGGTGATTCAGTGCTAGTGCGGGTAAGTCTGGTGGTTGCAATTTCCAGTTCTTAGGTGAGGCGAGGTGTTGTTTTGTGAGAGGTGAGGGGATAAAGGATAAAGGAGAATGGATTAAGTTGAAAGTATAAAGATGAAATGATTCTGTTGAAAGGTGAATGGAAGGATTATGGTTAGTGGTGAAAGTATCTCTCAAGCCCCTACCTAAATGTCTCTATCCCCTCTCTAAAGACTGGCTCTGGATGGTATATTGACTAATTTAGCTCCTCAAACTCCTAATTGATCATGGGTAGGATGAGGAATAATCATCCATCCCCTTCAACTCATATTCCAACTCCTAATCTCTCGGTTGACTATGACACTAAACATTTCCTATATAGATTTCCTATGCTACTAAACCAACATTTTAAAATACATGGAAGTCATAATTAACTTTCTATGAGTCAAGGTAAGCAAATAACTCAGGTTACAATGTATACAAAAATTTAGAGTTTGGGTAATAAAAAATTTCCTTAGCATATGAATCACTTTCTTTCTCAGGTATTGTAATATGTTCCATGAAAGTACATACAATAAACATACTCTTGTTATTACATAAATTGAAACTCTAAGTGTCCATGAAAACTAGTGGTACATTCTCAGTTATTGCACAAGATGATTGATCAAGAGCCATATGCTTAGTTTGTTTAAAATATTTGTCAAAAAAAGGGGGTCTGTTTTTTTCAATCACTGAGTCATTATTTAAATATTCTATAGATAGGAGTTTAATTTTGCTAGTAGGTGAAGATTTTTCCTCTAACTAGTCTTCCACTTGTTTCTCTTCAATTATAATTGGTAAGTCAACAAAGACCTCATGTAGAATGGGGTTCATGCTTCCAATCCAAGATATATCCTCTCATGTATTTATGCTTTTGTATGATCATTACTACTTGTAGAAACAAGGACATATCCAACTAGTTATGCCCATACTCATGAAGGGGTTTGTGGTTACACATAGGGTCCTCTTGGTCATGGATACACTAGGAGGAATAATAATGGGAGGCACCATAGTCTAATTGGAGGCACCATAGTCTATGTCTGTGTTGGTTTGAAGGCCCTATCTGTGTTGGTTGGAAAACCCTAGTGAGAGATATATTTGATGCATGTGTTGTTGTTTCGAAGCTAGTATATCTAAACTAGAATCACAAGTGTGGTCACTTTCTAACATTCTTCAATATCATAAAAATGGAACTCTGGTAGTTTTAGAAAAAAAATGTAACTCTGATAGTTTCAGTGCATCATAGTTTTATATAAAAAAAACTTTCAAGCTCCTTCAAGTGCCCCCAAAATCATTAATCTGCAATAACTTGGCCAAAACTAAGAGTGAGAAGTTTCAATAAGAACTACATGCTCCACAAGGCTGCCAAAATACAGAGGATTCAGATCTTCCAAGGATGATAAACTCTTCCTTCTACGACACCTTTCTCATTTCCTATTGGCTTCTCTGAGCAATGCTTGCTTTTCCCAACCTCTCTTCACAACTAGAAAATGAAAACTCATAGACTATCTTAGTTCCTTGTCAATGTTGTTGTTGTTAACAACAACTTAAATAATTTGTGCCCTTGTACTATCTAAATTACCTGAGATTTTTTAATTAACATATCAAATTAATATTGGAATGCAGAACATCAAATATGATTCAAAGTCGAAGGTTGAAAACAAATAAATACTATGCATATGATGAGATAACAACCAATGAAAATGATATGAACATATATCCATGTCCATGTAATGATAGTCTTGGTGGAAAGGTAAGAAAAATAAATTTGATTTATCGACATATGATAAGACATGGGCATATTGGTGTAATCCCTTGGAACATAAATTATTATGAAGATATGATACAATTGCGTAGTATGAGAGATGAAGAGGTACCAAACATCATTGAAGTGGCACCAAACACAGATGAATATGCAACAATGTTAGATGAAGGGGTTGAAGTTCATAGAATTTTGAATGAGGGTCTAAATGATGATTGGGCCAATTCAATAGAGGATGCTTTAAAGCCTATGTATGCTAATTGCAAGTTAAGTCATTTGGCAACAATCCTTCAAATTCTAAACTTTCAAGTGGTGCATTGTTATACAAATGAGAGTGTATATGAGTTATTAGCATTATTAAGTTAGCTTTTACCACATGACTCCACATTTCCAAAAAAATGAAGTCAATGTAAAAAGAAAATCGCTAATCTAGGCTTAGGGTATGAAAACACACACCCATGTGTGAATGGTTGTGTATTGTTTAGAAAAAATCTTGCAAGTGAGACAAAATGTCCAAAATGTCAAGAAGGGAGGTATAGACCAGGGTTGAAATCATTTGTGGTTCCTAGGAAGGTTCTTCACCACTTTCCACTAATCCCACGATTACTTCAAATGTATAGGTGCATAGACATTGGTGAACTTATGTAACGGCATGCTCGAAATAAGAGCACTGATAGAAAACAATGACATGTGCCTGATTATAAGATGTGGATGGAATTTGATAACATATGGCTTGATTTTTCCCAATATCCCCGTAATATAAGGTTGGGTTTTTCTCTAGATGGGGTGAACCCATTCTCAGATCAAAGTACTAAATGGTCAACTTGGCTAGTGTTTTTAATAAATTATAACTTGCCTCCATGGTTACAAACTAAACCATTTTTCTTGATGTTATCATTGATTATACCTGGAAAGAAAAGTGTGACTTCAGATACAATCGATACTTATTTAGAGCCATTATATGATGAGCTAATGGAATTGTGGAAAGGGATTGAAGCAATTGAATTATTAAGGGATGGTCATTCAATCAAATTCACTTTAAGATCTTCCTTATTATTTACATGTGAATACATTATTGAGAATGGACAAAAAAGAATGTTGTTTATTGAAAGTGGTGGGATTTGTGGTAGTAGAGATGATCCATGTTGTTGAAACAAATTTTAAAATTTTTATCCCTAAGACCTAAAATTTCCTTTTTCGGGATTCGGCTTTTCATAAAGCATAAGCTTCATTATCTTTCCCAAAAGCCTGATACCTATTTCCTGAAAAACTTTATTCTTTAAATAATAAAAGGTAAAAAACCTAAAATGTTATAAGAGTCTCGACGCATTTTCTATAAAGTTATTTTTTAATCATGATAAGCTTAAAACCTAAAGGAGTTAATATTAACTTTAAAAAAATTTCGGGATTTGGGGTTTGTTGAGAACATATATTTCAATACATATTGAATCAAGAAATCTCGATCCCCGGTTTCCTGAAAGAATGAGAGTTAGTTCAAATTCTGATTAATTAATTCACTAACACGAAAAGTTAAATCTTAAGTTAATCATATCACGATTTCAGGATTCAAGGTTCAACGATAACTTATCTCTTGTCAACACGATCCTCGAAATCCCAAAATGCGAAATCCCGACCCATAATTTGTGTTAAAATATTAATCGTGTTTTGTCCTTAATCTTGATTAATTAGTTAACTAAAATGGAATTAATTCATAATTTAAACATGTCGTGATTTCGTATTTTTGGAAATCGGGATGCAGCGATAACATACCTCTTGTCAACTCAATCCCCGAAATCCCGAAATGCGAAATTCCAACTCAAAATCTATGTTAATCTAAATTAATTATGTTTGGAGGTTAATCCTTAACCCTGATTAATTAATTCACCAATATCGAAATTTAAGGCTTAAGTTAATCATTTCACAATTTCGGAAATTGAGATTCATTGATGAAATACTTCCTATCAACACGATCCCCGAAATCCCGAAACGCTTAATACCGATCAATTATTTTTCTAAAATGAATTTAAGTCCTAATTAATCTTGTCGTGATTTCACAATTTCGGAAGTTGGGATTTAGTGATAACACACCTCTTGTCAACTCGATCCCTGAAATCCCGAAACATGAAATCTTGACTCTTAATCCATGATTAGTATAAATTAACTCTGTTTTGAAAGCATGATTAATGACAATCAATCTTTTTAGGTTTTGTTCACGTTTCAGTTTTCGATTGAATGAAATATTCTGATTTTTGAATTCAAAAGCGCCATAATGCGGCTACTTAAATAAAGAATAGATGGTGATATGTGACACTAATGCGTATCTTAGTAAATATCTATTGCATTAAATGTCTTGAATTCTTGTCATCTGTGTTAGTCCCTTCATCGTTATATGAATTAAAATAGAGTTTGAAGGTATGTGTTTCACAACATTTTCTGTTTCATACTATCAAGAGCAAGACGCATTCAACCGAGCTCATACACTCCTTTTCTGTGACAAATTTTCCATCTAAATTAAAGTCATGGCACCAAAAAAGGCATCGAAGAAGAGTGAAGATACACAGGAAGGAGATATCATATCTGACACTACGCCACACGCTATCGACTCAATTAAATCTTGGACACAAATCTCTGAATTCCTGGAATATGAATTCAAGAATTCTCATACTGATTCTGAGAATCACTTTTAGGATATAGCAGAATCAGAGCTTCATAAGATCGCGGCGTGCCCTCGGCTTATGGCGTACAACGATATGATTAGTTGGTCCCTGAAAAAGGTTGATATTTTGACGAGGATTATCTTAAATGATCAAGGGGTCGTTGTCGGCTCGTTCAGGCCAGAACATATACAAGTAATGTATAAGCTCTCACCAAATCCTAAGTACACTTTTAATGCCGAGTTTTTAACTAAATTTCAAAGGAAAGAGTGTACTGAGGTAGACTAAACTTATCCTGATTTAATTAGAGATTGGTGGAGATGTCCATCAAAGTTTAGGGTCGATACCCATGGGGTTTATGCCACGACATCTTTGAACGAATACATGGTCTATGTAGCCATTATGCTGTGTAGACTTTTCGGGAAAAAAGATCCCTGCCATTTTCCTGTAGAATGAGTGCCCTTCTTAGAAGAAGCTTCAGAAGGATTCACTTTCAACTGGAATAAGATTATGTCTGATAACCTAGCTCAAGAAGTTTCAAACTATAGAGTTGCAAAATCTAAAGGTCAACCAATGGCCTTTTATATGTCAGCGTACATTATGGACGTATTTTTATTTATGACTCCTTTTCCCTTGATGAATTGGAGTTGGAACATAACTTGCCCCGAGCCCATTCATGAATATCATTCTGCACTTTGGGAAGAAAATGCTAAGAATGCATTTTATGAAATTTGTCATTTTATAATAATTCCAATGCATAAAATGTTTTATGGCTGTGAACCTCCTCGCATTTCTGAGTTAGTTTCAGAAAATCTCAAAGCAATAGCCAACTGGTTTGTTGATGAAAAATTCTCTTATGTTGGGGTTTATGGATGCGCAATCCCCCCTCACACACTTCCAAAATTCCTCCCAGATAGACTGGTATTGAGGGAGGTAGCACATCAAATAGTGAAAGGTGGTATTGGAATAGAGCTAAAAGTAGCTCAAAAGAAATCTTGGCCAATCTTCCCTATGTATGTCGAGAAATTTTCATTACTAAACCTCGACCATTCTAAAGTAGAGGCTGAAATATTAGAAGAAATAAAACTGGTAGATATTGAGCACATAAAGCATGACCCTTATAAATTAGTAAGAAGACATTTGATGCACTGTAATTTGAAATCTTATGAGCACAAAACATCTGTTTATGATGATATTTTCAAGAAGTTTAAAACTTATGAAGAAGTATTGAACAGGGTATAGACCATGTCACCTAATTCACAGGTTGGTTTCATGTCATTCCAGAGTCATAGGAAAAGTTGTTTACCAAAGAGTTTGCAAAGTGAATCCATGACCCCTCCTCTAGAGAAGGAAGGGCCTCCCCTAGGCTTTGAAACAAATGTATAGGATAAAGAAAATACAAAAGGAAAAATGAAAGAGGGTGAAATGCCTTCACAGGAAACAGGAGTCCCTCATACAGAAAAATTAGAGACAGGGAAAGGAAAGGAGTTAGAAACACCTTCAGAAACCCCTGAGAGTTTTCCGAAAAAGGTAGGAGGAACAACATCGACAGAACTTGGAAGTCCCATTACTTCCTTGACTCCATTGCAGTCTACTTATGGTAACCCCCACAAGGGAGCTCTATACGTTAGTGATCATGAGCCTATTTCTAGGGATGAGATTCCTTCATCCGATTATTTTTTCAATAAAAAGAGGAAGGCTATCTTGAAATAGGAAATGCATCCAAGAGGAGATATGATGATTAAAAAGAACAAAATCATTATAGATGGAAAAAAACTTAAAGAGGGAGAATTTGCTTCAGAAATAGCAGGCACAATGGGAGCTTTAGTGTCGATAAATTTATACTCTGTGGACAGTTTGACAACTATGTTGGAACAGAAAGACCAAACGATAGCTCAGCTACAAGGTCAATTGAAAGAGACAGAAAGAAATATTAGTTGGGGGATAAAAAAGGGTTTAGAACAAGCTAGATTAAATGATATTCAAGAGATTCAAAAAATGAAAGCAAGATTAGAGGAAGCAAATCAGAAAACACAGGTCACTTAGGCACAGGTCCTAAAGCAAGAAGAAACAAATAAACAATTACAAGATAAGATTAGTTCCATTTCAAATCAAGTGGTAGAGCTTGAAATTTTCCAGGCCCAAGTATTGAGAATACATTTGAATATAGAAGAGGAACAACAGAGAGTGTTTTTAAATCTGGAAGTTGTCCAAAATTACTTTCAGGAAACAAATAAATCCTTGGAGAATATTCTCCAGAAAGAAAGAGAAGTGAAAGCAACGAGAATGACTTTCCAAAAAGTAGTGTCCCTTTCAACAAAGGAGGAGGTCGGAAAGATTAAAAAACTATCTGTTTCAGAGAAGGTTAAAGGAGATGTAATACTCAAGGTGTGGGAGGTAGACCTTGTAGAAAACAAAAGAATAACTAGAGAGGTCAATGATGATTGTCAAGGTATTTTTGATATTTTAGAAAAAGCTTCATTGAACATTGGAAAAAACAATTGTTCAAGGTTATTAGGAGAAATTAACATTGTCAAGCACCAGCTAAGATTCAAGGAAGATCTGGAGGAAATGCAGGTGGAGATCCCAAAAATAAAGGTAATCAATGTCACCAAAATCGACAAATAGATAGTGATGCCGAACTTAAAGTTGCAAACTATTAAGTTCACAAGGAAGATAATTGAAGATCATCTGCCCAATCTACAGAAAAAGTTCTTCATATTTGAGGCAAAAGATATACCAGACACTCCCAGAGTTTTGGTGAAGTTTTTGGGAAAATGTATTCGCTGTCTTAAGACAGAAGAAGGAAGTTCGTCAACGCAGACATGAAAATACTATTTTGTATATTTTCATTATTGAAATAACAAAGTAGTTAAAATAGAAATGTAAATGGTTTGACATTATTCATTCATGTAACCATAGTCTTAGTAAGTTAGTTAATCACCAACGGGAAAATATTTGGTGATCATGTATAAATATATTTTCACAAGACTGAGAAAGGTCTTTTTGTTTTTGAAGAGAGCCGATTGTTTTAAAAAGTTTTCCAATCCAATGTGATATACATAATGCAGACGAGATTTTGAATTCTGTCAACTTGAAGCTATGTGTTCTTTAACCCTGTTTACAATATATTTCTATGTTTCTCTTTCAATGTTTTTCTTATGAATGATCAACTATAAGTTTATTTCATACATCTTTGAAGTCTGAATTGATTTGGTTATCAAATTATTTACAACTTTTCCTCTGAAATTGCTATCAGTAATTTTAAGACCTGTAGATCATTTGAACGATAATATTTAACACTTCATTAGAAATCTCGTTTTCCTCTATGTCCCCCGTTACAATATGAGATTCTTTCATGATTAAAGCCTCATATTTTCTTAGCAGTACCACTTTGTTATTTTATTTATTCTTAAAATTGTTTCAAGTACAGGAAACGGACTCAACTATTATTATGCAATTATTTTGAGTTTCAAAACTCTTTTTCTCGTTTCATCCCTTAAAAACTAAAGCAACACAATTTTAAAATTTTCATATTTAAATAAAACTTTATTTTCCATGACTGTCCTAAGTAATAGACAACCCAACATAGAACCTAGGCTCCAAGATCAAACTAGCATTGCTTTAAACCTTTTTAATACTATTCTGCAAACAACAACTAACCGGGCTGAATTAGAACATTCATGGGTTGCTATTGAGGGAGATATCAACATCCAAGAACAATGGGAATCTAGACAGAGGCAGTTGAGAAACTGACTTTGATTTACCCTTCTTTTTTATTCTTACCCTTTAATTACCTTTACTTTTACGGATGCCTTGACGGTATACTTTACAGCCTTAAAGTATAAACTTAGGAACAACACATGTAATGAAAGCGTTGTACAAATATTGTGCATATTTTATAATTTGTCATACTTTAAGGATATAGCCATCATGTATATTGTTGACTTTATGCATACTGAGAAAAATATGGCCTATGCTATTATAGAAACTCTTTTGGGTGCTTCTAATATTGTTTCATCACATGAATACGTGAAATAACTAAAGATTCGTCGAAATATTTGGGTTGAAAAATATGATGATGAAAAATATAGAAAACCTAGTGCTTCTTATGTTTGGACAAAGGAACAACATGCACAATTCTTAAATTTGATGTCTCAGACTCGCTTTCCCACTGGATATGTAAGTAGTAATATCAGAAGCCAAACTAACATGAATAAATTAAGAGGCCAAAGCTATTCCCTAGGTTTTATGGCATGAGGGTGCACTTCCTTTGCATGAATTTGCTATTTTTGGTCTCCACACTTGTCACTAAGCTAAATTTTTTCCTCTTAAACAATCAACTAAGACTAGCTAGTAGTTGACCCCGCTACACTGAGTTAGTGTATAGATCTCCTTTAGATCATTCCTATGGTGCATGTACTCCATGAGATTGGCACATTGATTCCCTTGGATTATATATTAGCATGTTTATTAATCATTCATTGTGTAGATATTAATATATTTTTTCATTCTTTCTCTCATTATTCTCTCTCTCTCTCAATTCTCTTGCAAGTTTTATGTGATTTTATCTAGATAGGTTCTCTATGATTGTTTTTAGAGTTTTCACCCAAAATTCACATGGTATCAGAGATTGTGAGGAGAAAATTTGATTTATTTCACTTGGTATTAGATCCCATAGGTTGCTAGAAGCAATGCACATAGGAATTTTTTTTGTAGGTTCAAGAGGAGTTTTAGTCAGGAAGGATGGAATCATCACAAGTTATTCTTCTCATGCCATACAATTATTTTTATTGGAAGCCAAGGATTCTGAATAAGTTCGGGAATCGAGGCTTATACCAATTTACAATGACTACAGAGGCTTAAACAACATTGGAAATCAATAAATACAAGTATGTTAACTGCATGGATGAGGCCCATGGTCTTATTTTGATATTAGTATCTCCCAATTTATGGTTTTATATTGATTCTTGTACTACTCCGAATGGGATTTGAACCACAATGTACGATCTCTTTGGAGAACATGACGAGATGAGAGGTCATATGCTCAAAGTAGAGTTGAATTATTTGGATCCAAAAGGATTTAATAATATTTATAACTTATTTATGAAGTTCAAATTCCTTCTTCTTAATTTAAAGGGATGTGGTGTTGAAAAATGCACATAATAAAAGCACTGTGTTCTTTCAATTTTGGAAAAGCTTGGTCTGGAATATGTTGTGTTTGTCTCTACTTTCCATTTAACCTTTTATGAATCCTCGGGTTCTAAAGGTGGAAAGGGAAATAAACAAAAACCAAAATGCGGTTACTACAATCGCGGCTATCATCCTGAATTAGAATGCATGAAGAAACAAATTAATCTCATGGTGTAGGTACTTCATAAGCATAATCTTTGGGAACACATTTCTAAGGATTCCAAGAAGAAGCTAGAAGATAAAGAACCAACAAAAAAAGGTAATTCACATGCTTTAATTGTTATTCATTCTTCTCCCAACACATGGATTTTGGATTTAGGCGTATCCCTTCACATGGTAGCCACAAAATATGTATTTTCATCTTTAACTGCTAGCATAGGTCCTCCTATTCTCATCGATGATGATACTCTAGTAGAGGTCATTGGATAAGGGAGAGTAGAGATCCAACATGGAATATTTGAGAATGTCTTGCATGTTCCAAAACTCTCCATGAATATACTCTCTATCTCTCAGATAACACAATCAAACATAGGAAAAAGGGTGGAATTCACACCGAATTCTATGATAATATATGACATGCATGACAACTCCAAATTGTTGTTGGCGAGGTTAATCACCGGTCTTTGTTGTATAAATTCTCTAAGTTTATTTCTAAATTTGTTTCCTCATTGCTATTGACTCATTTTGATGATGATAGTAGATTTGGGTGTCAATTTTCACATGCAACTCTATGTGGCTAATTTTCAGATCTGAAAATTGCTTTCTAGTGAGCTAACATTAAAACCCTAGTTTTTATCACTGAACAATTTTACACTAAAAAATATTGAATTAAATTATATGTAGAGAAAACAAAAAATATCAAAGATGAATCACCAACACAACTGAGACACAAATTTATATTATGTAACCTTTATCCAATTTATAAAATTCGAGGGAGAAAACATCCCTCTCAGTAAACACACTTTGACAAAATCTGGGGACAACCTTGTCCTCCTAAAAAAAAAACATCAGCAAAATACACACTCAAAAATATACTCAAAACAATTCCAATATGCAGATATGTTGCGGCTATCGAACTTCCAACTTTCTATAGTTTTCTAATCACTTGAGACTATCGAAACTGTCTCTTTCTATAGCTACCAAAACCTGTAGCTACAGAACCACCCACAACTCATTAAACTACCACTTTCTATAGAGACCGAAACCCATAGCTACATAACCACCTGAGGCTACTAAAACTGCCACTTTATGTATCTACTGAAACATGTGGCTACAAAACCATACACAACTACCGAAAATTTAACTTTCTATAGTTACCAAAACCCATAGGCTACAAAACCACCCGCAGCTACAAAATTCCCAACTTTTTGCAACTACTGAAACCTGTGGCTACAAAAATTTCATGACTACAAAAATTTCAACTTTCTGCAGCTATTGAAACCTATGGCTACAAAATCACCTTTTTTGGTTACAGAATCACATCGCTGAAATCACCATGCCTCCTAGAATAAGTGATTACTCACTTATGATAACTCCATGATGTCTCCACATTTTTCACGATATGAAATGTCACAATGAACTATTGATCCAGGTGAATATTGGTGGCCACCCACCTATTCCAACTAGTGCAAAACCGTTTTTTGGGTCCCAAACTTACTATTTTTAGCAGTTTTTCAGGTCCCAAATTTCCGAGGCCATTTTTAAGGCCCAAACGATATTTTTTCATGATCGAGCACCTCACTGATGATCAAAAGCTCTTATTGAACATATGAAATGAATATCCTCATCAATACCTTTCCAACGAGCTATCGTGCGACCTAAATGAAGATCGTATGCAAACGCTACGACCCGGGGAAGTTGATGTACTAACTTACCCCAATGAGGCCCACATTAATTTTGGTGCTTCATCTCCTAGGGTTAGGTTTTTGGATGTCTAAGGTTTTGGCATTCTTTTTTATTGTAAAAATTCCTTTAGAGACTCATTGCACTCATCTTCTTGTGAATGAGTGTATCTGTCACATCTCTTCTCAGAGATAAGCTTCCACCACTCTAGCGAGTCTGTCACTTTGTATTTCTACAGTTTTGTACATTTTTATCATTAATATAAATTTTTTATTACTGTATCTCTATTTTTATGGTTATACCTCTCATACATCTCTGTTATATTATTGGATATTTCATATATCTATGTACATTTATTTATTATATCTCTGCTCTCATTTCGTGCAAAAATAATCTAGATCACCTATCTCCTTTATATACAATCCTTATGGGTCATGATAGAAGCCCCTCCATAAGTCAACATCAAATGAGACTTTCTTTTGGGTTTGAATCCCCAACACAAACCTACAAATCCCATCACCAAACCCATGAATTCCCAGCTTCATTCCAATGGTGATTTTCCTCCAAACAAAGAGTGTAATGTGGTGCACAGGATAATTCCCACATTCCCAACACTTAGAGCCATGCCAGAATACATGTCTAAATATACAAAAATAAACACTCCCTCTTATAGAGGGAGGTATTCTCACCACACTCCATAATCACATATAAGTAACTCAATCTCCCACACTGGATCTATTACCACAATTGCTTTCCAATCCACCTGATTAGTTGCTCCCTTTGTTATTGAAGAAAATTGTGTTGTCTAGCATGATCACATCTTGAAAGACACCCTGCTCCTAGAATCCACCTGCCTTTGAACCTTATGTCTGGCCTCCTCAAACCATGAGACATAATTGACAGTATTGGAAGATGCCTCTCTCCAATATGGACCTAAAGGTTGGTTCCCACTAAGAGAGTGAATCTTTCTTTGAGCCTCCCAAATCCCTCTAAATTCAGACTCCCTCTGTGTCCACACAACCTCTGAAGCTACCTTCTCCCTATCCACTATCGTCTACACAATATTAGGAGGCTACTCCTCCCCACTAGATATTGAGGGTTGACTCCCTCTTAACTCTGGCTTATTTTGATCATGTACGACATGTGCAGATACCTACTCCCTCTAAACCTGTGCTATTGGTGGGGCCACCTACCTCACCACTAGTGAATCTACTTGCTCCCTCTGTACCCGTGTTATTGGTGGGGCCACCTACCTCACCATTGTTAGAGCTACCGACTCCTCCTCATCTGTTTCTTTGCTACTTCTAGCCACAACTCTCATAGGATTTCCCTCTCTAACTCCAAGAACCACTACTTATCTGAAGTTAATTCTCTGGGAAAAAATAATACCTAACCATCCTAGAACAACACTCCATAGCCCTACTCCTCAATCGTTGAGGTTGAGAACACACTCCTGGCACCCTTAGGACATTTTCCACTCACAACACACCAACTGAATCCATATGGAATACCACTGCTTCAGATCCATGTATCACATGCTTGGTCCTCATAACAAGATCCTTGTACATACATGAGTCAAACACTATGAAGCTATTGAAAAAATATTGTACCCTTGTCAAGTGTTGGTGGATCACACTATATAAGAATGATGCAATATTCCTTCTTACCCAAGTCATGATTATCCAATGAAATTATACCTAAGCCCATCATCCAAGTCACAAGACTCTCAGTTTCTATGCACACACTGCAACTGAACCTGTTTCCTCTTTGAATAGTCCCAAGTTGCAAATGGACACTCCGTCTAGTCTACTCTAGACCTATGAAAATCATATTTATAAGTGTCCTCATCCTCTTGGTTCAAATACCTATTACATTGTCATATATCAACAATGTGCAACTCTTCGACCCAATGAAGACTCTATCTCATGAAAATGACATATACACAAATCCATCACATCCGTACCTAAGCACTTGAGTTGCACCCATCACAACACACTATGACAAGCCAATGGAATTCCGTCCACATGGTTGACAATGTACCACACAACATATTGTTATGATCCAGGCTCTCCACTAATACACATGAATTCCAATCTTCCACACTACCCAACTGGAACAGTCCACAACTCCTCGTCTAAATAGGTTTACTCCATGTCTCAAATATGAGACCATGTAACCTATTTCCACCTACAACCATCACTTTATCTCCCTCTCAAAGTTATCACACAAGAACAAGAAATCTGAAACAAATTGTAGCATCTATGTGTCTTGAAAATGATCCCCTTCTCTACATATCCCAAGCTCTAATACCATGTCAATTTTCACATGCAACTCTATATGACTAATTTTCATATCTGAAAATTGCTTCCTAGTGAGCTAATAATAAAACCCTATCTATTATCACTAAACAATTGTACACAAAAAAATACTAACTGAAATTATATGTAGCGGAAACACAAAAGATTAGAGATGAATCATCAACACAACTGAGAC
>ML781303.1:625384-638033 GCA_009831015.1 Picea engelmannii
TATATATATATATATATATTATATCTATATTGTTTTTTCTCTCAAAGTCTTAGTTATGTATCTTCAAATATTGCGTAGAAGGTATGTAATCTGTGCACAATGATTGTGGTGAATTTTAGGCCTCGAGACTAAAAATATTAGCTAGTACTAAAAATATCTTAATGATGCCCATATCCCTAATTGGAAGACAAGGATTCCCGTGGGATGTCCAATGTGGCAATTTGAGTCTTTGTTCTTCACCCTATATGATTATAAGATTTCTTTACAGTCTAATTCTTGGGATTCCTCCCCAAACTATGTCCAAGTCCCCAAGACTAATACCTATTGTTGAAATCCTCCTAATGTCACTAATATCATCACCCATATGCCAAGGATATCATTGGTAGGTTATATATGTGGTGGTTTCAGATGTATTTCATGGCCCTTAATACCTGGAAACTTCCTTTATGGCCTAAGGCCCAAGTTTCCTCTCTTGACCATGTAAAGGACCATAATTCCCATACATATTAACTTAGATCCTCCTAATGTCATTGGTATCCCCACTTAGAGGTGAAGGATACCCTTGGTGATGCCTTAAACCACCACAACTAACCTCTTGAGGGTTTCAAATTGGCCTCCTACTAGGAATATGGGTATCATTTGTCTATTTTTCATAATGAGAATGTGTCTTAGAATCCGTACAATGGTTGAGGGATAAAAATAAGGGTCTTAGGCCCTAAAACAATATTCACAATATTCAGTGTGTGTGTGTGTGTGTGTGTGTGTGTGTGTGTGTGTGTGTGTTCATTTATGATTGTATTGGCTTGTATCCCTCTCTCCAATGTTCAATGCTTTGGGAAAGACCACCCAACTAATGGTGCCAACTATTGATGAATCTTGTTAGGGATAAACATCAACCTACGAAATTGCTTACACACAAGGATTATAGCTTTATTCTCAATGGAAGCAAATCAACATAAAAATGAAATTTTGACAACAAAATGATCAACTAATGCAACCCTAAAGTCAAGACAACAATAATTACAATGTATTGTTATGGTAATAAGGAAAAACATACTTCAACTTAAAATTTTAATACTATGCAAAGATTACATACATATACATTGTCTTCTCAAATAAAAATAGTACCATGTGTGTATTTCTCAATGGAAATTAACATACAATTCACAATGTCTTCACAAGTTTCATGTTCCTATGATCAAACTCCATTCAATAGATACTCCTATATGAGATGGAAATTCTTTAAAACTATTGTTATATGGTTATTAATTAAGCCACATATGATATGGAAATTCATTAATGCATATGATATGGATACTAATTAGAAAATGTGAAATGGATGTTAATTGAAACATGTGAGACATGGCCAATAATGAACACTTATGTGGAACAACTTCATGAGAAGATGACAATAAAAAAAAACCAGAAAATTCCCTATGCATGATATGCCAAAATCCATGAATGCTAAAATGCAGGAAGGGAGATAAATTAAATTCATTTATGATCCCACTCGACCATTCTTTTGATGGCACATTTTACCAACTAGTGAACGGTCCATCCCATGCACATTCCCAACAACATAAATAAGACAATATATCGAGTTGTGTATGGTATGTATGGAATGTGTCTGGCCTTCAAGATATGGATATATCTTTTTGTAACCTCCAATATTCTCAATGTGCAATGCATAACTTTTAAACCCCAATTATTGTGTACGAGTAGGTGAAGGAAGCTATGATTGTGTATGGATTCAACATGCACCAAATTTGGTAGATACAAATTAGAAATCCAACTAAAATAATGCAAAAATTAGTTAGTGGAAACCTTATATCCTAAACCTCTTGAAAATTGAATAGTGGACACACAATATCTATTGGAGTTATTCAATTTCCAATTGAGAATGAATCTATGGAGTGGAATAATAGAGATGCAATCATCATATCCGTTCACTTAACACAATTGGGATAGAATATCCATCCAACAACCATTAACACTCTAATAAAAACATAGCTCCTCCTCCTTTGCATTCTCTCCTCTTGTCCCAAAATATCCATTGATATTTAAGTTACAAGAATATATAAACCAAGATTCTACAAATACTCTATCTTTGAAAAAATTGTCTTAAGTGCAACTCCTTTGCATGTTGTTTTATAGCTAAACTATATCTCTCAATATAATCAAGTTTGAGAAACCATCATGGTTTTGTGTGTGTGTGTTAATTTATGATTTTAGTGGCTTGTAACCCACCCTCCATTGCCGAATGCTTTGGGAAATACCACCCAACTGATGGTGCCAACTATTGATGAAGGTTGTTAGGGATAAACATCAACCTCCAAAACTGCTTACACACAAGGCTTATAGATTTATTCTCAATGGAACCAAATAAACATAAAAATGACATTTCGACAACAAAATGATCAACTACTTCAACCCTAAAGTCAAGCCAACAATAATTACAATGTATTGTTCTGGTAATAAGTAAGAACAAAATTCAACTCAAACTTTTAATACAATGCAAAGCTTACATATATATACATTGTCTTCTTGTATAAAAAGAGTGTCATGTATGGATTTCTCAATGGAAATTACCATATAATTCACAATTCCTTCACAAGTTTCATGTTCTTGTGATGAAACTCCATTCAACTGATACTCCTATATGAGATGACAATTCTTTAAAAATAATGTGATTTGGCTATTATTTAAACCACAGATGAGATGAAAATTAATTAATACATATGATATGGATACTAATTAGAAAATATGAGATGGATGTTAGTTGAAACATGTGATACATGGCCAATAATGAACACTTATGTGGAACAACTTCATGAGAAGGTGAAAAAAAAAACCCAGGCAATGCCCTATGCATGATATGCCAAAATCCATAAATGCTAAAATGCATGAAGGGAGATAAATTAAATACATTTATTATCCCACTCAATCATTCTTTCAATGGCACATACTACCAACTAGTGAATGGTCCATACCATTCACATTCCCAACAACATAAATGAGACAATGTATCGAGTTGTGTACGGTTTGTATGGCATGTGTATGGCCTCCAAGATATGGATATATATTTGTGTAACCTCAAAGATTCTCAATGCGCAATGTATAAGTTTTAAACCTCTTCCAATTGTTGTCTATGACTAGGTGAAGGAAGCTATGACTGTGTATGGATTCAACACGCACCAAATTTACTAGATAGAAATTAGAAATCCAACTAAAATAATGCAAAAATTAGTTAGTGGAAACCTTAGATCTTAAACCTATTGAAAATTGAATAGTGGAAACAACATATCTATTGGAGTTCTTCAATTTCCAATTGAGAATGAAACTATGGAGTGGAATAATAGAGATTCAATCATCATATCCATTTACTTAACACAATTGGGATAGAAATTCCATCCAAAAACCATTAACACTCTCATAACAACATAGCTCATCCTCCTTTATATTCTTTCCTCTTGGCCCAAAATATCCATTGATATTTAAGTTACAAGAAGATATAGGACAATTTGGGGTAATAGGAAGGACAAGAGACTAACCTTTCATTTTCCATTCCTCTCTCTTTTTCTCTCTTATTTTCATTTTCTTGTTTTATTTAATTTTTTGTTTTTCCTTTATTTTGTTTCATTTAATTTTTTAAAAATTGCATTTAATTTTATCATTTCCCTACCCTCATTAATCGATGAATTACACTTAGGTACTAAGAATTACAACCATTCACTTGTTCTAATCCATTGCAGATCACTCCTCTTGATTGAGAGGCCTTTTGGTCTCCAAAATTATAAAGGAAACCAATCTAGATCAATGTTCCTTCTATTCGCTTCTCTAGAGCATGGCACTAAATCTATATCCTAGCTAAAATTATGACTCTATCTCACAACTTTGGCTACTATATTTGGTTCCAGCTATAACTTTGGACAATGATTGTAGCTAATATCTAATTGGTGAAAATTTGCCCCTAAAAAATACCCTGGTTAAGGTGTAGTACAATATCACTCTCATATATATTCAAGATATTTATTGTTCTTGTGTGCAAGTTTGAATTTGTTCATGATTTTAATGGTGGATGGATATCTATCGAAAGCATAAATTATTTCCATATATAGTTGAGAGGGTTTCTGCAAGTTTAGACTAGTCCAATGGATAGGTGCAAAAAAACTTCTAGACTACTCTAAAGATCCCATGGATTGGTGTCCAATATTTCTCAAGACTCTTTCACACTTGTGTTATTTAGGTGAATATTGTGGTGATTTTTGAATAGGGAACATTGTGGGGAATGGTTCGAAGAAAACTTTAGAATTTCTAGGAAAAGTGGAAAGGGATTACTAACTCTTATATTTCATGTAGGATCTAACAAATTCCATTATGGCTATCCTTTGGAATGGTAGCAACATATAGGAGGAACTATGGATGAGATATAAGGAACATATGTTGCTACTATGAACATTGAAGGAGGGAGTAAAGTGGAGAAGGTTCTCAATCACCCAACTCGTGAAGGGTCATATGGGAATGATTCCATGGTGATTATTGGTGTGATCCATTCATAAGAATATTCAAATAAATGGGGTGATAGTTCATGGACAAAGCTCTACTTTATTGGTTTGGATTTTATCAGAGTAGCTTATATCTTGAAACCATTAGTAGAGAGAAGAGGGTTGATAAACTTTACATGGAAATATCAGAGGAACCAAAAGAGAGAAGGGTGAAGAAACTTGTGAAGCCTTGATTAGAAAATTCCATTGCCTACAAATCTCAGACTATTCCCTTAATGAAAATACAAAATATCTGGTCTCTAAATCTTGGGTATCGACCATTTTTTTACCTTTTGGGAAGAGGTTCGACTACTCTATAGTTTCTATCTGAAGAATATTTGAATAGGTTCTTGAAGGGGAGATAGTTCTTGGGAATGACCTTTCTATCAATGAATCCATTTTCGATTTGTTTTAATCTCTAGTCACAAGTGGCTAAAATAATGTAGATATGGGTTAAATTTCCAAGGTTTCCCATGGAGATGTGATATGTCAAAGTTTTGAATGAAATAGACAATGCATTGGGAAGAATGATAGACATTGATGAATACTTCTAGGTAAGCACCTATCAGACAATGGTTAGAATTTTAGTAGAAGTTGACATTTGTGAAGACTTAACTAAGAGTATGGAGATAGTGGTAGGTCATGTTTTCCATACACAATTTTTGGGCTACTAAAAAAATCCTTTTAGATGTGTGTGATGCCATGTCTATGGTCATATTGCAACAAATTATTCTTTACCTTTTGCAATGAAGGTGTGGTGAAAGAAAGCAGGGGTTAGGGAGTCAAAATACATGATTAAAAAATTATTAGTACATTTCAAAGGGGAGCCATGTCATGATGTTGAATTAGTCTTCATTTAACAAGATTTGTCCCAAAGGGATAACTTGAAGATGTTATCTATAATCGAAGCTAATATATATGAGATGGGAGTTCGAGAGTTGGAGAATATAATATTCCAAGAAATATAACCAAAATGTGAAGAAGATTATGTTTCTAAGGTTTGTGACTAGGGTTCAAACAACCTATCAAGTATGGGTTCAGGTGGAACTCCATCAAATTTAGAGGAATTAGCTATGGAAGATGTTGTACCAATTATTGCAAAGGTAACGGGTAGTAGTTATAATAAGTCAATTATCATAAAGGGTCATATTGGGGTTTAGGAGTGGAACCTTTAAAGGAGACATGCCCTTAAATAGTAAAGATAAAATATCTATTGCACCATGCATAAGAGAAACCTTAAAAGAGATTCAATAGGGAAAGAAAAAATCTATAATAGGGATCCTTAGTGTAAGACAAACCCCTTTGGAGGGATTAAAATGATTGTTTCATCCATAAATAAAATAATTTCCCTAGATAGGTTAGTGTATATTCACAAGAAAAATATAATATTGTATTAAGAAACAACCATAAAATGTTTAATAATCACATAACAATTCATAAACATTAAACATAACCAAAATTGATGGCTATATAAATTATGTTGAAAGGATCAATCACACCTGATCTGATGAATTGGTTGACACAGTTGGAATGGTTTCCCCCATGTGATCCTCTTCAGCTGTATGACCCTCTATTTGTCTTGAGATTCCATCACTCGACGAAAAAATATCTTAAAGTACCTGCCAAAATCATTCAACCTCCATAAATATCTATAAAATCAATACAAGAAATATTTGTAGCGTATTATTTACTCTAAGATGCATTTTTATGAGAGTGTCAGAATATACCTGAATGAGCTCCTCTTGGTTTTGAGAATATTTTTTTGGAGCCACACGTATAATATTGGATCAAACAACCTCCCTTGATTTGAAGTAGCAACAACGAAGTCAACATTGACTTTGTTGTTGCTCCGTTGGATCGAGGGAGGTTTTCTCTAAGATTAAACGACTCCAATAAATTATTCTCTACTGAACATGGCCAACCATGTGAAGGCGGAAGCTCTTATGCCACCCCCCCCCCCCNCACATCACTCTCAATTCCCCAATACCCAATCTATTTTATACTAGAAAATATGCATTAAAAAATTCAAAACTGATAAAATGTGATTGTAAAGATATACAAGAAATCTAAGCTAAGATATCTAAAAAGTTGTTTGATTTCAATTTGCTTTGACCATAAGAACTAACCATCTATATTTCATTTTTCTCCAACATGAGTACAAAAAAGTATTTCATAGAAAATAGATTTTATAAATAGTTATTAAAATATTGTACATCATCATTTAGTTTTAGCCGATCTCTTCTTCTTAACTCTAAAATTCCTAATCATTTCATCAATATCGATGTCTTTGTTCTCTAGTTTCTCTTCAAAATCTGATTGTTCTTGCATCCTCTCAAGAAGAGAACGCCTAGTCACAGGGTACTCATGGGGTAATGGAGGATGTTGTGACGAGGCATCATCTACAAAAGAAAAAAATATAAAATTTAGATGGCCAATTTTTAAATATCATTGAACTAGTTTAGTAATATTGAAAAAAACACCTGCCCATAGGGGTGTAGACCAATTGGCATGTGCCATGTAAATGAAAGGAAATTTGTGAAAATGAGGTCTCAAGTTCGATTTTCACCCCGATTTACTTGTGCTCCATTATTGTGGGCTGCGTGGATGCATCTGGGGTTATAGTGGTAGCTGACAAGGATCGACCCCGTGTCAACCAGAATATCAAACATGAATGTATTATATTAATAATGAAAGGTTAATTTGGATTGAATTTTATTTACCTTATCCTACAAAGTGGTTCTTGGTAACTACCCCAGGATTTTTTGGTGTTCAAATACAACTTTATAGTTGTACTTGTAACCAAGCTGGAGGGCTTCCTCTTTGGTTTTAGTACCTAACTCATCACCTTGCATTGCATACGAATATGTATATTTAATGTTATTGGATGAAATTAACTAAAATTTTGAAGGCGATACAAATAAGATATTTGGGTACTTACAATTCGTGACTACAACTTCAAGTAGCTGCCCTCGCATAGCCTGTGCTGGCCACATTTGGAAATCCTTGCTTTTGTTTCCTTTGAAGTGTCAATTAGCCTATCATCAAAAGTTTCAAGTATGTTAATATATACCACACTTTTATTTAGATCTAAACAAAATTAAAGGTATTGAATTGAAATTGTAATTTACCTTCTCGGACCAGAGGGTGTTTTTCCTTCATCTGTTAATTTCTTCTCTTTTGCATCCTCAATGAGGACCTTCCACTCCCTCTCTGGAATCATCAGAGGATGCTCAAACCTATCATTTTGTTTCAAGTGCTTCCTATAGGTTTCCCGTGTATATTTTAAATATTGGTCAGTTGTGGCAGTGGCCAAGGTTTTATTAAATGTGTCTACACCAAAAAGGATTTCAAGATAATCCATAAATTCTTTTTTGAGGTTGGAATTATGGGAATTCCACCTCTCCTGTATGGTGGGCCAAAAAATAAACAACGCCTTATTCTCCAAGGCCTTATAAAAATCATTTTTCCCTACATGCAAAAATATTATATGATTATTAGTTTAAAAATAATAATTTAGATGATTTATGTTTGTCTACATAGAGTACATGAAACAATTAAAATTTTAAAAATTACCTAGGAATTTAAATTGCTTTAATGGAAACCCTTCCTCATTGACCATAAATGCACCCTTAAGGGACCTTGTGTCGGTCACACATATTTCTTTAGGAAAATAAACCATATAGTTGTCCAAGTCATCCACCTCATCTCTGTCACCACCTCCAGAGCCTACCTCTGTGGCTTCCTAGGGGTGCGTTTTGTGGCTCCCACCTAATGGTGTGGAAGGTGGAGATATGAATAGTCGCATCCTGATAGGTACACAAGGGCTTGCGTTAGTACCTTGTGGCATTTTTGCAATGTCACTACTACTGGCATCATGCATATCAGGGTTAACAAGATCCAAAAATCTCTATATAAGAAAGAAAACCTTTTCTCATTTAGATAATGTAAAATTTTAAAATCAATCTTTCATAATTGATCTTATAATATAAAAATAAAACCAATTGAAATTATGGTTATTACCTTATATGTGTTAAGTCTTGTCATAAATTCTCTGATCCTTTCTTCGACTTCATAATTTTGATCTAGAATGTCTAACAAGTGAGCCAGTTCCCTGCTCGCTTGATTACTCTTTTTTATTTATTAATACCATAGGGTCGAGGTATACATACAAATCCTTTTCATCGAGCGAATCATCATCAACATCATGGCCCGCCGACTACATATTTCAAAAAAATAAATGTTATTTCAATTATGTAAACAAATAAAATAACCGATCGCCACATAAATAAAATGCACATTAAATGCAATTCAAAAATTGTTGTTCATTTACCTTTTCCAAGGCTATTGATTTACCACGATCATCCTGCCACATTACAATAAAATTAGAATTGTGATCATGATCATGGGAAATAAATTCAAATATGTGAGAAATAAAGTTAGTTCATGAATACACATGGGACAAAAACATGGCATGCTAAAAACATAAAAGTAAAGAGTGACTAAAGAACATAATGAAAATCATAAAATATAAGAGTCATTGTTTACAAGTTGGGTAAAATAGTATACGTACCACCCCCATAATAACAACGTCTGTATATATTCAATTCTAATTGTAATCAATCAATAACTCTTCCCCTGCAACTATTGATTTTATTGCACATATGAATACACGATTTCCTTCACGCCCCTCAAATACACAATTGGGTTGCTTATTTGTGGTCACAGGTCGTGTACTATTTATAAACCCTACAATATTCCCCACTTCTTTTTGCCTTCTGTCAACATAGATATTTGCTCCTTTATTTTGATCATTATCTTTTAGTTGTACATAATTTGCAGCCAAGCCATATCTTCACATACTTTTTTTATATTGGACTAGTCATATCCAATCTTTGTAGATATAACAGGGTTCGACATAATCCATCAATTCAGTTAATCCACTATAACAGACCTTTATGCCATCCATGGAAAATATCCCCAAACCATGTAATGACGATGGAGAAATATGGTATATCCTTTCGTTTACACAAAAATCAGTGTTTATTTCGGGAAGATCCTTGGGTACCCATCGTTTCACTATATGTTTGTACCTTAAGGGAACCTTGATGTCATCTATGCTCTCATGATTATAAGAACATGATCCTCCTTTCGCAATAAAAAATTCCATGCGTCTATGGAATTTTCTTTTGATTTTTTCACCTCTAGTTGATCTCCGCATGTTAGACCTACTAGATGTCTCACTTTACTCTATTCTACTTGAAATTCCCTCACTCAATGAAGATAGATATGGAAAATACGTGTTTTCTTGTACATCCTATAACACCATAAAATGAGAGAAATAGTCAACCATTGTCCTATATAAAATTTAGTGAAGATGAAATAATAACATGCTATGTATCATATGCAAGATGTAGAAATGATGGAGGAATTAGTGAGGACAATGGATCCACTTGTTAAGATCCCTTTGGAATATTAGTAGTATTTGGTTTGAGTGTGGGATGCAAGAGGCAACAATGTTATCCTTGTGGATCCCTTTGGCATATTAGTAGGTCGCCCCTTTGGCATATTAGTACTATGTGGTTTGAGAAAATTTGGTGGTAGTGAGCGCTCTTGAGTAGAATCGAGCTTGCCTTGATTTTTATGTGGGACTTCATATTTCAAAGTGCAATTTTGGGAGATGATGATTGGCATTGTTACCGGGGAAAAATTCTGATTTCCTAGATTCAATAGATCTGGTATAGCATGGTGTTGGGAAGTCCTATTTATTTGAATCATTAGTTTTCAGTTGCTTGTACTGAGGGTGAGAGAAATAAGTGGTATGCATAGCATTTGAATGTCTCACATGGTAACTCCAATTATGGAGAACATCCTTTTGATTTTTATGGATAAATTTTCTCTAGTCTAGGAGGATCAAGATCTTGACTACTATAGTTTTGTGCAACACAAAAGAGATATTGATGGGGGTGGTGAGCATAATATTTAAGGATTGAAATAATAGAATTGGATAGAACCCTAAGAAGGGGAGTGTTTGTCAACTCATTTTTCAATGGACAGTTATATGAGGATCCTGTATATGACATTTACTACCATAATTATGAAGCATAACATCATAATTTGATATTTTTCTTGGATATGACTTTTAACATTGTGTTATGGGTATGGGAGGTCATCCTAAACACATCTAATGCATATACTGGGGCTTCACAAAACATAATAATTGTTGTGATAGTGGTTTCCTTTCCTAATATTTCCATTGAAGGTTTAGTTTCAAGTTCTACACTATATTCATGGTGGTTTTTGTTGCTACTTGGTTCTTCTCATTTGGTATGGTAATGCCTATAATTTCCAAGTGGAGGCATGGCGTTAGTTGGAGAAGATCATGACATCTCATGCTCTCTTTTATTATCCACAAAAGTTGCATTGTTTTCTTACTTATTATAGCTTAGGTGACATGCTATCACAACTCTCTCATTGTAGGTTTTTTTTTCCGCCTCATCAATGGTGTTGGGTGCCCTTTATTTTGGTAGTGGTTCATAGGCCTAAGGTGTTGGTTCAAAGACTTTACATTAATCTCTAAGCATGATACTAGGGTTTTAGGTAGCTTCTTGTGAATTTTTTGTTCTTTTGAGGGCGTGTTTATCCCACACACCTTATTGAATGTATGTGGGGGCTAGATGTTTGGTATTTTCTCAGAGACATATTGCTCCCTTGCACATCAATGAAGTTTTTTTAAAGGGAAAAATTAGTTGACATAGGGTCACAACTCTCTCATTGTCGTTTATTTTGTTTTCTTCATTGATGATGTTGGGTTCCCTCTATTTTAGTAGTGGTTTGTAAGATGTGTGGAAAAATGTTGGGAATTTATAGTAATGAATGGGATACTAATGATCCCAAGATTGAAATATAAAATGGAGAATGTGAACATGAACATGGCATGTTTCAAGATAAAAATGGTATGGCATGTGATGCTCTAGAACTTCATGATAGCATTGATCTCATTGTGTCTTCAACTATAGTACAAAATTAAGGATATGTTGCATCTAACACTAACCATGGGTTCAATGATAGTCAAATTATTGGTGATAAATCAAAGTGAAAGGAAATTATCCTTCATCTATGCTTAATGAGGTTATGTGAATCAAGTATGATATTGAAGAACATGAGTGGCGAGTAATTGGGGCCATAACATTGGTTTCTCTCATAAATGACAAAATTATGAAATTTTTCCATGAGGAACCAACAAAGGAGGTTGAAATAATAGGTTTACATAGGAAACTATAAGAAAATTATGATGATGATCTAAATAAAAATGTAGCACTAGGTTTTGAGAAAATAAAATTATAATAAAGAAGGAGCCCTTAAATATTTTGTTCCTTTGTATTTCACTAGCATTCCAAGGTGCCCAAATCCATGTCTATCTATATGTATATGGATGAACCTCAACCTAAGATTTTGAGGTCAAATTGTTGTAAAATTATGAGACCCGAGAGATCTAGAATTCGATGAGAAAAATAATACTAATCCAATGAATTTGAAAATAAACAAAGAAGAGAGAGATTGATCCAAAAAGGATCCAGAGAAGACTAAGGATAGCTCATAATTTGCAAAAGCACCTCGAGAAGCTCAAAATGGCCTCAGCAGACAAAGAAAGGAAAAAAAAATCAGATTCCTCAAAACTTAGTGAAATTGGAATCATCGCGAAGAGCATGTCGCAATATTTCCAACAGCATAAACAACTCATCAAACAAATTTATAGATCAAAATATATTCATAGTCAAATTTTTGGTCAACCTAGCCCAGTCAGTAGGGTTGAGTCAACATCCGTACTACTGACATCAACACCAGTATAGATGATGTCATCATCCATATAGAATACGTGGCACGCGCAGAGGGCGACATGTGAAATGTGTTAAGAACCAAACATCAATATAGCATATAAAAACCTCAGGAAAAGTACTCAATGCCTTGAAAAAGAGATAATTTCAGATAATAAGCCTCTTCGAGGGGGCAACCTCCTTCTACCCCACTTAAATGTTCAAGTACAAGATGATTCAAAATGAAAATGTCTCCTTGGTATATATAGGAGACTAGGAGGTATAATTACA
>ML781303.1:650989-663574 GCA_009831015.1 Picea engelmannii
AAATGTCTCCTTGGTATATATAGGAGACTAGGAGGTATAATTACAAATAATGGCCTAAAGCCGACATAATTAAAATAACATTACTAATATAAATTACAACTAATGGCCTAAAGCCGACATAAATAAAATAACATTACTAATCTTATATGCCCCAATTAAGGGGTAATGGGCCAACATTAGGGCTTAACAGGTTAGCTGTTGAAAGCTGCCTTCCACAACTAACAGGTAATAGAATAATAGTCTTGCACTGTTGAAAGTCTCGATTGCGCACAAAAAGAGTTTTCACCTCCGAAATTTGATTTTAAACCAAAATCAGTGGGTATCCGATTTCTCACCTTGCATATTGACGGCGACTTGAGCAAGAACCTTTAGGTCTGGATGAGATTTTTGCTTCAATTTTTGTTTCAACCTCCTGATCTACCTTTTGAGGCGTTTGGAAAGCCACCACAAGCTGTTGTAGTCTTTAGTGAGTTTTTTCTTCCTTTTCTTCTCTCTGACACTTTCCTTAGCCAATTTCTCAAATGTAGCATTGGTCTTGGTGAAGTTATCAGATAACTTCTTATACCTTTCTCTAATCACCCGCTCCAAGACATCTTGCTGGGCAATTACCTCCTTGAGGTGCTTGATCTTCTGAGACTTCTTTGATTTGGAGTTTTTTGATGATTCTCCATGTTCTGTCTGATTTAAAGTTTCATAGTTTTGTGCACACTCAGCTGATTGCTCAAAAATATTGATGACAGGGCATTGGTCTTGCTGCTCAAGGTATGAATATGAATAAGGCAAGTTAAGTACATTCTTCCCTGTACTCTGCTCTGTAGGATTCCCTGTATTCTGCTGTGTAGTCTGCTCGGTGGTCTGCTCAAAGTTCAACTTTCTCTTCAACCTGTGGGGTTTTATTCCAGATATTCTGTCCTCTGAAGGTCCTGGCAAGGCCCTTCTTCTTCTTGAGCTGCTTTGAGGAGATGATTGTTTCATGGGACCCTTAACCTGTTCATTTGCAGTCTGATTCTGGGTTTCAAAACCTTCCCAGAATAGAAAGTGCTCCCAGCTCCTCCCCTGTTGTTTCAATTCTTCCAGGATAATCAATTTCATGAGGCCAAGGTGACACCGAGTATTTTTTACGCTTAAGGGTTGAGCTCTAATCCTCTTGAATACCTTAGTCAGACTTTGATATAAGAAATAAGGAAAATTAATAGGGGTCTTGCCTATGAAGTGATCCAGTAGTTTAAAGTGGTACATCATTAGTTTATCATATCTTCCCTCTGAGGTAATGTACAATTGGATACCCTTGAACAATTCTTGCCATTATTCATCTAGATATGAAACAAGCATACCTTTTCTCCATGCTTTGTGCCTGTACCCCTCTTTCAAATAAAATCTAAAATCCAAATTTTTAGGAGCAGTGGTTTTAAACCAGCTCTGACCAGTTCTTGGCAAACCTGTAGCTACGACGATGAAAACCTCATTCACTCTGATTTCCACGGAATTGATGTGAGCTTTACTGCCATCAAAAGTCTTGGCAAAGGCTTCTGCTATAGCCTGGTGGCACCCAACTTGCAACCTTTTGACGAATTCCATACACCCTGCATTCGAAAAATACTTCTGGACTCCAGGATGTGATTGTAGAAAGGACAAATTATCCAGCTCTCTCTTGAGTAGAGCACCACTGCTTTTTCTCACCATTCTGTTGCTCAAAAAACTTGACAATTGTAACCCCTGTAACTGCCTAGTCGAGCCGAGGTTCTGCGCTGTTGAAAGCAGTTCGGGATTCGGCTCTGTTTTGAAACAAATGAAAACTTTGACAACATTCTGGAAACGATTTGTGAAATGAAACCACTGTTTGATTTGATGGTGTCAGGCCAGCGGTACCTCCTCTGTACCTGCATCACCGAACACGAACTTGCCATCCCGGATGTCATGAACATTGAGCGTCGGTTCTGGACTAGATTCGAATTACAGTCATATCTTGACATGCGTAATTGAGTTTGTATCATTGCCCACTCTTATCAGCACATGCCTTGGATTTTTCTGACGTGGGATGATCACATCATCATTTCTTTTAGTCATGGATATCACGCACATGATTCCCGCTCTTCTTCAACAACGGCCCATGTAAAGCGCCTCTGTCAACTGCTCGCTTGCCACTTTCACCAGCGCGCGACCCCTTGGAAAACCCCTGTTAGTTGCAGAAAGTATGCACTTTCAACAACGCACCGCTTTATAGAAGACACTCCTTAGCTGTGGAAAGTAATTACTTTCAACAGCGTGCCACATTATAAAAACCGCCTCGTAGCTGTGGAAGGCATGTACTTTCCACAGCGTGCCACCTGCGAACTTGATTGTTGAACCTTTTGAACTTTACCACTTTCAACAGCGCACCAACTAAATGAAAAGAGCTCCTTAGCTGCTGAAAGTCGATACTTTCCACAACGCACAATCAATTTTTGGACATACATTAGCTGAGGAAAGTAAAAAATGAAAATTTTGGAAAGAATACTTTATGGGTCAAATTATTTCTTTAAGACACACCAAAACCTAAAAATTTTCAGCTATAAAAACTCAAAAATAACTTGAGAACACTACCGATGACCATGCTATCCACTACAAAATTCAACCAAAAGGACGGTTTCATTTTGGGAGTTAACATTTGGCTCCAACTGGGATGGGCATCTCCCTATGAGGTGACCAAGAACCTAGCTAGACTCAGTAGCCTTATTGCAATTTGAGAAATAGTTGCTAGTACCATTGGGCATGGAGTTATTTGAATGACAAAAACAAAGAAAATAGAACTGAAAAAAAGAATATGTACAAGAAGAACCTGGCTTCAAAGGAAGCCTTATGAGAACTAGATCTTCAGGAAGCGCCCGTTGAAAGGGCCCCCTAATACTGGCTCGCCTGAAAGAGTTTGGAGAACAAAGGTATTGTTCCGTTGCATCGATGTTATGACAAAAGGACCTGTCCAAAGAGCCTCAAATTTTCCATGTTTCCCTTTCTCCTGCCTTGCTGCATCCCACTTTAAGACCATATCCCCTGTTTTGAAGACATCTGATTTGACTTTCTTGTCGAAAGTTTGCTTGATCTTTTCCTGATGCAATTCAGTTTTTTCTAAGAGTTTCTCTCTATCTTGCTACAGTTCTATCAAATTATGAATCCTCCTAGCCAAATCACTTGGTTCAGAATCAGTTTCTTGTAAGAATTTTGCAACTGGTAATGCAAGTTGAACAGGAAATATGGCCTCAGTACCATATACCAACTTGAAAGGAGATGTACCAATTGATTTCTTACATGTTACCCTATCATCCCACAAGGCAAACTTCAGTTTGGAATCCCAACCTCTGGCATTTTGTTCAAGCAACTTCTTTATGATTCTGACTAAACTCTTGTTTGATGACTCAGCTAAACCATTCCCTTGCGGATAGTAGGCTGTGGAATGCACCAGCTGAATTCCCAGCTCTTCACACAATTTCACCAAGTGTTTATCTTTGAATGCAGTAGCATTATCAGTGACCAATCTCTTGGGGAAACCAAATCTAGCGAATATGTTTTCCTGCAGAAAGTTTATGATGACAGTGTGATTGGCGTTCCGGGTGGGAATAGCCTCAATCCACTTTGTAAAGTAATCGGTGGCAACCAGAATCCATCGATGTTGTCCACTAGAAGGCGGATGAATCTCACCTATGAAGTCCAGGCCCCACTGCTGGAAAGGCCCTGTGACCACTATAGGTTTGAGAGGAAGGGACTTCAGTTTTTGTTTACCTTCAAATCTCTGACATTTGTCACATGTTTTCACAAACTCATACACATCTAAAAATAAGGATGGCCAATAGTAACTTGATCTTAAGATTTTGTGCATTGTGGTTTTCCAATAGTGATGTCCTCCGCATTCACTATTGTGAAGTTCACACATGAATTTAGCTTCCTCCTCTTGATTTACACACCTCAACAACAAACCAATGGGATTCTTCCAGAACAACAAATTATCATTGATGCAGAAATTTATAGCTCTGAGCTTCAAAGCTCTTCTTTGAGTCTTTGTCAAATTTGATGGGACTGATAAAGTCTGCAAAAACTGAATGATATGGCTGTACCACTTGCAATCAGCTAGATGAGATGAAACCTGCATTCCCTTAGCTTCTTTTTTCTCTGAAGACATAACATTTTCTGTGTCAATACTCATCAGATTTATGTCAAGCAGCCTGCAATTCTCTTCTGCCAGGATTTTGGATAGACCCTGGCCTTTAACTAGCTTTGCTAGTTTGATTTCAACATCGAACTCAATCAATCTGGCTATCCACTTACTTCTTTTGCCATCAATGTTAGGTTGGACAAGAACATCTTTAACTGAACTAGAGGGTACAAAAAATATTACCTTTGCCTGAAGAATGTAGACCCTGAAAGATTTTAGTGACTTGACAAGTGCATAAGCTTGTTTATCCAACAACTCATACTTTACCTCTGCATCCCTCAAGACCTTACTAAAGAAGGCAACCGGCTGCTCTTGGTCATCAACATTCTTCTGCAAAAGTACTGCTGCAATCGTATCATTGGAAGCAAATGAAAAAATATAAAATACCTTGGAAAAATTGGGGCTGATCAACACAGGAGCTATTGTGATAGCTTCCTTGATGGCATTGAATGAATATTTGGCTTCTTCAGTCCACTTGATCTCAGAGTCTTTCCTCAACATAGCAGTGATATGCTTTGTGAGTTCAGCAAAATTCACTATGAATCTTCTGACAAAATTAATAGTTCCAAGAAAAGACTGAATGTCTTTCTTTGATATGGGAAGAGACATATTTTTAATTGCTTCTACCCTCTTTGGATCAATCTTAACCCCATAAGATGAAACAATATGCCCAAGCAGTTTTCCCTCCTTAAGTGCAAAATTTGATTTTTTGGGATTAAGAGAGATGCCATACCTTCGACATTTCAGAAAATTCCTCCTCAAGTGCTGCAAATGGAGTTCGTGGCTACTTGAGAAAACGGTGATATCGTCAAGATAAATTAGGACAAATTTATCTTTCTCCCCAACAAAAGCAATGTCCATTTCCCTTTGGAATGTCGCCCCCGCATTCATCAATCCAAAGGGCATCTTCTTGTACATAAACGTGCCCCATGGAGTGGTAAAGGCAGTTTTTTCTTTGTCTTTCGGATGGACAACAATCTGATTGTATCCGGAAAACCCATCAATAAAGCACATTACCTTCGATCCTGACACCTTCTGCAACATATGCTCCATCTTAGGCAGAGGGTAATTGTCTTTCCTAGAGCATTTGTTCAGATTTCTGAAGTCAACGTAGAGTCTGATCTCTCCATTCTTCTTCCTGACTGGCACAAGATTAGCAATCCACTCTGAATACCTGAGAGGAATGATAATGCGGGCGTCCAACAGTTTCTTAATTTCTCTCTCCATTGTGGGTAGCAGCAAAGGATTGAAAGATCTAAGCTTATGTCTGAATGGTTTGGTGTCTTTATTCAATGGAATTTTATGTTGAATCACCTCTGTGTCAAAAGTTTTCAAATCATCATACGGCCAAGCAAAGATGTCTGCAAATTCCCTCAGCAATTCTCCATAATCAACCTTTTGTTTTTCAGACAAATGTGAGGCCAAGTTGACATGTTTGGGATCTTGCTCGCTGGCCACATTATACTGAAAAACATCTGATTCTTTCTCCCCTCTTTGCAATTTGACAGCCACATCGTTGTTATCGAACAACCTTTCCAATGGGACCAAGCCTTTAGGAATTTTGTTGGTGGATAGCGGAACTATCTCATGAGCTGCAATTTTGTTTTTGAGCTTTGGCTGCTCAACTTCATTGTCATGTTCATTCTCCTGATCAATCTGCAGATCTGCAAACTCATCTATCACTGCAAGGAATCGAGTGAGTTCAGCATCATCCTCAAAAACTTTCCAAAATTTTACATTGTCAGGAAGAGAGGGCCTATGTTTAACTTGAATTTCGTAAGACAATTTGTGAGGTAGAGGAGGTATAAATGAACAAGCAGACACAACTAATGAATTAGCCAATTCATTCATGGCTCTAGGTATAAATGTAATTTTAAAATCTGCAAAATTTTGAATTGCCTCCAACACCTCATCTCTGTATGCCTTCAGCCTGACATGCTTAGCTTGAAAGGACTTATTCACCTGCTGAATAATCAAGTCTGCATCTCCAAACACCTACAATTTTCTAATGCCCTTCTCCTTTGCTACGTTCACCCCTAAAAGTAGTTCTTCATACTCAGCAATGTTATTAGTCACTTTAAAATCAAGTTTAAAGGACAAGTGAGAAGTTTTCTTTGAGGGAGAAATGAATACCACTCCTGCTCCAGCTGACTCCTTAGTACAGGCACCGTCAAAGAACATGGTCTAGAGATCATCCTCTGTTGTTTCTGTGGGCTGAACTATGATATGATTTGTGGGTTTTCTGAGCAACAATGTATCAGGCAGTGAATCATCAAATTGCAATATACAAGATCCCATATCCGTGTCAACTGCATAGATAGGATGATTGGATGGATTCTTCTCATCACTAATCACATATGCCAACTGAGATTCCCTGTAAAGTCTTCTGTTCACCCCTCTGAAAACAGGGATAGTAGTGTAGAAGAGATCCATTTGGAGAGTGCCACCTAGTCTCTTCATCCATGACCTTGATAGAAGACATCCAAATTTTGGAGGTATGTCAGCCACTACTATGTCCATCACCATTGTCTTCATTGATTCTTGGGTCAAGGTTACAGCCAAATCCTTAATCATCCCAAGGCATTTGACTTTTTGAGAATCAAAGGAGAAAAGGTCATGATAAGACTTGGTGATCTCCAGCCCAAGCTCATCCATGACAGCCTTTAGCATCAAGTTATGTGAAGCACCGGAGTCCAACAAACAATTGTGCAGTGTTTTTTCATGAATATTTAATGATATGTAGAAGGGAGGACAAATTTCATCCTTGTCTTCTACCATTTGGACCAGAGTGATGGTTGGCTTATCATCATAAATGTTGAGGATATCAGCAGAATGAGATACTGACTAGGGATCTAAAGTTTTGAGGATATATTTTTTAAACATCTCATTTTTCATCAACTCAACAAGAGGGATAGGGATCTTAATCTTTTGTAATTCAGCCTCGAAATTAAAAGAATATGGAGCCTTGTCAGTTGTTTTATCAGGAATTTTTACCTGACTTGACAGGGCTTCCTGATTCTTCTGCTATTCAACAGGAGGCTGAATCTCTGGAGTTTGCTGGTCGACATGGACAACAGTCTTCTTGGGAAGAGCTAGTGCTTTCCCCTTTGAAGACTTTGCTGGCTGATCTTCTGATGCATGGTCTTTTGGGTTGACAGGGGCAACAGTCTCTGTAGGAGAGGTTGATGCATCTGCTTGAGCAACATTAGATTTAGATCGAAGGTTGTATCTGTTTTTATCCTCTGCTGTGAAAATTCCATCACCAAGGAGATCATCTTCGGTTTGTTGAGTTTTTAATGATTCCTCATAATCTTGTTGTGTCAGATAATACTTCCCCGTCTCTTATCCAACATAATGAATGTCGCCTTCCCCATCCTCTTGATCTTCTCCATTGTCTTCATCCATCACTACATTCTAAAGAAGGACTTTTATCCTCTGATCTTCATTAGAATTCCTATCTCTTTGCAGAATCTGAGTTTGTAGATTATTTCTTCTGTAGGGAAAAGCATTTGGATTTCTGGGGGCAAAAGCATTTGGCTCCTTTGCTTTTGCTGGTGGATGATTTTGAACTTTCAAATTTGACATCTTTGATGTCAGACTGTCTAACATTTTAGCCATCTTTTCCATTTGTCTGTTAGAAGAAGAGGAGGACTCGACAACATACTTCTTCTTTTCTGCCCTTCCTTTAAGCTTCTAAGGGTCTGTGATGTTTGACTCAACTTCAAGAGCAACATATTGCATTAAAGAAAGCGTGGCTAATCATATTTCTCTAAGGATAAGACAAAACTCTGCATCAAAGGCCGCAGAGAATGTGATCTTTGCCGATGCAACACTTGGTTTGATCTCTGCGGGGATCTTTCCAAACATTTTATTGAATCTCTTGATAAAGTCCGAGACCGATTCTCCATCTCCTCTCTTCAAATTTCCAAACTGAGAAATGTAGTATAACAGATCTCTTCTTTCTCCCCAATGCTTCAAGAATACTTCATCCAATTGCTCAATGCCAGTGATTGAATTTGCCGGTAGCTCTTTGAACCACTTTCGGGCTTGGCCATCTAAAATCTGAACAAAAACTCTAGTCCACACATCTTCTTCTAAAATATTTATGTTTTCTGCATAAGCATAAAATGCTTCAATGTGTTCTTCAGCTGTATACTCCCCTGCTCCTGTAAACTTCGACATATATTTCTGGTAGTCACCTGTTGGCATGGAAGACAGGGGATTTGGCAACACAAGTGCAGCATATCTGTTTGCCAAGATTTGTTCCATTCTGGTCAAAGGGGCAGCCATGACAGTCTTGGTGATTGATACAGATGAGGAACTTGCCGGAGATGATGGAGGAAGTGAGGAGCTCGTAGGAGATGATGGAGGAGATGTGTTGCCTGAATTAGAATAGGATGGTTGTCTTACTTCACCCTAAGCAGAAGTTTCGGAAGTAGGTGGAAAATAAGAGGCTTTATAAAACTGACTGAGCAACAAAGCTAGATTTTCTTCTCCTTTAGAGGACAAATCATGGAAAATTTCTTCAAGGACTGGTAGATTAGTGTAAGTGTGTAAAACACCTTTCGAAGGTTTGATAGGTGATGAATCAAAAGAAGATGAAGTGGAATTTTCTTTCTGTTTGGAAGATTCAGTATTCAGTTCTTTTGGATGGGATGAAATGTCAATCTCAAGGGCAACATCAGTAACATTAGAAGAAAAAGAAGGTTCTTCTTCTTTAGAAACTTGAGATGAAATTTTTATTTCCTGAGAATTTTGAATTTCAGCAGGGGATTCAACCAAAGACTTTTCAGATATGGGAGGATAAGTATCAGTAGGAATACCTAAATCAATTGCACTTGCAGATCCAGAAGACTGTCTTTGCAAAGATTTTCCCTTGCTGATGATCTTTTCTAGATCAGGAACTGATGTCAACGGGCCTTCTAGGTTTGCCCTCATGTGAGCTCTTTTTTCAGCCACTTCGTTTTAATGGAGTCGCCAGATAGAAAATGTACAACCTGATAGTGTCTACTTCTTGTCTATCATCAAGAATTAGATCTATGTCGTCTCCCAGAGAAGCTGAGCTTCGATCTCCTCTCCCCGGCAACGGCGCCAATTTGTTATCACTCCAAGAAACCCTTTGTCGTTGCAGACCAAAGGTGCTTGGTAACTTAATAAATGAATGTTTTTGTATTTTGTAAATATGGATCAATGGGATAACTCAATTCATCTTATGGCATTCAGACATTAAAATGATAAACAAATAGACAATGCTCTCCAAGATTGGTTAAATAGTAAAATAGCCTTTAGTGGATGACGAAAGATTGCTCATAAACCAGTGCAAAGCAGGGTCTAATAAACAATTAAAGAAACTGATTATAATGTCATGAACCAAACAATAGGATAACATCTATTCAAGGTTTGACAACAAGATAACAATGAAGAAGAAATATGGAAAACTGATACCCAAATGGAAAGGAACCTGTGATCTGTATTAACAATGAAAAGTCTGAGTACAAAAGAGTATTACTGTATCCAGAATCGAACCTTTTTTTCACATCAAAAATAGGAATTTATAGCCTTTTACAAATAGTTACACAGATCCTAAAAACATGGATTTGTATTTAATAAACACAACTCAATTCTATCTAAACAACTTGAAATTAAAGTCTTTAATAACTAAATTAAGTAGTCGAACTTTCTTCAGTCTCCCAAATCGCCATCTGCATCCTTCAGCTCCTTGTATCTGCAATGTGTTGAAAACTAGTAGGACACCTGTCTTTGACTGTTGGATTTCCCAACATTCATGTTGATTTTTTAGGAAATAGTTTTGCATGTGTAACCAAAAAATCTCTCGAATCCCTGATGTTGAACTTCTTGCATACGATCTAATAGTCCACTGATACACTAGAATCCCTTTAGAATCCGTTTGGAATGAACTGTTGTGTCTTTGGCTTCAAAAATTACTTTCCCATCTTTCAACAACGCAACTGTTTAATTTCTTCATGGGTTAGCTGTTGAAAGCTGTCGCTTTCCACAACTAACGGGTAATAGAATAATAGCCTTGCACTGTTGAAAGTCCCAATTGCGCACAAAAAGAGTTTTCACCTCCAAAATTTGATTTTAAACCAAAATCAGTGGGTCTCCGATTTCTCACCTTGCATATTGATGGCGACTTGAGCAAGAACCTTTAGGTCTGGATGAGATTTTTGCTTCAATTTTTGTTTCAACCTCCTGATCTTCCTTTTGAGGTGTTTGGCAAGCCACCACAAGTTGTTGTAGTCTTTAGTGAGTTTTTTCTTCCTTTTCTTCTCTCTAACACTTTCCTTAGCCAATTTCTCAAACGCAACATTGGTCTTGGTGAAGTTATCAGATAACTTCTTATACCTTTCTTTAATCACCCGCTCCAAGACCTCTTGCTGGGAAATTACCTCCTTGAGGTGCTTGATCTTCTGATACTTCTTTGATTTGGAGTTTTTTGATGATTCTCCCTGCTCTGTCTAATTTAAAGTTTCATAGTTCTGTGCACACTCAGCTGATTGCTCAGAACTCTTGATGACAGGGCATTGGTCTTGCTTCTCAGGGTTTGAATCTGAATAAGGCAAGTTAAGTACATTCTTCCATGTACTCTGCTCTATAGGATGCCTTGTATTCTGCTGTGTAGTCTGCTCGGTGGTCTTCGCAAAGTTCAAATTTCTCTTCAACCTGTGGTGTTTTATTCCAGATATTCTATCCTCTGAAGGTCCTGGCAAGGCCCTTCTTCTTCTCAAGCTGCTTTGAGGAGATGATTGTTTCATGGGACCCTTCACCTGTTCATTTGCAGTCTGATTCCGGGTTTCAAAACCTTCCCAGAACAGAAAGTGCTCCCAACTCCTCCCCTGTTGTTTCAATTCTTCAAGGATAATCAATTTCATGAGGCCGAGGTGACACAGAGTAGTTTTTACACTTAAGGTTTGAGCTCTAATCCTCTTGCATACCTTAGACAGACTTTGATATAAGAAATAAGGCAAATTAATAGGGGTCTTGCCTATGAAGTGATCCAGTAGTTTAAAGTGGTACATCGCTAGTTTATCATATCTTCCCTCTGAGGTAATGTACAATTGGATACCCTTGAACAATTCTTTCCATTCTTCATCTAGATATGAAACAAGCATACCTTTTCTCCATGCTTTGTGCCTGTACCCCTCTTTCAAATAAACTCTGAAATCCAAATTTTTAGGAGCAGTGGTTTTAAACCAGCTCTGACCAGTTCTTGGCAAACCTGTAGCTGCGGTGATGACAACCTCATTCACTCTGATTTCCACGGACCCGATGCGAGCTTTATTGCCATCGAAAATCTTGGCAAAGGATTCTGCTATAGCCTGGTGGCACCCAACTTGCAACCTTTCGACGAATTCCATACACCCTGCATTCAAAAAATACTTTTGGACTTGGGGATGTGATTGTAGAAAGGACAAATTATCCAGCTCTCTCTTGAGTAGAGTACCATTGCATTTTCTCACCATTCTGTTGCTCAAAAAACTTGACAATTGTAACCCCTGTAACTGCCTAGTCAAGCCGAGGTTCTGCGTTGTTGAAAGCAGTTCGGGCTTCGGCTCTATTTTGAAACAAATGAAAACTTCGACAACATTCTGGAAACGATTTGTGATATGAAACCACTGTTTGATTTGATGGTGTTAGGCCGGTGGTACCTCCTCTGTACCTACATCACCGAACACGAACTTGCCATCCCGGATGTCATGAACATTGAGCGTGCGTTCTGGACCGGATTCGAATTACAGTCATATCCTGACATGCGTAATTGAGTTTGTATCATTGCCCACTCTTATTAGTGCATGCCTTGGATTTGTCTGACGTGGGATGATCACATCATCATTTCTTTCAGTCGTGGATATCACGCACGTGATTCCCGCTCTTCTTCAACAACGGCCCGTGGAAAGCGCCTCTGTCAACTTCTTGCTTGCCACTTTCACCAGCGCGCGACCCCTTGGAAAACCCCTGTTAGCTGCGGAAAGTATGCACTTTCAACAGTGCACCGCTTTATAGAAGACGCTCCTTAGCTGTGGAATGTAATTACTTTCAACAACGCGCCACATTATAAAAACCGCTTCGTAGCTGTGGAAAGCATGTACTTTCCACAGCGCGCCACCCGCGAACTTGATTGTCGAACCTTTTGAACTTTACCACTTTCAACAACGCACCAACTAAATGAAAAGAGCTCCTTAGCTACTGAAAGTCAATACTTTCCACAGCGCACAATCAATTTTTGGACATACATTAGCTGAGGAAAGTAAAAAATGAAAATTTTGGAAAGAAGACTTTATGGGTCAAATTATTTCCTTAAGACACACCAAAACCTAAAATTTTTCAGCTATAAAAACTCAAAAATAACTTGAGAACACTACCGATGGCCATGCTAT
>ML781303.1:707474-722455 GCA_009831015.1 Picea engelmannii
AATATTAATAATGTTGTTGACTTGGGTTATTAATAATTGTTATTTCGCAATGATTGTACTTGTTATGGCCATGAGTAATAATGGTTAAATGAACAACTAGTGAAGCTTAAACTGCAATCGTAAAGGTTGCTTATTAGCAATGGCGACAATGTTTAAATTGCACTAACATTATTGTTTTAATTTGCCATGTTAAGGGTGATGGTTACTTTTGTGTAATCGAAATATTAATATTAGTTGCTGAAATGTTAATTCTAGTTAAAAGGCATGTATTAGGTAATTGCCTAATTAAATTATTAACATTATCTATTGAATTGTTAATGCGGGCGGAATCGCAATATAATGATACTGGTGGATTTATTCAATGTTACCAGGGTTCAATGGCAATATTAGTAATGGTTTAATTCGTAAATTTAGTAATTGTTTTATTGCCTTGGCACTAATAGTTTAATTTGCAATAATAAGGTTGTTCAATCTGCCAGGGCAATGATAAGGTTGTTTTGCAAATTAATATTGGTTTAATGTGCAACGTTGGTACTTGGTTACATTGCAGGAATAATGTTGTTAATTGACCGTGCTAAAGATAAATGCGTCACTGCAATAGTAATAATTTCTTAGTTGCCATGGAAACACTAGTTAAGTTGCAAGATTAATAATTGATTTAATTAGCATGTTAATAATAAGGCCATTTTGCAATGTCAATAATTGCTTACTTGAACGTTCATGATGGAGTTTAAATTGCAAGGATAATCTTCGTTTAAATTGAAGTGTTGATGACATGTCTAATTTGCATTGCTATGATGGTTAGGTTATTAGAATGTTTGGTAATAACGGTTAGCAAGGGCAAGTTAATGAGGAGAATGTAACATCGGGGTTTACCTTTAGGGTGTGGATGTCGTTGCTCTCTATGGCCATTATTAGAATAATGCAATGCGTCGTGCTTATTGTTGTCCCTGGTCCTGTAAGTACTTGGTGGTTTGTATTGTGTAGTCTGCCGTGTCGGGTGGAGTATAGACTCCTCTTGCAGCTTAGTATGTATATCTATGTGTAATCCGGTGGAAGGAATCCGGTGTCGTATCAAGAGTCTCGGGATATTTAAAGGCACAGTTCCACTCTTGCGACACATTCTGAGCCGTATCAGTAGTCTCGGGCTGTTTAAAGGCACAGTTCCACTATTGCGACTCTACTGACGGATTCTTTCATTCTGTGACAGTACTCTGCCTAACCCCTAGTGTCTGTCTCTGCCTATAGCCATTAGTTGTCCGCCTCCTGTTCGGGGGCGTTTGCTTCTTGTCGTCGCTATGATATGTCGGGTCGTCTTGATTATGTTTGTCTTACTTGCGTCCTGTTGGTTCGAGGTTGACGTAGAGTCGAGGGGGTTGTTTCTTCTGCACACACGCACACACTTTAACAAAAAAAAAAATTCACCGGTTGACTGAGTAGATGTCCTTAGCTAGCAGGGGTGTTACACTATAGACCATGGGTTTGGGGGAAGGAAGATAAAACACACTCCCTTGCAAGGGTCCATTGGGGGCACCTCAACCTCCTATAATTCTATTCCTTATCATGGAGGTCATATACCTCCTCCTTCCCCCTCGCTCGGTGGTGGTTTACAACCACCTATCGGGCTGAACACGAACTACAACTTGATTGGAGCAGGCAGTCGAGGACCTTATTCTTACACCATGTCGGTGGGATCCATGTATTTCTATTTGTTCGACACATTTGGTAATAATGATTTTTCATCAGCTATCATCTCGACTAGGGGAAACCCAGGTTTTGGACAACAAAATCCTGTGTAGAGTATTATTCCTACAGAGGGGAAAAGTACAGGAGTTTTCTCCTCACAAGGACTTTGGAATCCTTGGTAGGGATTAGTTCCCTTGCAAGGGATGTTGACCAAGGGAAACCCCTTCCATGGTCAATGGAACCTCAGGAAAGGCTCAGTACATATGCCCATCAAATTGGTTGGGGGAAACCCCTTCCAGAATATTTGGAACACAACACAGGGAGCGATCTCCACCTAACCCTCGTCGTCTAGTTATGGGAATCAATCGATGATATCCCAACAAATGTAGTTTCTGCACACTGGCCAAGTCCATGGTATTTACCAAAACCCTGGACAAAAACCCAACTTTTCCTAGCAACCTGGTGCCAATCAAACTAAAGGCCCCCTTTTTCCTGTACATAGTACCCAACCTAAAATACCATTTCTGGAAACAATACACTTGCTAGACTTGTCAAGGTTTCTTAACGACCTGATTTGTCATGATCCGCGTTGACCCCCCATGCTGACTAAGTTTACCTCAGAAAGTATCGCTAAAATGATCCCTATAGATATCCCTAGAACCCCTGGCATCATGGAGAACTTTTTCATTAGAGAATATTTCTCCCCTGAGGAGATTCAAAACTATACAGACTTATTTAAGGAATTATGCGACGTTTTTTCTTGGTCTTATGAGGAAATTCCAGGCATCGATCCAAGAATCGTCAAACATGAGATAATGAATTATCCTGACGCCAAGTCGGTCTGATAGAAGATTCATTTGGTGAATCCTCGGAAAGAGAAAACTACTAAGGATGAAGTAGAGAAACTTCTTAAAGTCGGTTTCATATACCCTGTACAGTTGACGCAATGGGTGTCAAATCTGGTTCTGGTTAACAAAAAACAAGGTATGATTCGTGTGTGCATGGACTTTCATGACTTGAATAAGGCATGTCCAAAGGATAATTTCCTCACCCCATTCATTGATCATATTGTTGATGAATATGCATGCTGTGAGGTATTTTCAGTCATGTATGGTTTTTCAGGATATAACGAGATTCAGATCAAACCCGAAGAACAACATAAAACAACTTGTATTTTTCTGTGGGGCACATTTTCTTATCGTAAGATGCCTTTTGTCCTAAAGAATGCTGGAGCCATTTTTCAGCGAGCCATGTCTTTTTCTTTCCACGAACTTAGACATATAGTCGAGGCTTATCTTGATGATCTAGCATCACGCTCTCACAATAGATCTAATCATCCCATGCACCTCCGACTGATCTTCGAATGATGTCTCTACTATTGGATTCACTTGAATCCTAACAAGTGCAGTTTATGCATGACATTGGGTTGTCTCCTAGGTTTCATATTTTCTAAAATAGGGATCATGGTTGATCCTCTTAAGGTTGAGGCGATAGTTCAGTTTCCTCCCCCATGCACAGTCCCCTAGCTTCAAAGCATACAAGGGAAATAAAAATTTCTATGGCATTTTATCACAAACTATGCCGAGATCACTAAAGGGTTCATGCACTTATTGAAAAAGGGAGTCACTTTCTATTGGGATGAAGCCACTCAATGCTCTTTTGAAGCATTGAAACATGCCCTCACGTCTGCCCCTCTGCTCAAGCCTCCCAATTATAATAAATATTTCTTATTGTACTTTTCCACCGTAGAGTTGACAATTGGCATGGTCTTGGTTAAAGAGGAAGATATACTCGAAGAGCACGTGATTTATTACTTGAGTCGAGGCCTAGTTGGGTCGGAACTCAACTATTCCCATGTGGAGAAGCTTCTGTTGGCAGCAATGCATGCGGTCTAGTGTTTCATCATTATATTCTTCTTCGCAAGACCACCATAATCGCCATTGTGAATCCATTTCAATATGTGTTGACACGACACGTCCTTGGAAGAAATATCAGTATATGGATTGTAATCCTCCAGGAGTTTGACTTGGATTTTGTGTTTGTGAAATCCAAAATGTCATTGGTCTTTGTGGAACTTATTTTGGAACTTCCAGTGGAATCAAGTGTTTTTACGCTCAAAGAATCTCCTATTAAAGGAGATATTTTTTCTTATGGCATCTTTGGACCCCTGGTATGGAGATAGACTATTCTATATCTGAACTTTGAAGTGACCTTCTTCTGCTCCTCACGACAAGTGTCGACGTATTCACCATCAGGTACAAAACTATCTCATAATTGATGACACTTTGTATCGTCGAGGTGTATATTGCATTCTTCTTCAATTCCTTATACACAAGGAATCATAACTTGTTCTTAATGACTGCCACACTGGAGCATGTGGTGGTCATTTTTCTGAGTTGGAAACAACCCAAAAGATTCTATGAGCCAGTTACTTTTGGCCTACGTTAATCAAGGATTGCTTTTAGTCGGTCAAGAAGTGCCTCCCATGTCAAATATTCTCTCGAAAGATGAGCACATACTGCTCCTATGTTTCCTGTCATTGTTGTTGGTCCTTTCACAAGGTGGGGGATTGATTTTACTACATGTGACCTTAATGTATATAATGTGTTTTTCTTGTTAATTTTGAGGTTGTTGAGTTGTTGTCGCTGAGGTATAGCAAGGAGAAGCAGATAAGTTCTGTAAGAAATCTGTATATGTATTTTACTTGAATATATGAGAAGGAGATTGATCCAATGTGTGTTTTATATATCCTTGAGTTAATCACTTGAATGAGTTTTCTTTTACTGTTTGTGTTTACCTGTTCATGCATGTATTTCATGTATTGTGTATTTTATGAATGAAGTTATCAATTTAGTATAAGTTTCAATTGTTTCTCTTCTGGAACACTTGGTCAAGGAGTACACAGTGCCCATGCAAGGAAAACGCAGACCAAGGGTCATTTGAAAGACATTGAATCTCAGGAGGGATAGAGGAGAGTTGAAGAAGTTGCATAAAGAGTGCACAGACTAGGAGTTAGGGTAAGAGTTATTGAAGCTCGGGAGAGATAGAGGTGTATTGTAGAGGCTTCACAAGTAGTGCACGCATATACTCCTTAGATTATATCATTCTCTTTTGAAGACCTTTTCCAAGAGTGAAAAGGCTCGAAGCTCTTCAGGGGTGTCGAAATCTTCCCAGGAGGGAAAAGGACTCTAAGGGTTCAAGTGAAAGAGAAGCTCTAGGCGGGCACTAAGGGTCAAACCCCCCAAAATTAATAAAATCTGGAAGACTTCTCGTTTCAAAAATTATCTAAGGGAAGGAAGGTTATTGAAGGAAAGAAACGTATGGACATGTTCTATTCGGGAAGTCGGTAGTGATCTAGAAACTGTCAAATCTGAGGAAGTTGCATGAGGTTAAAGCGTGGTGGATTTCAAGCCCCCAAGGGCATGAATCATTTGTATCCATCAGATCTCACTGGGACACACATCATGCGATCCCACGATTCAGTTCTAGATCACTTCGAGAGGAGCTCAGGTGAAGTTCCTTAACTCCAGGCCCCCGAAGACCCAGAGGCCTGAACCCCATCCTAACCATTGGATTGGTAGACACTTGGCACCTGATTAACCCCTTTGTTACTCTATTTTTTGGGAGGAACAACAACAGGAATAGTGGAATTCTCCCAGAGATCGGAGTCTTGGAGTCCATCTAGGCTGTTGATTCCATAGAATACACATGGAGGGTGGAGATCCACTCTGATACATCGACGTATGAAGGAGTGTAGGAATTAATGAAGGGGAAATCCTTGGAGCCCTAAGTCCCAAAAAAATATTGTTATAACCCTAAATTTCTCTACACATGCATACCTGGCATTTGGCTCTCTTACTTTCATTTTTTGTCAAGCCATCACTGAGTTTCTCTCCTAAAAAAACTATTTTTTAAAGTTGTGCGCGCCTTGCACCAATACTTCCCATGTACATACACCTATTGCACCACTATAGCATGCATATGTACGCATGTTGCACCACTACATCCACCGTATACTTGCAAAAGTTGCAAGGAATTCATTGAGATTACGGGCTATTGGGTAGTTTCCCAACTAATCCATCGCCTATAGCCCGTCACCCAACCAAATAAACACCCTTTTGTCATATAAAAGGAGGTTTTGGGGTCTCATTCCATTTCTATACATAAGAACAATGAAACTCTACATGTTTCACATCCCCTTCTTGGCCCAAGTAATTGCAGCGCTTTTGTGAGAATTGCCTCAGAATTCCCCAATTTTCCTTCCTTCCTCCATCAAAAACCCATTTTACTTCACAAGAATAAGATTGAGAGGAGAAGGCATACAGAGGTGCACTTGGAGCTTGGTGAATAGGATCTTGGACCAGGTTCATGGATTAGTAGACGGATTTGGTTGTAAGTGATCATTGTATTATTAATAAAAGAAGTACTTTTCTTGTCCCAAATCAGGATGTGTCGAATGTTTCCATTTGATTTATGTTTTTTCTAACATCTAACCCTAATTTAGGTATGAAATGAATGCTTGTAGTTTTCCATTTTTCTATATTTGAATGCAAGCTAGCCTTGGGAGGAGGCATGCAGTCAACGAAGCTTTCAAGGGCGAGAGGATCATCACCGGACGTAGAGTAGAGGTACAGTTACCTGATTGTTCTCATTTTTCCTTTCTTGTATGAGTCTGGGGTATGTTTGGGGTAGTTAGAGAAGTATGAGACTTTTAAACGGTTATTGATATGCATACATTGTAAACACTTGTTTAGCCATAGGGGGGGGTTTCCCTCTTGCAAAACTAGCGACCATACTAGGGAAACCTCTAGGGTTTTAGGGGATTTTTTGGGTGTTTGATTGGTTTTCTTGACCTTTTGAATTTCTGATTTGAGTATGTTGAGTCTTTTAAGGAATTCTGGTCACCTGTTGGTGCCATACCAGTTCTCCCTTCCCTTTCAATCTATTTGTTTTATTTATTTATTGAGAAATTACAAAGGTGTATGCACCCTACAGTGGGACAACCTACGTACATATGTAGGCAGATGAAAAACGATAGCGTACCTTGTTCAAGAAACTATCTTTGAAAAAGATGTAGCCAACCTCTTTCTTTATTGAGGTTTTACTTCTTAGGGTTTCTTGACAGAGTTCGATGTCTCTGTTTTATAGTCATAGCTTGGATTAGATGTCAGTTTGCTTGTCTTTTTGAAAGATTTCTTGTTTTTACTTCAGAAAGGGTTTTAGGCGAGTCTTTGAGTTTTTGATCAGCCTATTTGGTGTCTTTAGTGACTCCCTGCAATCCATAGTGGGCCAAAGTTCAGTTTTGGGTCTTGTCTTGTATTTTCTTTTCCCCCTTTCATTTGCTTTAAAGAAAAGAGAAAAAAGATTTATTTCAAGTTTTTCCTATTTGAAGCATTTTAAAAAAAAGAAAAAGATTTTTCTTTCTTAGTTTGGTAAAGTAGTTGGAGTTAGCTATTTTACATGATAGGAAAAAGAGTTCATATTTTACATTCTTTATTGATTTCTTAGAACTTAAGTAGCTCGTAGTCAAGAGAAATTTTGTTTTATTTATTCTTTTTAATGATCTTGAAAAAGTTAGTTATGAAAAAGTTGGTTACAAAGAGCTAGTTGTGGATCTTTATTTTTCACTAGAAGTAATTTTTCTTTTAGTTTCGTTTCTTCCTCCTCTTTTCGTCTCTCATACACATCACTAGTTTCACTACCATCTCTTTTGAGTTAAAACAATCCATTTACAATGAACACTAAATTTAAAATTAATTAGACTTTTATGTTTGTAGGGTCAATCAACTAGTTTAGGGTTAGAGCCTTGAATTAGGTTGGAGACGAAACTCTTCAAGGATTATAAACAAACATTGGAGTCATAGATAGGGAGTCTAAAAGTCCAGTGACATGAAATTTATTCGGGACCCCCCTCTAACATGGGGATAAACATGAGGTCGCTTGAGTAAAGGAAGCGGAGATAACCCCTCCAAATCTAGACTAAACATAGTGGGGAATGCATATTGAGGATCTGTCATGGGATAATATCGCTCGCATTTTCCTATAGAGATTTGTGGAACTCGAATCCATTAAATATCATCATTTGTCTTCTAGACCACTTGATTTTGATACCATTGATAGGTTTCATAATTGTTATACTGCTCATTGTGGGCCACCCAACTGTCTACTATACCCGCCTGGTGACTTTTTATGAGCTGACAACTTAGTTTCCTTTATTCTATGGAATCACACAGGTGACTACAGGGGTATACCATGGTACCTAGGGTAGACGTTGGGTCACACTTTGCAGAGTACACCCAGAGGGTTCTTCCATGTTAGAGTTTCACTTGTACCAGTAAGTTGCTCTAGTGTTGACTGGCGTAATTGTTCTTCCAACTAGATAGTGGTTTTCTTGGTTGATCTTGTAGGAAATTTTCTACTGTGTGCTTGGTTTTAAACATTAGTTAAAGACTTACTGTGTCGTTGATATTTTCACAAGGTGGAAGACCAAGAGTTCCTTCAGTCGTGAAGGCTTTAGGTCCTGCTTTCAGTTGCATTAGAGCCACCACCACCATCGTTACAATGAAGACTTGGCTAGCAAGGGTCATACGAAGTGACTTGGCTATAGGAAACTGTGCACGAGCATTCTCCGAGAGGATATTACTCGAATCTGGAGGAACCTACTATTTCTGACTTTGGAGTGGAAGCACTCGGGCCAACCAACCCTCTGATCACTGTGTTATCGGTGCCAATTTTGGTATAGGTTGTCCCTCCAAGGGTAACACCTTACGAGCATCAGATAGTATTACAAGAAGCTATGGAAGCAAAGGCTTCTACTTCATCCGAGAGTCCTCACACTCCCTTAACTACTGTCACCATGGGGGGATTCCACCTCCTAACCCACCTTCTCCAGTATGGACCATAGTGGTAACGAACTCCTCTACCTCGGGCAGTGGTTCGATACCGTCAGTGGTGGAAACCACTACTTCATTTACATGGAGTGTGACGGGCCCTCCATTTTCATATGGGATGCTCGACTTTGATACAAACTTTGTCCTTACCTAATCCACCATACAGGCCATGGGTCTGAGGGTAGGAAGATAAAACACTCCCTTGCAAGGGTCCATTGGGGGCACCTCAGCCTCCTATAACACTATTCCTTACAGTGGAAGTTATATACCTCCTCTGTCCCCCTCGCTCGGCAGTGATTTCCAGCCACCTATTGGGCCAAACACGAACTACAACTTGTTTGGAGAAAGAAGAATAGGACCTTATTCTTACACCATGTTGGTGGGATCCATGTCTTTCTCTTTTTTTGGTTCATTTGGTGATAACTCTTTTTCGTCATATGTCGCCTCGGCTAGGGGAAACCCAGGTTTTGGACAACAAAATCTCATGTAGAGTATTATTCCTACACAAGGGGAAAGTACAAGAGTTTTCTCCTCATAAGGACTTTGGAATCCTTGGTAGGGATCATTTCCCTCACAAGGGATGTCGACTAGAGGCAACCCCTTCCATGGTCAATGGAACCCCGGGAAAGGCTCAGTACCTATGCCCGTCAGATCCACTGGGATAACCCCTTCCAGAATATTTGGAACACAACGTAGGGAGAAATCCCCACCCAACCCCCATCGTCCAATTACGGGAATAAATCGATGATATCCCAACAAATGCAGTTTTTGCACACTGGCCAAGGCCATGGTATTTACCAGAACCCTGGCCAACAACCCAGTTTTTCCTGGCAACCTAGTGCCAGTCAAACTCTAGGCCCCCTTTTTCCTATACATAGTACCCAACCCAAAATACTGTTTCTAGAAACATTACACTTGCCAGACTTGTCAATGTTGCTTAACGACCTGATTTATCATGATCCACATTGGCCCTCCATGCCGACTAAGTTTCCCTCAGATATTCTGAAATTTGAAGGAAAGCCTAGCGAAGATCCTAATGATCATGTGACAACTTTCCACCTATGGTGCTCATCAAACTCATTGCGAGACAACTCCATACAATTGTGCCTTTTTCAATGCGCTCTTATTGAGGGTGCCACGAAATTGTACATCGAGATCAACCACTCAAGATATTCTTACTTTAGCAATTTGGCGATGGTTTTCCTGAACCATTTGCAATTAGCCATGAGATATGATGCCAACACTGAATTGTTGGCCAACTTTAAGTAGACTAAGGCCGATCATATCTCAGATCACATCCAAGAATGGCAGCGTTGGAAGAGATTGATCAAGGTACAACACCCACCGGCTTTCCTGCTGGAGTGGTTCTTGAAGTCTTCGGTACCACAATTATCCAAGGATGTTGCAACTTTGGGAGTGTTTTTAGAAGAGGAGGTGATAATGAGAGCACAATGACTCGAACTGATATACACTTAGTCTCCCTTACTCTATGATATTTTTCCATATGTGCCACGGTCCATCCTTGACAAGGCTAGACAAAAGTCTGGACCACATGTTGATGGTATCGTTGGTTTAGCACAAGGAAATTCCATTGATCAGTTGTCAAATCAATTGCAACAATTGTCGATACAATAGACAACGACCATCTAGACCTATGGTTCAACTTCTCCCCCTACCCAAACGTTGCATGTACATAGTGTGTAGTCGATGAACCCAAGGGCCAACCAATAGCCCGAAGGAAAGAAAAAACAACGAAACAAGAAGGGTAAATGGGACAAGAAACCTAACAACAATGATGGCAAGGGAAACACAGAGAAGAGAAAGTCAAAGTATCAGTGGAACCTTTTCACAAAGAACCATATGACTCATCTCTACCCTTGAATTACAGATGCCTAGAATTTATTGGTGCAACAACGGCCTATTGTGCTAACGAACCCATTTCCACATGGGAAAAATATGACTCAAGCCTCTTTGAGTGTGGATGGGGGCAGTCAGGGACCCTCCGCATATTCTAGTAATCCCTCAACCATGAATGTTTACATGATGAAATATGATGCTTACATAGAATCTATGACACACAATTACAGAATGCCGAAATCTGTTGAAAAGGGTAAAGAAGCCACAAACCCACCTGTTCCTCTCTATAATGAGAGGACGATGGGAGAAACAATGCCATGCATCCTGAAAGGGGCGTTCAAGAAAGATTCTCATAATCCAAATGTGAGGGCCACAAAAAACTACTCTGTGGTGGAGGATTTGTCACAAACTCCTTGCGCGATGTCCAATTTGGAGGTCCTCCAAAGCTGCCCTTCATAGAGAAAGGCTCTGTTATCCTCCTTGGGATCTGTAGAGACTTGTAATCCAGGAACGATTATTCTCGATATGACCAAATTGAAACCTTGTCTCCCTTACTGTATAGTGTTTCAGATAGTAGTGTCTTACCCCATGAAATATTTTACCTGGAATAACTTCTGGATGGTGGTTGATGAGGGCGGCTCAACCTGCATGATGTCATTGGCATGTTGAAAGGCCATCGTCCAACCCATTTTGTCTCCATCACCTACTCTGCTTACTTCTTTGGATGGTCATTCTTTGATACCACATGGAATCATCCCTTCTTTCCCCATGAATTTAGGAGGGAAGACCGTGTGCGTCGAATTTGAAGTCGTTAGCGCACCTCTCGAATACAACCTTCTGTTAGGAAGGAGTTGGACCTATGCAATGCATACAATGTTTGCCACATTTTTTTTGGTCTTGTTATTTCCACACGAGGGTCGAATTGTAACCATTGACCAGTTGTCTTTCTCATGGCCTGAACCTTCATCGGGGGCATCCACGGTCTCGATGATTGATAACCCTTAGCCTGACATTGTCAATGTAGGGGTTGGTTTGTGCCCACCATTGATAGGTACTTTTTATTACCCGCCTCCTTTTGGTGATGTCAATATTATATCGACTTCCCCCGACCAGCCTAGGGATGAAATATTTCAAGTGTCGTTGTTTCGAAAGACTTACTTTCGTGATCTGTGGAATATTCCTTCCCCATCGATGACGATGGAAGGGATAGGGAATTATGGCATGGACATGCCCTTGTGTGTGACAGATGTTACGTACAGTATTTTCGAACAAGCTTCGACCGACCTTGATCTAACTCCCACACAGAAGTTAGATCCAGTTCTCGAGCCTATTTTGGCTCAAGGTTCCCTTGCCATTATATATTCTTTAGACATGGTCTTGCCCCTCTGATGAGGTGATTATAGAGGCATTGGTCAGTCCAGAAAAACCCTGGGATGATCTCCATCACATATATTATTTCCTCTTGGAGTTATGAAGAATAGAGGCAGGTGAATTCATGTTGACTATGACTAGAGATAGGTCTTGTCCTGTTAATCCTCTATATACACATGAATTATACACCAAGGGTAATATGGAAAGTATCACTAAAACAATCCCTATAGATCTCTTCAGAACCCCTAGCATCAGGGAGAATTTTTTCATCGTAGTAGACTGCTCCCCCGAGGAGATCCAAATCTATACAGACTTATTTAAGGAATTCTGTGATGTTTTTTCCTGGTATTACAAGTAAATTCTAGGCATCGATCCAAGAATCATTGAACATGAGATAACGACTTATCCTGACGCCAAGTCAGTCCAACAGAAGATTTGTCCAGTGAATCCCTGGAAAGTGACAACTATTAAGGCTGAAGTAGAGAAACGTCTTAAAGACGGTTTCATCTACCCCGTACAGTTGACATAATGGGTGTCAAATCCCATTTTGGTTAAAAAAAAATAGGGTATGATTTTGCGTGTGCATGGACTTTCATGACTTGAATAAGGCATGTCCAAAGGATAATTTCCTCACCCCATTCATTGATCATATTGTCGATGAATGTGCATGCTGTGAGGTGTTTTTATTCATGTATGGTTTTTCAGGATATAACAGGATTCAGATAAAACCCGAAGACCAACATAAAAAAACTTTTATTTGTCCATGGGGCACATTCGCTTATCGTAGGATGCCTTTTGTCCTGAAGAATGTTGGAGCCACGTTTCAATGGGCCATGTATTTTTCTTTCCATGACCTTAGACATATAGTCAAGGCTTATCTTGATGATCTAGCATCATGCTCTTGCAATAGATCAAATCATCCCACACACCTCCAACTAATCTTTGAATGATGTCACTACTATTGGATTCACTTGAATCCTAACAAGTGTAGTTTCTACATGACGTCGGGTTGTCTTTTAGGTTTCATAGTTTCAAAAATAGGGATCATGGTCGATCCTCTTAAGGTTAAGGTGATAGTTCAGTTGCCTCCCCCGTGCATAGTCCCCCAACTTCAAAGCTTACAGGGGAAAGCAAACTTTCTACAAAATTTTATCGCAAACTATATCAAGATCACTAAAGGGTTCATGCGTTTATTGAAAAAGGAATCCCTTTCTTTTGGGACGAAGCTTCTCAACACTCTTTTGAAGCGTTGAAACATTCCCTCATGTATGCCCCTTTGCTTCGGCCTCCCAATTATAATAAATATTTTTTATTGTACTTGGCCACCGCATATTCGACCATTGGCATGGTCTTGGTTCAAGAGGATGATCTACTTGAAGAGCACGTGATTTATTACCTGAGCTAAGTCTTGGTTGGGCCAGAACTCAACTATTCCCATGTGGATAAGATTGCATTGGTAGCAATTCATGTGGTCTAGTGTTTCCATCATTATATTATGCTTCGCAAGACCACCATCATCACCATTGTGAATCCATTTCAATATGTGTTGACACAACACATCATTGGCAGAAATATCAGTATATGGATTGAAATCCTCCAAGAGTTTGACTTGGATTTTGTGTCTGTGAAATCCAAAATGTCACTGGTCTTTGCGGAACTTATTTTGGAACTTCCAGTCGAATCAAGTGATGTTACGCCCAAAGAATCGCATATTAAGGGAGATCTTTTTCTGTTCGCATCTTCGGACCCCTGGTATGGAGAAAGACTAGTCTATCTCCAAACTTTGAAGTGAACTTCTTCTTCTTCTCGCGACGAGCGTCAACGAATTTGCCATCAGGCACGAAACTATCTCATAATCAATGGCACTTTGTATAGTCGAGGTGTAGCTTGCATTCTTCGTTGGTGCCTTATACATGAGGAAGAATAACTCGTTCTTAATGACTGCCACACTGGAGCATGTGGTGGTCATTTGTCTGGGTTGGAAACAACCCAAAAGATTCTATGAGCCAATTACTTTTGGCCTACATTAATCAAGAATTGTGTTTAGTCAGTCAAGAAGTGCCACCCATGTCAGATCTTCTCTCGGAAGATGAGGGCACATGCTGCTCCTATGTTTCCCATCATTGGTGTTGGTCCTTTTACAAGGTGGGGGATTGATTTTACTACATGTGACCTTAATGTATATAATTTGTTTTTCTTGTTAATTTTGAGGTTGTTGAATTGTTGTCACTGAGGTATAGCAAGGAGAAGCAGATAAGTTCTATAAGAACTCTATATATGTATTTTACTTGAATATATGAGAAGGAGATTGATCCAATGTGTGTTTTGTCTATCCCTAAGTTAATCACTTGAATGAGTTTGCTTTTAATGTTTGTGTTTACCTGTTCATGCATGTATTTCATGTATTGTGTATTTTATGAATGAACTTATCAATTTAGTATAAGTTTCAATTGTTTCTCTTCTGGAACACTTGGTTGAGGAGAACATAGTTCCCACACAAGGAGTGCGCAAACCAAGGGTCATTTGAAAGACATTGAAGATCAGGAGGGATAGAGGAGAGTTGAAGAAGTTTCACAAGGAGTGCGCAGACCAGGAGTTAGGGTAAGAGTTATTGAAGCTCAAGAGAGATAGAGGTGTATTGTAGAGGCTTCACAAGTAGTGCACGTATATAATCCTTAGATTATATCATTCTCTGTTGAAGACATTTTCCAAGAGTGAAAAGGCCCGAAGTTCTTTAGGGGTGTCAAAATATTCCCAGGAGGGAAAAGGACTCTAAGGGTGTTAAGGTCCTAACCCGCACATAGGTAGATTAATGTATTCAGATGTAATAAAGGTCAATGTTAATAAGACCTTTCAATAAAATAGAATAAGGCGAATGTAAGAAGACCTAATAGAAGCTTCCTCTTCTAGAAGGATATTCCTCTAGATGCTTCTCTTAATAGACATATTTAGTATAAATAAGGGGCGAGGGTATGTGAACCCTAGCTTGGATATTATTGTAACAGAGCACTGCTCGACTGAAGGTTTCCCCCTGGAAGAGGCCTGTGAACATTTCTATCTGAATCAAAGTGTTGTTTCTATTTCTATTTCGTATATCATTTTTGTGTATTGTGAAGATTATGCTGGATATTTTACTGTTATTCTGTCATTTCTAGCATTTCATTTATGTTCTGCATA
>ML781303.1:723938-782088 GCA_009831015.1 Picea engelmannii
CCCGCGCCCTAAACCAGTAAACCCCACTACTCCCTCCGCCCCATTAAAAATCCAAAAATTGACCCGGGCTGAAATGGTTGAACGCCAACTCAAAGGCCTCTGTTATAATTGTGATGACAAATATTTCCCAGGCCAGAAATGTAAGGAACAAAATCTCTTTATGGCCATCTCTGAGGATATTCAAGAAGATGATGATGACACTTCCCCTGTGCCCGAGTCAGCAAAAACTTATGAAATAAACCCTCCTTCCGACCCTCCATAAGTGGAACCAATCATCTCCCTCAATGCTCTCACCGGCTTCTCTTCCCCCCAAACCCTCAAGCTAATCGGTTACATCAAGCACCGAAAGGTCATCATCTTGGTTGATAGTGGCAGCACCCACAATTTTATTCATCGCCGCATCACCCAAGAAACCCATTGCTACATCCATGATGTCAATAATTTCCAAATCATGATTGCCAATGGTGGTTCTATGAAATTTGGAGGGCACTGTGAAAATGTGTGTCTCCAAATAGGTGACTACAACCTCAAATCCCATATGTTTTCTATTGACATGGGAGGTTGCGACATTGTGTTGGGTCCCGAATGGCTAAGAACCTTGGGTCCCATTCTCATGGATTTTCAGAACTTAACCATGCAATTTGACCAAGGAGGCCACAAACATAAATTTCAAGGAATCACTGTGGGTTCTCCTGAAATTATCAGTTCTCATCGCATGGAAAAATTGCTCAAGAAAGGTCATTCGGGTATCATAGCCCAACTCCATGCCATACAAGCCACCGAGATCCCACCCGTGACCCAAGACCTCCAAGCCCTCCTTTCTGGACATCAAATAGTATTTTCCACTCCCCAAGGACTCCCTCCTTCCCGCGGTGTCCATGATCACTCCATTCCCCTCGTCCCAGGAAGCATTCCCCCAAATATACATCCATATCGCCACCCCTTTGCACAAAAGAATGAAATTGAAAAAATGGTCCAGGAACTCCTTACTGTCGGAGTCATCCGTCCTAGTACGAGCCCTTAATCCTCTCCAGTTGTCATGGTACTGAAGAAAGAAGGTTCTTGGAGAATGTGTCGTGACTTCCGTTCTCTCAACAAACTAACCATCAAAGACAAATTTCCCATTCCTGTCATTGATGATCTCCTGGATGAATTGAGTGGCGCCCAATTCTTCACCAAACTTGATCTTCGCTCGGGCTATCACCAGATACATATGAAAGAGTCTGACATTCCAAAGATGGCCTTTCGCACTCGTGAGGGCCACTACAATTTTTTGGTCATGCCCTTTGGTTTGTGTAACGCCCCCTCCACCTTTTAGAGCCTCATGAACCATGTCTTCTGCCCTTTTCTCTGTCATTTTGTCTTAGTTTTCTTTGATGATATCCTCATATATAGCAAGACATGGACTGACCATCTTACTCATGTGGATCAAGTTCTCAGCCTACTCGCTCATCACCAACTTTTCCTGAAATAGTCCAAATGTGCTTTTGGTGCATCCGAAGTAGAATACTTGGGTCATCTGGTGGGCAAGGATGGCGTCAGGGTGGACTCAAAAAAGATTGAAGCTATGCAAGACTGGCCACACCCAAAGAATATCAAAAGCTTGTGTGGATTTTTGGGCCTCACAGGGTATTATCGCAAGTTCATTCGGAACTATGGAAATATTGCAGCACCTCTCACGGCTCTCCTCAAAAAGAACTCTTTCACTTGGACCCCAGCAGCTGCTCAAGCTTTTCAAACCTTGAAGATGGCCATGTGCACCACTCCGGTTCTGGCCCTTCCCGACTTCACAAAGACATTTGTGTTGGAATGCGACACCTCAGGGAAAGGTATTGGTGTTGTCCTTATGCAAGAGGGTTGACCTTTGGCCTTCACTAGAAAACAAATGTCTGAAAAGAATCTGGGCAAACCAATTTATGAAAAATAAATGTTGGCGATTTTGCATGCCATTGAATTATGGCATCCTTATCTCTTGGGGAAACAATTCCAAATTAAGACCGACCATCAAAGCCTCAAGTAGTTTCTGGAACAATGCATTTCCTCCCAGGAGCAACAAAAATGGGTCACTAAGCTCTTTGGATATCATTATGAGATCATTTATAAGAAGGGAAAAGACAATGTCGTGGAAGATGCACTGTCCCAGAAGAATGAAGACGAAGGATCCCTTTTTTCTCTTTCCTTCATTATACCCGATTGGCTGCAAGTTGTCCACCAGGAATGGCTTCAAGACCCCAAAAGTTCGCTACTGATCCAGAAACTATAGAACAAGGCTCAGGCTCCCCCAGGGTACTCTTGGCTCTAGGATGAGCTTCGATACAAAGGCCTCTTGTATTTAAATAAACAACCCAAGCTCAAATCTACGGTACTTTCTGAGCTTCATGCTACACCCACAGCGGGGCACTCAGGGTTCACCAAAACATATGATCGAGTCAAACGTTCTTTTTTCTGGGAGGGTATGAAATAGGACATCCGTAATTTTGTGGCTGAATGTGAAGTATGTCAACACAACAAGGGAGAAACAGTCAAATCTCTAGGCACCCTCCAACCACTTCCGATTCCCCCTACTATTTGGAAGGATATCTCTATGGACTTTATTACAGGCTTACCCAAATCAGAGAATAAATCAGTCATAATGGTGGTGGTGGATCGCCTTTCCAAGTATGCTCATTTTGTGCTCTTCACCACCCATTTACTACATCCACAGTGGCTCAAACTTTCATGGATCAGGTCTTCAAGCTTCATGGCATGCCCAACTCTATTGTTACTAATCGAGACCCAACTTTCACAAGAAATTTTTGGCAAGAACTGTTCAAGCTACAAGGTACCCAATTGCATCTTAGTTCAGCTTATCATCCCTAGACACATGGTCAAACGGAAGTCGTCAATAAGTGTTTGGAAACATATCTGAGGTGATTTTCCTATGAAAAACAACACCAGTGGGCTCAATGGTTAGCCCTCGCCGAATGGTGGTACAACACTACATACCATACAGCCACTCGCATGACTCCTTTTGAAGCAGTGTATGGACAGAAGCCACCATCAGTTCTCTCATACTTACCGGGTACCTCGAAGGTCCAGGCGGTTGACCAAACACTTACATTCCGAGAGGATATCCTTCGTACCCTTAAAGAGAAATTGGTCATGGCCCAGAATAGAATGAAGCAGCAAGCAGATCAAGGTCGCTCCGAACGTCAATTTGCCAAAGGGGATCTGGTGTTTCTGCGACTGCAACCATATAAGCAAACTTCCCTCAAGGTAGAGCAGTGTCAGAAGATAGCACCCAAATTTTATGGCCCTTACACAGTTCTCAAGCATGTGGGACAAGTCACATATTAGTTAGCTCTGCCCAGTCAGTCGAAGCTACATCTTTTTTTTCATGTTTCATGCTTGAAGAAGGTGATTGGAACCAGGTGCCAAATTCAAACCAGCCTTCCAGAGTTAGCTGAAGAAGGATCCATTTGGCTATAGCCAGAAGTAGTTTTGGACTAGCATGAATGTCGCCTGCGTCAGAGAACCATCAAGGAAGTTCTAGTACAGTGGAAAGATATGACTCCAACAGATGCCACTTGGGAACCAGCTACCATTTTGCAGCAGTTTCCACATCGCAAGCCTTGAGGACAAGGCTGATTTTAAGGGGGCGGACATGTTAAGGTCCTAACCCGCACATAGGTAGATTAATGTATTCATATGTAATAAAGGTCAATATTAATAAGACCTTTCAATAAAATAGAATAAGGTGGATGTAAGAAGACCTAATAGAAGCTTCCACTTCTAGAAGGATCTTCCTCTAGATTCTTCTCTTAATAGACATATTTAGTATAAATAAGGGGAGAGGGTATGTGAACCCTAGCTTGGAGATTATTGTAATAGAGCACTGCTCGACTGGAGGTTTCCCCCTCAAAGAGGCCAGTGAACATTGCTATCTGAATCAAAGTGTTGTTTATGTTGCTATTTCGTATATCATTTCTGTGTATTGTGAAGATTATGCTGGATATTTTACTGTTATTCTGTCATTTCTAGCATTTCATTTATGTTCTGCATATTTTATATATATGGTATCTTGCAAAGGGTTTGAGTGAAGGAGCAGTGCTAGATGGTCACCAAGGGTCAAATCCCCCCAAATTCTTCAAGTCTAGAAGACTTCTCGTTTCAAAAATTATCTTAGGGAAGGAAGGTTATCGAAGGAAAGAAACATATGGATATAATATGTTCAGGAAGTTGGTAGTGATATGGAAACCTTCAGATCTGAGGAAGTTGCATGAGGTTAAAGCGTGGTAGATTTCAAGCTCCAGAGGGACTGAATCATTTGTATCTATCAAATCTTCCAGGGACAAGCGTCACATGATCCCACGTTTCAGTGCTAGAGCACTTCAAGATGATCTTGGGTGAAGTTCCTTAAGTCCAAGCCCCCGAAGACTCAGAGGCCTGAACCCCATCTTAATCATTGGATTGGTAGATACTTGGAACCTGATTAATCCCTTCATTACTCCATTGTTCGGGAGGAACGAGAACAGGAAGAGTGGAGGACTCCCAGAGACCGGAGTCTTGGAGTCCATCCAATCCATTGATTCCATAGAAGACACATGGAGGGTGGAGATCCACTCCGCTACACCCACGTTCGAAGGAGTTAGGACTTAATGAAGGGGAACACCCTGGAGCCCTGAGTCCCTAAACAAGATTGTTATAACCCTAAATTTCTCTACACATGCATACCTGGAATTTGGCCCTCTTACTTTCATTTTTTGCCAAGCCATCACTAAGTTGCTCTCCTAAAACATCCATTTTTTGAATATGTACATGCCCTGCACCAATACTACCTGTGTACATATGCATTCTGCACCATTATAGACCATGTATGTATGCATGTTGCACCACTACATCCCACGTATACTTTCAAAAGTTTCAAAAAATAAAAAGTTGCAAGGAATTCGTTGAGATTACGGGCTATTGGGTAGTTTTCCAACAAATCCACCTCCTATAGCCCATAACCCAACCAAATAACCATCCTTTTGTCATATAAAAGGAGGTTTTGGGGTCTCATTCCACCTATAGACATAATAACAATGAAACTCTACCCATTTCACATCCCCTCCTTGCCCCAAGTAATTGAATCCCTTTTGTGAGAATTGCCTCAGAATTCCCCAATTTTCCATCCTTCCTCCATCAAAAACCCATTTTACTTCCCAAGAATAAGTTTGAGAGGAGAAGGCATATGGAGGTGCACTTGGATCATGGTGAAGAGGATCCTAGACCAAGTTCATGGAGTAGTAGCCAGCTTTGGTTGTAAGTGATCATTGTATTATCAATAAAAGAAGTAATTTTCCTATCCCAAATCATGATGTGTCGAATGTTTCCATTTGATTTATGTTTTTTCTAACATCTAACTCTAATTTATGTATGAATTGAATTCTTGTAGCTTTTTGTTTGTCTATCTTTGAATGTAGGCCATCCTTGGAAGGAGGCGTTCAGTTAGTGAAGCTTTCAAGCGCGAGAGGATCATCACTGGATGCAAAGTAGAGGTATAGTTACCTGATCGTTCTTATTTTTCTTTTCTTGAATGAGTCTAGGGTATGTTTGGGGTAGTTAGAGAAGTATGATACTTTTAAACGGTTATTGATATGCCTACGTTGTAAACCCTGGTGTAGTCATAGGGGTGCTTTCCCCGCTAGAATAATTAGCGACCATACTGGGGAAACCTCTTGGGTTTTAGGGGATTTTTTGGGTATTTGATTGGTTTTCTTGTACCTTTCGAGTTTCTGATTTGAGTATACTGAGACTTTTATGGGATTCTTCTCACCTGTTGGTGCCATACCAGTTCTTCCTTCCCTGTCAGTCAGTCAGTTTTATTTATTTTTTTAGAAATTACAGAGGTGTATGTGCCCTACAGTGAGATAGCTCGCATACATACGCAGGCTTTTGAAACAATAGTAGCGTACCTGGTTCAAGAAGTTGGTTTTGAAAAAGAGGCATCCAACCTATTTCTTGATTGAGGTTTTACTTCTCAGGTTTTCTTGACAGAGTTCAATGTCTTTGTTTTACAGTGATAGCTTCGGTTAGATGTTAGTTTGTTTGTTTTTTTGAAAGATTTCTTGTTTTTACTTCTGGAAGGGTTTTAGGTGAGACTTTGAGTTTTTGATCAGCCTTTTTGGTGTTCTTAGTGACTCCCTGCGATCTGTAGTGGGCCAAAGGTCAATTTCCGGTCTTGTCTTGAATTTTCTTTTTCCCCTTTCATTTTCTTTAAAGAAAAGAGAAAAAATATTTATTTCAATTTTTTCCTATTTGAAGCATTTAAAAAAAAAGAAAAAGATTTTTCTTTCTTAGTTTGGTAAAGTAGTTGGAGTTAGTTATTTTACTTGAAAGGAAAATGAGTTCATTTTTTAAGTTCCTTACTGATTTCTTAGAACTTAAGTAGCTTGTAGTCAAGTGAAATTTCATTTTAGGTATTCTTTTTAAAGATCTTGAAAAAGTTAGTTATGAAAAAGTTGATTACAAAGAGCTAGTTGTGAATCTTTATTTTTCACTAGAAGTAATTTTTCTTTCAATTTCATTTGTTCCTCCTCTTTTTGTCTCCCATACACATCACTAGTTTCACTTCCATATCCTTTGAGTTAAAACAATCCATTTACAACAAACACTAAATTTAAAATTAATTAGAGTTTTATGTTTGTAGGGTCAATCAACTAGTTTAGGGTTAGAGCCTTGAATTAGGTTGGAGAGGAAACTCTTCAAGGCTTATAAACAAACATTGGAGTCATAGATAGGGAGTGTAAAAGTCCAGTGATGTGAAATTTATTCGGGACCCCCCTCCAACACAAGGGATAAACATGAGGTCATTTGAGGAAAGGTAGTGGAGATAACCCCTCCAAAGCTAGACTAAACATAGTGGGGAATGCATATTGAGGATCTGACATGGGATACTATCGCTTGCATTTTCCTACGGATCTTTGTGGAACTTGAATCCATTCGATATCCTCAGTTGTCTTCCAGACCACTTGATTTTGATACCCTCGGTAGGTTTCAGACTTGTTATCCTTCTCATTGCGGTCCACCCGATTGTCGACTATACTCGCCTGGTGACGTTTTACGAATTGACAACTTAGTTTTCTGTATTATAGGGAATTACACAGGTGATTGCAAGGGTATACCATGGTACCTAAGGTAGATGTTGGGTCACACTTTACAGAGTATACCCGGAGGGTGCTTCCATGTTCGATTTTCACTTGCACTAGTAAGTTTCTCTAGTGTTGATTGGCGTAATTGTTCTTCCAACTAGATAGTGGTTTGCTTGGTTTATCTTGTAGGAACTTTTCTAGTGTGTGCTTGGTTTTAAACGTTAGTTAAAGACTTACTATGTCATTGATATTTTCACAAGGTGGAAGATCAAGAGTTCCTCTGGTCGTGAAGGCTTCAGGGCCTGCCACTGGTTGCATTAGAGCCACCACTGCCACCATTACGATGAAGACTTGACTAGAAAGGATCATACGAAGTGACTACGCCATAGGAAACTATGCTCGAGCCTACTCCAAGAGGATATTACTCAAATATGGAGGAACCTACTGTTTCTAACTTTGGAGCAGAAGCTCTTGGGCCAGCCAACCCTCTGTTCACTAATTTGTTGGTGCCAATTTTGGTACAAGTTGTCCCTCCAAGGGTAACACCTTACGAGCGTCAGATAGTATTACAAGCAGATATGGAAGAAAATGCTGCTAATTCATCTAAGAGTTCTCACACTCCCTTAATGGTTGTCACCATGGGGAGATTCCACCTCCTAACCTACCTTCGTCATTTTGGACCATAGTGGTATCGACCCCCTCTACCTCGGGCAGTGGTCTGATACCGTTAGCGGAAACGACCACTGCTCCTTTTACACAGAGTGTGACGGGCCCTCCATTTTCATATGAGATGCCCAACTTTTATACGAACTTCATCCTTACCTACTCCACCCTACAGACCATTGGTCTTAGGGAAGAAAGATCAAACACTCCCTTGAAAGGATCCATTGGGGGCACCTTAGCCTCCTATAACTATATTCCTTACGTTGGAGGTCATATACCTCCTCCATCCCCCTCGCTCGGTAGTGTTTTTCAGCCAGCTGTAGGGCCGAACACGAACTATAGCTTGTTTGGAGCACGCAGTCTAGGACCTTCTTCTTACACCATATCGGTGGGATCCATGTTGTTCACTTTGTTTGACACATTTGGTAATAATTCTTTTTCATCAGCTGTCATCTCAGCCAGGGGAAACCGAGGTTTTGGACAACAAAATCTTGTGTAGAGTACTATTCCTACACAGGGGGAAAGTACAAGAGTTTTCTCCTCACAAGGACTTTGGAATCCTTGGCAAGGATCAGTTCCCTCGCAAGGGATTTCGACTAGGGGAAACCCCTTCCATGGTCAATGGAAACCTAGGCAAGGCTCAGTACCTATGCCCGTCATATCGACTGGGGGCAACCCCTTCTAGAATATTTGGAACATAATGCGGGGAGGAATCCCAACCCAACCCTCATTGTCCAATTAAATAAATCAATCGATGATATCCCAACAAATGCAATTTTTTCATGCTAGCCAAGGCCATGGTATTTACCAGAACCCTGGCCAACAACACAACTTTTCCTAGCAACCTGGTTCTATTCAAACTCCAAGCCCCCTTTTTCATGTACATAGTACCCAACCCAAACTACCGTTTCTGGAAACATTACACTTTCCAGACTTGTCAAGGTTTCTTAACGACCCAATTTGTCATGATCCTCATGGCCCCCCATGCCGACTAAGTTTCCCTCAGATATTTTGAAATTCGAAGGAAATCCTGGCAAAGATCTAGGTGATCACGTGACAACTTTCCACCTATGGTTCTTGTCAAACTCCCTGCGAGACGACTCCATACAATTACACCTTTTTCAATGCACTCTTATTGGGGGTGCCGCGAAATGGTACATTGAGATTGACCACTCAAGATATTCTTACTTTAGCAATTTGGTGATGGTTTTCCTAAACCATTTCCAATTACCCATGAGATATGATGCCACCATTGAATTGTTTTCCAACTTTGAGCAGACTAAGTTTGATCATATCTCAGATCACATCCAAGAATGGTGGCATTGGAAGAGATTGATCAAGGTACAAGTCCCACCAGATTTCCTACTGGAGTGGTTCTTGAAGTCTTTGGTACCACAATTATCCAAGGATGTTGCAACTTTGGGAGTGTTTTCAAAGGAGGAGGCGATAATGAGAGCGCAATAGCTCAAAATAATATACTCTCAGTCTGGCTTACTCTATGATATTTTTCCAAATGCTCCATGGTCCATCCTTGACAAGGCCAGAAAAAACTATGGACCACATGTCGATGGTATCATTATTTTAGCACAAGGAAATTCCATTGATCAACTGTCTAATCATTTGCAACAATTGTCAATACAACAGAAAATGACCATATAGACCTATGGTTCAGTTGCTCCCCCTACCCAAACGTCGCATGTACACAATGTGCAGTCGACGAACCCAAAGGCCAACCAACAACCTGAAGGAAAGAAAAAAAAATGAAACAAAAAGGGTAAAGGGGACAAGAAACCTAACAACAATATTGGTAGGGGCAACATAGAGAAGAGAAAGTCAAAGTATCTGTGTAACCCTTGCATGGAGGACCATCCGACTCACCTGTTCCCTCGATTTGTGGATGCCCAGAAGTTATTGGTGCAACAACAACTTGTTGTGCTAACGAACCCATTTCCACATGGGAAACATATGACTCAAGCCTCTTCAAGAACGGATGGGGGAAGTCAGGGACCCCCCGCATCCTCTAGTAATCCCTCAGCCATGAACGTTTACATGATGAAAGGTGATGCTTACATAGAAACTATGGCACACGATCACAGAATACCAAAATCTATGAAAAAGGGTAAAGAAGCCACAAACCCACATGTTCCTCTCTAGATTGAGAGGACGATGGGAGAAACAATGACACGCATCCCAAAAGGGGCGTTCAAGAAATCTTCTCATAATCCAAATGCGAGGGCCACCCATAACTACTCTATGGTGGAGTATTTGTCACAAACCCCTTGCACGATGTCCGATTTGGAGGTCCTCCAGAGCTTCCCTTTGCAGAGAAAGGCTTTGTTATCCTCCTTGGGATCTATAGAGACTTGTAATCTACGAACGATCTTTCTCGATACAGCCGACTTGAAACCTTGTCTCTCTTACCGCGCCATGTTTCAGATAGTAATGGCTTACCCCACAAAACATTTTTCTCGGAATAGCTTCCGGACAGTAGTTCATGAGGGTGCCTCGACCTGTGTGATGTCATTGGCATGTTGGAAGGACATCTACCAACCCGTTTTGTCTCCATCACCTACTCTGCTTAATTCTTTCCATAGTCATTCTTTCAGACAACATGGAATCATCCCTTCTTTCCCCATGCAGTTAGGAGGGAAGACTGTGTGCATCAAAGTTGAAGTGGTCAACGCGCCTCTCAACTACAACCTTCTGTTAGAAGGAGTTGGACCTATGCAATGCATGCAGTGTTTGCCACATTTTTTTTGGTCTTGTTATTTCCACACGAGGGTTGAATCATAACCATTGACCAGTTGTCTTTCTCCTGGACTAAACCATCATTGATGATTGATAACCCTCAACCTGACATCGTCAATGTAGGGGTTGGTTTGTGCCCACCGTTGATGGGTACTTTCGATTACCCGCATGCTTATGGTGATGTCAAGCTTATATCAACTACCCCCGAGCAACCTAGGGATGAAATTTTTCAAGTGTCATCATTTCAAATGAATTACTTTCATGATCCATGGACTCTTCCTTCCCCATCAACAACAATGGAAGGGACAAGGAATTACGGCATGGTAATGCCCTTGTCCGTGACAAAAGTTGCGTACAGTATTTTCCTGTAGAAATTTCAATACAAATTAAGTATTTCATACGATTCTCCTAATCTAACAATTATACGCCTCTGTTAAATACATAATCGCTTCTACTATTATTCTTGCAGAAAATTAAACCATGATCACAACCACAATCACAAAGTGAAATATCAAGAACACACAACACAAAAGTTTTACCGGGAAAGCGTAAAGCTAAAAACCCCACTATCATATATTATGTATGTCATGAATCATGAAACAATCTCATACAAAACTCTAATCCAAGAGTTCTCAGTACAATACAATCGTCTCACACTGTCATACACAAATCATCAAATACATGTGCCAATTCTCCATGTCCAGGCAGCCTGCTTCCTCTGCACAAATCCTGCAATTAGAATTCTCACAATGATATGAATTGTCTAGTTTTCACATGCTCATAAGCATATCCACTGCATGTGTTATCAAATCACAACCGATAGCCAACTGTCCCTTTCACCTGTTATCTCAACTAGGTCTCCAATGGATCTGACATGCATGTAGTTAACCGTGGTGAATCTTTAGTTGCATGTGATTTCACTGATTGTGAATTAATGAATACTTAATTCATTGAACTCTCACTAGTGCAAGTTTAGTTACAACTAGTAAAACTAAGCTTAACTCACTTAACCACACTTATGGTTTTGTTACAACTCCAAATCACTTAGTTATAAATGAGATAATAGATTAATATTTATTTTCTAATTTATTTAAGGGAAAAGTAAATTAGACACATGTTTCTTGTTGACTTTTCAACACTCCCTCTCAACAAGAAAGGGATTATCCTTCACCCCAATCCTGTCTCTATGATATTCGAATTTTCTCCTGGTGAGCACCTTCATCAGAATCTTTGCATCCTGATCTTTCGTAGGAATGTATTGAAGCAACATGATCTTCCACTGCACACAATATCTAAAATGATGATATCGGATATCTATATGCTTAGATCTGTCATGAAACACAGGATTAATCGAGAGTTTAATGCAACTCTGATTATCACAATAAATCACTGTCGGATCTAAATCAGAACCAAACAAACCAACCAAGATCTTTCTCATCCAGATAACCTCACATGCATCTTTACTCGCTGCCATGTATTCCGCTTCCGCTGAACTAAGTGCCACGGATCTTTGTTTCTTGTTGTACCAAGAAATGGTTGTATATCTGATACTAAAGATCCCCCCTGATGTGCTCTTTCTTTCCGTTGGGCTGCCTGCCCAATATGCATCCGTGAAGCCATGCAACTTCACCCCATCCATCTATTTGTACCATAATCCATACTCAGATGTGCCCTTCAGATATCTCAAGACATGCTTACCTGCCTTCCAAAAGAGTTTGGTAGGCTTAACCATTGCTTGACTTAGCTGGTTAACCACATAGCAAATGTATGGTCTCGTGTTCACTAAATGAATTAACGAACCTACTAACTGTCGATAGACAATGGCATCCACTGCTTGTATAGAAGTAGCATCCTCTTTCCTCTAGTTTCCTTGAAGAGGAGTATCCATGGGTTTGCATTCCTCCATGTGAAACTTACCCAGTATCTCCCTTGCATACTTTCCTTGAGACACAAAAAGTTCATCATCTCGCTGCCATATTTCCAATCCAAGGAAATAATGAAGAAGGCCCAAATATTTCATCTCAAACTCCTTTGCAATGTCCTCCTTGCATGAGTGTATCAGTTGCTCATCACCAGTCAGTATTAAATCATTCACATAAAGCACAATGATTAAAATCTTACCCTCCACCACAATTTGGTATAGGTTTGCATCTGCTTCACTTTTGGTGAAGCCCAATCCAGTGAAATAGTTTTCTATCTGAGTGTACCAAGCACGGGGTGCATGCTTCAGCCCATACAATGCTCTCTTGAGTCTTCACACATGTGAATCTCTATCAAAGGTCTCAAAACCTTCTGGCTTCTCAATGTACACTTCTTCCTCAATGATCTCATTGAGGAATGCAGTTTTTACATCCATCTGATGAATGCGACAACCCATCTGCGCTGAGAGTGCAAGGATGGATCTTATGGAAGAGTACCTTGCGACATGGGCAAAGGTCTCATAATAATCTATCCCCTCGATATGTGAGAAGCCTCGAGCCACAAACATGGCCTTGTATTTCTCAACACTCCCATCAGTAACTTGCTTTACCTTGTAGATCCATCTCGAACCTACCATTGATTTATCAATTGGTCTTGGAACAATTTCCCATGCACTGTTTTTGACAATGGAGTCATACTCCTCTACCATAGCATCAACCCAAGTGGGGTCCTGCACTACTTCCTGAAAGGAAGATGGTTCAGTTACAATAAATTTGCTCATGAGAGCCATGTATCCAGCAAATCGATCAGGAGATTGTCTATGTCTGCGCTGTGAAGTAGGGGCTCCTACATTCTGTGCAGCATCTAGTCTCAATTTGTCAACTTCTGTGGTGTGATTTCTACCATTTCTGATGGATGGATTTGTTTGAGTGGTTTCCTCCACTCCATGAACCTCTTCATGTGGCTGATCCACATCTTGAGACTCATACTTGGGAATCAACAGTTCCTCTTCTGTATGCAAGTCTAGCTCCCTCTCAAGTGACAACCGCATGGCTTTCCCCTCATCGAATTTTATATCCCGTTGCATAAAAGTTATCTTACTATTTGGAAAATACACATGATAATTATGGGGTGTTTTTGTGTACCCCACAAATATCCCAACTTTAGCAATCGATTCTAGCTTCTTCCTGGAATCCTTGGTCATATGCACATAAACATATGAGCCAAAATTTTTAAAATGAGAAACATCAGGTTTCTTACCAGTAAAATATTCTTCATGTGTACTCATGCCAAGTACTTTATGAGGACAACGGTTCTACACATAAACCACAGTATTTCATGCTTCTGCCCACAAATGCATTGGTAGGCTCTGATCATGCAACATTTCTCGTGCTGCACCCACGATCATTCTATTCTTTCTCTCTGCGACCCCATTTTGTTGTGGGTTATGAGGCGCTATGAGTTCTCTTGGAATTCCTTCTCTTCTGTAGAAGTCTTTGAATTCATTAGAGATGTATTCTCCACCATTATCACTCCTTAGAGCCTTCACTTGCTTCCCCGACTCTTTCTCCACCAATGCTTTAAACTCACAGAACTTTGAGAATGTTTGATCCTTCTTTTGCATGAAGAATATCCAACATTTACGAGAAAAATCATCAACAAAAATAACATAATACCTATGTTTTTCTGTTGAAGCAACCGAGAATGCTCCACACATGTCTGTGTGAATTCTCTCCAGGATCACCGAAGCATGGTTCTCCTTTTCATGAAAGGTGGAATTTACATACTTCCCTAGGGTGCACCCCTTGCACTGATCTAACTGAGCAAGTGTTCCCCTTGGAAGTCCAGTAGATATTTGCTGCATTATCTTCAAGGCTCCATGATGAAGATGGGCCGATCTCCTGTGCCATAATTCACCCTCATCTCGGCTCACCATTTTTTCTGCCTTGCCTATCATGGCACTACAGCTATCTACCTCCATCATGTAGAGATTCTTAACTCGAATCCCTATCTTCTTGACTTGACCCATTTCTTTATGTCGTAGGTAGGCTTTTCCACTGCTAAAAACAACATCATAGCCTCTGTCCTCCAACATTGCGACCGAGACCAAGTTTTTCTTCAAACATGGAACATGCATAACATTTTTCAATTGAAATGGTTTACCTGAATCCCTCTGAAAGGTAATGGTACCAATACCAGTTTCACTATATCGTCCATCGTCGCCCATCTCTATATGCATTATGAGATCTTTCTCCTCCAAGTCAATAAAAGACTCTCTATCTCTCGTCATGTGGAATGAAGTGCCACTATCCAAATACCACACCGATCCCTATGCACTTGAAGCCATGCATGCGATCAAAGCAAAGTCAAGTTCAAATTGCAAGACACAAGCCTAACCAGTTGCAGTTCCAACAACCGTCTTGTTCTTCCTCTTCTATGGACAGTTAGTAGCGAGATGCCCATGTTCGTGACAGTGAAAACACTCCACTTTGGACAAATCCAGCTTCTTGAATTTAGACTCGAATTTTGGATGGAATTTATTCCCTTTCCCTTTCCTTGCCTTGGTAGTCAAAGAAAAATCCTCTTCATCATCATGCTTTGATGAAGATCCATCTCTGGTGTTTCGCCTGAACTCCTCTTGCACTAGATCCGACCGTAGTCGTTTCCAATCCAACAATTTTTCCCTTCCATTGACAAAGTCTTGATAACTGTGCCAACTCTTGGGAAGTCCTAGGAGCACTAAGCTCACCAAATCATTAGGAGCAATTTTTATTCCCACACTTCCAAGCTCATCCCGACATTGGAAAAACTTCGTGAGATATTTTGGAATGGTGTCTCCCTTCTCCATCTTGATCTTCCTGAGTTTATCTTTGAGTGTCAATTTCCTATGGTCGCTACTGTTTTGGAACAGATCCATCAAAACCTTCCACATTTCATGTGGTGTGGTTTTCCCATGGAGACTTGAGACAATGTGGTCTCTTACTCCCTCCAATAGAATCCTCCTCACCTTCACAACTTTCTTTTGCCATGCATCAAGATTTGCAGTGTCTATCGCATCCGACTTAGGAACATCTTTGTCATGTAATCCTTCAAGCCATTGTCTTCGAGTACTACCTCCATCCTGTCCTTCCAGGAAATGTAGTTAGAGCTGACCTTGAGTGCATACTCCAACCTCAATCCATTGAAAGAAATTTTGATCTTGAATCAACTGTCGCACCAAGAAAATCTTGCAAATTCGAATGTTATCCAACCAAAAAAACTCAACTGCTGCAATCCCTCTTTCCCTGGGAAGTTCGCACCCCACCTGAGCATAGCCTGAGGGAAGTTTGCACCCTGCCTATGTATAGCCCACAAACTTGATTGGGAGGTTCGCACTGTAATACATTGTAGGGGAGGGAAGTTCGCACCTCTCCCTTGACCAGCCTGCGAGAATGCTCAGGAAAGTTCGCACCTCTCCTTTGACTAGGTTTCGAGAATTTCTTCTTTGAGAACTGTGCGTAGTCTACAGTACTAAAGTTCGCACCCTGCTAGAGACGGGACTTGCAAAAATAAAATTATGTTCGCACCTCACTTCCTTAGCTCTGTGGCCTCTGTGGCTCTAATACCATGTAGAAATTTCAATACAAATTAAGTATTTCCTATGATTCTCCCGATCTAACAATTATATTCCACTGTTAAATACAGAATCGCTTCTACTATTATTCTTGAGGAAAATTAAACCACGATCACAACCACAATCACAAAGTGAAATATCAAGAACACACAACACAGAAGTTTTACCAGGAAAGTGTAAAGCTAAAAACCCCACTATCATATATTATGTATATCATGAATCATGAAATAATCTCATACAAAACTCTAATCCAAGAGCTCTCAGTACAATAAAATCATCTCACACTATCATACAAAAATCAACAAATACATGTGTCGATTCTCTGTGTCTAGACAACCTGCCTCCTCTGCACAAATCCTGCAATTAGAATTCTCACAATGATATGAATTGCCTAGTTTTCACATGCTCATAAGCATATCCACTGCATGTGTGATCAAATCACAACTGATAGCCAACTGTCCCTTTCACCTGTTATCTCAATTGGGTTTCCAATGGATCTGACATGCATGTAGTTAACCATGGTGAATCTTCAGTTGCATGTGAGTTCACTGATTGTGAATTAATGAATACTTAATTCACTGAACTCTCACTAGTGAAAGTTTAGGTACAACTAGTACAACTGAGCTTAACTTACTTAACCACACTTATGGTTCTGTTACAAATCCAAATCACTCAGTTATAAATGAGATAATAGATTAATATTTATTGTCTAATTTATTTAAGGGAAAAGTAAATTAGACACATGTTTCTTATTGACTTTTCAACATTTCCAACAAGCTTTGGTCGACCTCGATCTGAATCCCACACAGGAGTTAGATCCATTTATCTAGCCTATTTGGGCTCAAGGTCCCCTCACCACTATAGATTCTTTAGACTTGGTCTTGCCCTTTGATGAGGCGATTATAGAGGCATTGGTCAGTCCAGAAAAACCCTAGGATGATCTCCACCACAGATCTTATTTCCTCCTGGAGTTAAGAAGAATAGAGGTAGGTGAATTCATGTTGACTATGACTGGAGATAGGTGTTGTCCTATTAATCCTCTGGATACACATGCAGTTTATGCTGAGGGTAATATGGAAAGTATCACTGAAATGATCCCTATAGATATCTATAGAAACCCTAGCATCGTGGAGAATGTTTTCATCAGAGAAGACTGCTCCCCCGAGGAGATTCAAATATGTACAGACTTATTTAAGGAATTTCGTGACATTTTTTCCTGGTCTTTTGAGGAAATTCCAGGCAATGATCCAAGAATTTTTGAACATGAGATAACGACTTATCCTAACGCCAAGATAATCTGATAGAAGCTTCATCCGGTGAATCCACAGAAAGAAGAAACTATTAAGGATGAAGTAGAGAAAATTCTTAAAGTCGATTTCATCTACCCCATACAGTTGACGTAATGGGTGTCAAATCCCGTTCCGGTTAACAAAAAAAAGGGTACGATTCATGTGTGCATGGATTTTCATGACTTGAATAAGGAATTTCCAAAGGATAATTTCCAAACCCCATTCATTGATCAGATTGTCGATGAATGTAAATGTTGTGAGGTCTTTCCATTCAAGGATGGTTTTTCGGGATATAACCAGATTCAGATCAAACCCGAAGACTAGCATAAAACAACTTTTATTTGTCTATGGGGAACATTTGCTTATCCTAAGGTGCCTTTTGTCCTGAAGAATGTTGGAGCCACTTTTCAGTGGGCTGTGTCTTTTGCTTTACACGACCTTAGACATATAGTTGAGGCTTATCTTGATGATCTATCATCACGCTCTCGCAATAGATCTAATCATCCCACACACCTCTGACTGATCTTTTAACGATGTCACTACTATCAAATTCACTTGAATCCTAACAAGTCCAGTTTCTGCATGACATCGAGTTTTCTTTTAGGTTTAATATTTTTGAAAATAGGGATCATGGTCAATCCTTTTAAGTTTGAGGTGATAGTTCAGTTGCCTCCCCCGTGCACAGTCCCCCAGCTTCAAATATTATAGGGGAAAGCAAACTTCCAACGATGTTTTATCACAAACTATGCCAATAACACTAAAGGGTTCATGCGTTTATTGAAAAAGGGAGTCCCTTTCTGTTGGGATGAATCCACTCAACATTGTTTTGAAGCATTGAAACATGCCCTCACATCTGCCCCTTTGATTTGGCCTCCCAATTATAATAAAGATTTATTATTGTACTTGGACACTGTAGAGTCGACCATTGGCATGGTCTTGGTTCAAGAGGATGATCTACTCTAAGAGCACATGATTTATTACCTGAGTCGAGGCATGGTTGGGCTGGAAATCAACTATTCCCATGTGGAGAAGCTTGCATTGGTAGCAGTGCATTTGGTCCAGTGTTTCCGTCATATTATTTTGCTTCGCAAGACCACCATCATCGCCATTGTGAATCCATTTCAATATGTGTTGACATGACACGTCATTGGAGCAAAGATCATCATATGAATTTTAATCCTCCAGGAATTTAACTTGAATTTTGTGTCTGTGAAATCCAAAAATTCGTTGGTCTTTGCGGAACTTATTTCAAAACTTTCAGTCAAATCAAGTGATGTTACGTCCGAAGAATCACCTATTAAAGGAGATCTTTTTCTGATCACATCTTTGGACCCCTATTATGGAGATAGACTAGTCTATATCCATACTTTGAAGTGCCCTTCTTCTGCTTCTCATGACGAGTGTCGACAAATTCTCCATCAGGCACGAAACTATCTCATAATTGATGACACTTTGTATCGTCGAGGTGTAGATTGCATTATTCGCCGGTGCCTTATACACGATGAAATAGAACTTGTTCTTAATGACTGCCACACTGGAGCATGTGGTGGTCATTTGTCTGGGTTGGAAAAAACCCAAAATATTCTATGAGTCAGTTACTTTTGGTCTACATTAATCGAGGATTGTGTTGAATCATTCAAGAAGTGCCATCCATGTTAGATCTTCTCTCGGAAGATGAGGGCACATCTTGCTCCTATGTTTCCCATAATTGTTGTTGGCCCTTTCACCATGTGGGGGATTGATTATACTACATGCCACCTTAATGTATATATATTTTTTTTCTTGTTAATTACGAGTTTGAGCCTCATTCATCTAATGCACCATCACTCTTGGCCTCACCCATGGGACTCCCAAAATGAGCATGCTTTTTTTTTCTTTCAAGCTCACTTTAAAATACGAAAGTAACATCCGACGAGACTACATTTATGATTTTCAATCTTATCGGATTAATTGAGAAAAGTAACATCCTGGATTCTTCTTTAAGCCCTTTTCAGACTCTCTAAACATGAAAATATTATCGAGCGATCTTGTTTCTCTTCACACTCACCAAACTAAAACTAGAAGGCATGTATGTCCGATAATAGTTTACCCCTTTTTTGGTCTGGATGGTCAATTATAGGAACAAAGGTATACTCTATGAACTTCAGTTTGCTAGAAGAGTATTCTTAGGTATAAGTTTAACCCTTTTTCGGGCCTGAGGGACTAAATTTACGAAAAAGGAACATTCTCTTTAGTTTTGGTTTATCACCTTTTCCGGGCCTTGGATATTACTTACAAAAAAGGAACCCCCATGGAGTCCATATTTAAGCTTTTTTCAAACTCCCTAAAATTGAAAATATTGCCAAGTGACCTTGTTCTTTCACACTCATTAAATTGGTCCAGAAGAACATCTACTGGCATGAGTTTACCCCTTTTTCCGGCCTATGGATTATGGAGGAAAAAGGTACACCTCGAGAGATTTGTCTCGTCGGGAGAGTTCTCCTTTGTAAATTTTATACTTTTTTCGAGCTAAGGAGACCTAATCTAGAAAAAGGTTGTGAGTCCATAGTTAAGCTCTTTTTAGACTCCTTAAAATTGAATAGATTGTCGAGTGATCTTGTCATTGTCACACCCATTAAAATGGTTTTGAATAGACGTCTTTTCGGTTATAGTTTACCCCTTTTTCAAACTGACTATACTATTTTCGAAAAAGGTAACCTAGTGGAGTGTTCTTTTATGTTTTTTTAGACTCTCTAAATGTGAAAAAACTATCGAGCTTAACTTCTCTAGGCTCGTTAAAAATTACATTGAATGGGGTTTCATTGTGACTTGATAATCATGTTTTCATATCTACGTCTTTGGCCTAATGTCAGCTCCATGTTTCTCTCAACTAAACCTTTAAAGCATGACTTATATGCAATCCTTGTAGCACTTTTCCTTTGCGACCTGACACCTTAACCCATGGAGGAATTTTCCTAAGTGTCCTTTTCCCGCACGTGTCTCCTTGCTCTGAGCATTAGTTTGTTCCTTTCACTTAGAACTAGTATTCTTGTGACACTCATTCCTCCTTTGTAACGTAGCATTCTTTTATTCTCTTTCAATATCTTTAAAAAATTTAAAAAGACAAAAAAATAAAAAAAAAAACCCAAAAAGAGGGGATGGGAAATATATATTATTTTTTGGCAGCACAATGAGTCGCCCTTGGACAAAGCACATCCTTTAGTTTTTTCGTCAATATTTGGGATCTAATATGACCTTAGGAAGTTTTTCTCACTACATAGAGTTGTGTCCTCCTCCATTTGGTTACTCTTCCAAACATATGGAGAGTTTGCGTTGAGTCCTGCATCGTGAACTTATGTCAATTTCATGATGTCTGAGTCTGATCATATTTTGTGCTATTGTCCAAGGGAAGTTTCACACAACCTGAGTTGGCCTTTCTGAAATTTGTCTCTTGACCCCATGCCGGACCATCCCAAAAGTCCAATCAAGTCCTAGTTCGAAATCAATGAAGTTCTCTGCATGATCATCGAGATCCTCTTGTCTTTTCCCAACGATCTATCAAAGACCTTTGGGTAGTAAGTTCATACAATCACATTGTACTGCTACCCAAGTTTTGAAGATCTTGAATTTTTTGCTCAAGCTATGAAGACCTCATCTCCAGCCATCAGGCATTGTTGGCTTCTTGAAGATGGATATTATACTTGTATATCTTTGATTTTGAGATGTAGATCCATTGTGTATTTCTCGCGACTACACTTTATATAGTTATATGACATGGATCTACACCGTATTTTAATTTCAGCCATGATTTATTTCATCTCGAACATGGGTATGCCCGCCTTGGAGAGATAATTGTTATTTTTGTAGATGGCACCTCCTGAACTCTAGTCCCGAGCTCACTCATTTCGAACATTGGTGAAGATTTTGTAATGTATTTCGGCCATTAGATGCTATTCTGACCTAACACATTAGGGGGAATATATTATAACCCTAAATTTATTTGCACATGCATACCTGGAATTTGGCCCTCTTACTTTCATTTTTTGCCAAGGCATCACTGAGTTGCTCTTCTCTAAAACCGATTTTTTGAAGATGTACGTGCCCTGCACCAATACTACCCGCATACATACGCCTGTTGCACCAATACAGGCCATGTACATATGCATGCAACACCACTACAACCCACATATACTTGAAAAAGTTGCAAAAAATAAAAATTTGCAAGGAATTCATTGAGATTAGGGCTATTGGGTAGTTTCCCAACTAATCCATCACCTATAGCCCATCACCCAACCGAATAACCATCATTTTGTCATATAAATGGAGGTGTTAGGGTCTCATTCCACATCTAGACATAAGAACAGTGAAACTCTGCCCATTTCACATCCCCTCCTTGCCCCAAGTATTTGCAACCCTTTTGTGAGAATTTCCTCAGAATTCCCCAATTTTCCTTCCTTCATCATAAACCCATTTTACTTCGCAAGAATAAGGTTGACAGGAGAATCCATATGGAGGTGCACTTGGAGCTTGGTGAAGAGGAGCCCAGACTAGGTTTGTGGAGAAGTAGTCGACTTTGGTTGTAAGTGATCATTGTATTATCAATAAAAGAAGTACTTCTCCTATCCCAAATCATGATGTGTCGAATGTTTCCATTTGATTTATGTTTTTTCTAACATCTAACCCTAATTTATGTATGAATTACATGCTTGTAGCTTTATGTTTTTCTATCTTTGAATGCAATCCAACCTTGGGAGGATGTGTGCAGTCAACGAAGCTTTCAAGCACGAGAGGATCATCACCAAACACAGAGTAGAGGTACAATTACCCGATCCTTCTCATTTTTATTTTCTTGTATGATTCTAGGGTATGTTTGGGGTAGTTAGAGAACTAGGAGACTTTTAAATGGTTATTGATCTCCCTACATTGTAAACCTAGGGGGAGTTTTCTTGCTAGAAAATATCTAGGTTGTCCACCTATCAGCACCCTGAACCATTGATTTGTGCGAGTGTTATAGACCATCGATCCTTTCAAGTATTTGGAAATTCGTCATTTTGTAGTTCGGAGGGATCGAAAGTATCGCGTGTTGAGGCTCCCAAAGTACAAGTGTCCCGAAGTCCCCAATTGGGAAGATAAAAGGGGTTCAACCCCTAGTTTCAAGATCGAGTTCATGTGTAATAGCACCTAACTGGAAGGAGCCCATCAAAGAGCCATTTTTTTCCCAAAATTGTAGAAATGACCTATGGAACCAAATAGAAAAGGCCCAGTGAGACCTTGTGAGCTAATCCAGCAACTGAGAATCGAAGATTCTTAGACCAGGAGGTCAGTGGACCCCAGGTGAAGGTGGGGGTATGCACCACCCATTCTTCATTACACCCTAGTACTGTTTAAGGGAGGTTTTGGACATATTACACATTTACACACACTTTTTTCCTAATTTTAGATGAGAATATTCTCCTACAAGATAGGGTGACTCCTAAAAATTAGGGATCTTCCTATAAAATAAGATGCATTATAACTTTAGTTAGGAATTTAGTTCAAACTCAATTGACCTAAGTTGACTAGTGGAATACCACTCATGCATATATTCCCTAGGTTTTAGGGCATGAGGGTGCACTTCCTTTGTGTGAATCTGTTATTTTTGGTCTCCTCACTTGCCACTCAGTTAAATTGTTTCCTCTTAAACAATTAAGTGAGACTAGCTAGTAGTTGACTCCCATTACAATGAGTTAGTGTCCATATCTCCTTTAGATCACTCCTAAGGTGCATTTAATCCATGATATTGGCACATTGCATCTCTTGGATTATATGTTAGCGTTTGTATTACTCATTCATTATGTAGTGTTTAATATTCTCTCTCTCTCTCTCTCTCTCTTACAATTTTTATGTGATTTTCTCTAGATAGGTTCTCTGTGAATGGTTTTAGGGTTTTCACCCAAACTTCACATAAAATTAGTCCCAAACAAGTCATCTTGGAATTTTCATTGTAACTTGTTTTAGGAGAATTTTGAGACTGTGAAATTTTTTGGAGTGTGAGGAGACATAGAAAAGTACATGTGTTGGAAATTTTAGGTTCTGGTTTACTAAAATTATGGAAATATAGGATGTGAAATTTAGGTTTTTTGACTATTCCTAAAACTAGTCTTAGACAAGTGTTCTTGGTACAACTATCATATATGAATCTAGAAAATTCCAAATTGAGTACCACTAGTTCTATTGGAAACAAAAAATATCAAATTATTTCTGGTCCAAATTTTATAAAAATATCATAAAAATTGGAAACATCGAATTCCTTACATGTTCACTCTCAGTAAAGGGCCACATATCAACAAATTTTGGGAAAGTTACCATAAATTTCACCTAGCACATCAAATTTTGGTTAAACCTGTGGAATTGTAGAGAAGACATATCAAAGTACAACAAGAAAAATTTTCAAACTTACAATGGCCTAAATTTAATAGATACATTAGGATAAATGTCGACGAGAAAGATAGTCTACAAATTGGGGTTTTAAAGATATGTAAATTACAATTGACATAAATTTTGATTGAAAGATCTGTTTTGGTGATTCAAAAATTGTGATAAAGATAAAAAAGAGGAGTATTATTATTTTTTCACATGCCAAAAAGGTTTTGAAAAAATTTATACTTCTTCTAAACCTCTAGAGAAATCACACATAATGCCTAAAGAAAGTGAATACTTATAAAATAGGGTAGCCCAATTGAAGAACCAAGTTAATGAAATTAGTGGTAGTATGTTGAAACTGGTGTATTTATCACATTTTTAGGAAAACCTTAAAAGATAAATGGAAGAGTTGATGGATCAAAATATGGATTGATTGCAAAACTCCAAGGAAACCATGTTCTCACAGAGGTTCCCTAAAATGGATATTGTGATCCAAGGAAATCATTAAAATAAGGGGGAAAATAGTGTTGAACCTCAGTCACATATGGGGAATATTTCAACACATTTGGAGAGCATGAATATTGAATCCTAGAATCATGATAATTCATTGCTCTAATATATGCATCATAGGGGGCTCAAATCGGGACCAAAAAAACACTTAATTGCAAAGATCAATATCAGGACAAGTTTAATGGTAAATATTCGATAACATGGATATTCCAGATGGAGAAATTGTTTGCTCTACACAAGTGCTAACTTTACAAAAGATATCTCTTGTATCCTTGCATTTGTAACTTAATCAATTTGGCTATTATCAATGGCTTTGTGAATTTAAAAAGGATTCTATTGTCTCTTGCTCTATTTTTATGGATGAATTGATATCACATTATGGAGACATTAAGAGAAACGGATTCTTTAGTCAATTGATAAATCTCCATAAAAAGGTCCAATTACATAACACTTTAATCAATTTCAAAATTTGAGTCTTAAAGTAAAGAAAATTATAGATGATAATTTGTTATATCTCTTTATGGTAACTTTAAAGGAGAGCATTCAACATGAGGTACATCTCTTGGAACCTAAATACATGGAGCATACTTTTAGTGTCGAAAGGAAAATTGAAAGTAAAAATATGGCTACTAGAAGAGTGGCCACTAACAACTATAGAGAGAACTATATTCCATATCCTAACCTCATTCAACATACAAGGTTGACACCCCAACAAATGGATGAAAGAATATCAAAGGGACTATGTTTTAGTTGTGACACCTAGTATAGTAAGGGGAATAATTGTGAGGAAAATAAATTATTCTACATAGGCTATGAATAGGAAGAAGATAAGGAATTAGACCATCAGAAGATATATAACTAGAAGAGACTACTCCAACCATATCTTGTCATGCATTGGCTAGCATCAATACACCACAAACCCTCAATATAGAAGGATATATCAAAAATAAAAAGGTAACAATGTTTGTTGATTCTAGTAATACCCATAACTTCATTAATTGCAAATTATAGAAGATTCTCGATTGATTTATATTTCCATCACCAGATTTTCAAGTAATGATTGCAAATGGAGGTACCATAAATTGTTTACGGAAGTTCCATAGTATTAATCTCACTATAGGGAAGTATTTATTGGATATCTCCATGAGTGCAATCAAAACGATTGGTGTTGATGTTCTATTATGGGTCCAATGGTTACAATCATTGGGAATATTGGCTCTTAATTTTCAAAAAGAAATTCATGAGATTTTTTGTAGAAGGTAAGGAAATTTAAGTTAGAGGTATCCAATGGAAACCCTCTAAAGTGATAACCTCTAACAACATGAAAAAATTACTCAAAAAGGGACAACATATTGTAATTGCACAATTGTGCTCACTAGATGTTCAAATATCTATACCCTCTGCTCCAGTGGATCTCCAAAAATGTTATTGACAATCATTCCAAAGTATTTGGAGATATGACTAAGGTTATTCCACCTACTTCATATCATGACCATTAGATTAATTTGTAACCGAGAAGTGTACTGCCTAAAATTATTCCCTACAAGTATCCATATGCACAAAGTAGTGACATCCAACATATAGTTCAAGAAATGTTAAAGTTTGGCATCATTCAACCTAGCCATAGTGACTTATATTCACTAGTGATGATGGTTAAAAAAAGGGAAGGTTCATGGTGTATGTGTCCAAATTATATATAACTCAAAAAAATGGCCTTTAAAGATAAGTTTCATATTCCTATCATTGATGAATTGCTAGATGTATTACAAGGAGAAAATTTATTGACCAAGTTGGATCTTCATTCTAGATATCATCAAATCAAAATAGACATCCATTAAACATGATATAGAACACATGAAGGTCATTATGAGTTTTTTGTGATGTCATTTTTAATTACTAATGCACCTTCAACATTTCAAAGATTAATGGATTCTATTTTCAAATCCTTCCTCAAAATAATTGTGTTAGTATTTTTTTTATTTTTTATGATATACTATCTTACAAAAAAACTTGGGAAGAGCATGTACAACATGTTGACATGGTATTAAAATTATTGGAAGAGAAACAACTATATTCAAATCCATCCAAGTGTTCCTTTAGGGTTCAATAAGTGACATATTTGGTTCATATTCTATCTCATGAAGGTGTCAAAGTGGACCCTAATAAAAATAAATATATGGTGGAATGGCCAATTCCCAAAACCTTGATGAATATTAGAGGATTATTAGGATTGATGGGCTATTAAAATAATTTTTTTAAGAATTGTGGTCAAATAGTAGCACCTCTAATATTTTTATTAAAAAAGAAAGCATTTTATTGGACTCTAGAAGAAACCAAATATTTTGAAAAACTTAAGTAGGATACATGTACAACTCATTTCCTAGCTATGCTTGACCTCACAAAAACTTTTATTGTGGAATGTGATGCCTTAGAATATGGAATTGGTGCAATTTTAATGCAAGAAGGAAGGTCTATTTCCTTTGAAAGAAACCAACTTAAAGTAAAGAACTTACTCAAACCCATTTATGAAAAGGAAATGTTTTCCATATTACATGTAGTTAATAAATGACGCCCTTACCTAATAATAAGACACTTCAAGGTAAAAATAGATAATGATAGTTTGAATTACTTCTTGCAACAATGATTATATTTATAAGAGCAACAAATATGGGTTACAAAGATGCTAGGTTATGACTTTGAAATTATCTACAAAAAATGAAAACAAAATATTGTGGAAAATGTGTGTTATTTCCATTCCACAATCTGATAGGGTGGAAGAAGCAAGGATATAATGGAATAAAGATCAGAAGGTATGAAAGATCATTCAAAAAATAATAGAGGACCCAAGTTTATTAGATAAATTTTTGTGGAAGATTGATTTATTGTGGTATTAGGTTCATGTATATTTATGTAATAATTCCGAGCTCAAATAGAAGATCCTTTTATAATTGCACACTTCTCCTATAGGAAAAAATACAAGGTTTTTGAAAACTTACAATAGAATAAAAAAGGATTTATCCTGAGAAGGTCTTTAAATTGATGTTCAAATTTTTTTGGCTAAATGTGTGGTCTACCAATATAATTAGGGAGAGACAATCAAGACCCCAAGTCTCCTACAACTCTTATCCATACTAAGTCAACATTGAGAAGAGGTTTTAGTGGATTTTATTTAAGTTATTTTATCCCCCACTCCTAGGGATAACTAAGGAGATGATTTCTTGAGGCCCTTAAGTTGCAGACATGGAGTACCAAGAGATAGACTAGCAAGCAGAGCCCCACCACACACCACTCATCACCTAGTGATCATTGGATTCACCATTCACCACACCAACTAGGCTCACAATGGACATCAGGTCTTTCTCCATGATGTAATGAGTCTGGTGTGATGGTAAGTGTCATTTTAACAAATGAAGAATTTGAATATGTTGCAAAGGTTCCTTTATTGATTTTGAACATGTTTACTTGGAATTTATGCTCCTTGCCTTATTTCACCTTGGTGGTTGGAATTTTTGTCCTAGAAAGTGGTCACCCTTGAAGAAAGGGTTTCTACTAGGGGGTCTCCTCGATGATTCAACGCACCATTCCCACACATACGTGCTACTTTCCATGTTTCCTTCCCCTTCATTTTCTCATCTTTTGGGTTTTCGGGCCACTTTGACCCAAGAAGGGCTTGTACCTTATTTCATGGGAAGAAGGGGATAAAGGACTAGAGGATTGTAGTTGGAAAAAGATAAAATCCATTCATAAACCTTCCATATTCTCACCCAGGGATCCCAAGAGTAATGAAATGTTTCTCACAAAAAATTGAGGGACCTATAAAATAAATAACTAATTGAACATCCCAACCAAGGTAGAGCATGTGCAGGAAATGTTTTCCATGCTTAGGTAGAAGTCCCACATATCGTCTTCAACTTGGGGAAGCATGGTCAAGTGTGACCAAGGTAGAGTTAATGTTGGAAACGTTTTTCATTCTTAGGTAGAAGTCTCACTTTAAATTCAACTTGTAAACACTCTAATAAACTAATGGAAAAAAGGGTTTGGAAAAATCATGCATCGTAGACGAAGGGCAACATGCTCTCTACAAAGGCACCCATAAATGAGGAAATATGAGCCCTTGAATGTCAAGAAACCGCATTCTCAAAATTATTACCCCCCATACACCTCATACTCTTCACATGGCTTAGAGAGGGTCCACCTAGGAAACACTCCTTGACTTAGGGAATGATTCACCCAATAGGTCACCATGAAAACCCTACCATACCTAAATTTGGAAAGTTGCATAGGGTCTTTGATAATTTTTTTATTTTGAGAGGGGGGATTTGATGCACATGTTTGTGTGTTTATTTTATTATATATGACTTACTTCACATGATTCTTGCGACTTGTGAGTCCTTGGAGGGATAATTTGTTTTTTTTTGTAGGGCCTGGATAGGTGGAAAGTTATTTCATGAAGGCACAAGGTCACTTGGACCTTCATTTGGTGCATGAAGCCCGTAGGATGAATGATGTGACCTCAATTTATAGACATTTGGATGAGGTATGGTTCCTTTGGAGGCACTTGAGGATCCCTTACAGGTGATTCACTAGTCTTCATAGCCCCAACGACTTTCCTTTGGAGGCCATACACTGCACTTCTGGGGTATGTCGTCAAACTTGGAAGGTTAGGGTTTCGGTGGTGGTGATGATTTGATGATGACTTGGAAAATTTGATGGAGGAATAATTTTTCCACCATGAATATTTGGCCTCTAGAGGCCCAATGTCTCCTTCAACTAGCTCAATGACTTTCTTATTAAGTCAAAATGTCAACCCTTTTAGGGCATGATGTGATCATTAGAGATCATTTCGTTTGTAAACTTGTTATTATTTTGTAAAAGGGAAAATTAAGGAGGTAGGCCTCCCTAATTTGTGTTTTACCATAAATTAAGTGGACAAACTAATTTTATAATTTCTTGTATAAATAAAGTCCTTCTGACATTTCATTTGAAGATAACTCACTTGAGGACTAGACCTCTCTTGGCTGAAATTTGTGTCCTTGGGAATTGTCTATATCTCTATTTCTTGAATGTTTTGTGGATGATGAAACTTGTCTATTGAAGAAAAAAGTGGTGTGTTATATCTTGGATGATTGGTTCTTGATATTATGGTGGAATATTCTTGGTAAAGTAGGGTTTGTCTTTCTATCTCTTGAAATTGATTAGAATTTTTTGCATATTGTTAGTGTTTCTTCTTTTTTCATGATTATTCTTGTCTAAAACCTAGGAGGAGTATAAGGGCATACACCCTCCACTAAGATCCATCCTTATCTTGAATAAGCATATTTTAGAAAAGGTTGTTAGGAGAAGTAAACGAGCTTACACCCTCCTAGATTTACCTTGCTAGTTGTGTTTTCTCTAGGGAGTAAAATGGCTTACACCCCTAGAGAAGTAATAAAACTAGATCTTACACAAGAGAATCCATCACCCAATTTACTAAGCATTAATATAATTCCATTGGAGATACAAAATCATTGCATTGGTATACGTGAAATTGCGAGATATTGCATTTGTTCAAGTTGGAATATTTTCTTAGTGTTATAATATTGCTTATGCTCTAAGGGCGTTCTAGTTTAGCCAAGGAATTGATTATTCTAACAACTTTAATGCTACATCCATTAGGACTGCATAAAATTCTCTCTTTCACTCATTGATTACTAATCTACCACTAAAGTTTACTTATGAACCAAAAATATTGTTTTATTGATCATTAGCTATTGTTTTGATGGTTTACTTGTTCATTTTCATGGATAGATTTTGCTGCTATAGAAAAAAAAATCTACAACCATAAGGTTTCCCCAATACATTTTTGATACCATCACTTTTCAGCCCTACTTTACCATCAAATCTTATGTTTAAGTATTGGAATGTTATCTACATGTTTCGTAATTGATCATCCAATAATTGTTTGATGCTTTTGATGGTTACATTTGCAGCTAGTAACACGTCATTTTGCTGATATATATATTTCAATATTACTGTAGTTTGGGACAACAAGATTTTCTTTCTTGTTCCCCTTGGTTTAAGGCTTGTATCTTTATCAATTGTATTGTTCTAGGTAGGTATAACATTGCGGTGCAAGCACTCAACACTTGGAAACCATTCTTCACCAATAAGATTTCATCTACAAGCCTTTATCCTTCTCCAAATATGACCTATAGGTGTTTTCACCATCATCTTCTCACTTTCCATCTCAATCCCCCTAGCGTCATTGGGATTCCCGCCTTGTGGTTATTTATCATCACTAAAGTGAGGGGAGTGTCTATCTAAGGTGATAGTGGGTAGGTACTCCCATAGTTGTGACACTCATGTGGTTTGGGTCAAGCATTTCCCAACCTAAAATTTGTGTGATAACATTTTAGCATCGTTGTCAAGGAGGATTTTGAATCCTCATTTGAGCCCTAATGACACTTTGGAAAGCTATCCAAAATCCATTTCCTTAATTTTCCTGGTAACTCCACCTAGGGAAATTCCCTCTCCCCTTTTAATTGATGAAATTTTTAATTCCCTCTGGTGACTCCACAACCTAAGAACCCTCCTTTCCCCATTTACCCTTTTTATATTTTGATGAGCCTTGAGCTCATCTAACAACTCCATTCAACTGTAATTTTAGACGATGGGATTATGGAACCATGGGATGAACCCTTGCCCAGAATTTATCATATCTCGAAGACACTTTTGTAGATGGAAGAGAAAGAAGTTGTTGATGAAGCCACAGAGAATCTAATTAATGTTGTGAAAGGGATATCTCAAGAATCTACCAAAGAGAAATCCCTTCCAGGTGAAGATATTCTTGAAGAGTATGTTTATGAAGGAAGTGACCATGAAGACCCGAATGAAGTTTCTCATGTTGAAGGCCTAGACAAAAATTCTATGTCTATTCTCCATCTTGAGGAAGATGAAGTTCTCAAGCCTTGTAAAGAAGAAATCATTTCCAATGATACAATTGATCAGCATATTGATGATTTCATACGTGTTGGAAGGTGTATGTGGGACATGGATTGTATCATTTTTTATAAGGACCCCATTTATGACATTGAGAACAACCCTTAAATGAGTGTTGAGTTTTCACCTCAATGAACTGGTATTCCTATTTGGATGATCCAGGTATTTTGTGCCATGATGATAATATGAGCATATATTTGTCTCATCCATCCAAGGATGACTTGTTACAACATACTTGTGTTGATACCCAACCACGCCTTGGGGATCATCCTTCAGAGGATTCAAAACTATTATATGATGAATATTATTAACAATATTCTCAAAATGGTTCTATGAAGTGGTTTCCCACCTTTTCATAGGATGTGTGCATGAAGTTTTTATCTTCATGGAAAGCCAACCCATGTACAAACAGAATCCCTCCTGAATAAATTACCACTTGGGAAGTGTTTGAAAACTTCTTCATTGAAGGATTCATAGAAAAGGGAAGTAGTGATCATGCAACTGTGGATGAATATGAGCCATAATTTATATGTGGTATCCCTCTTCTTCGTTGGGTGGATCAGGCTTGTGGTCATTTGTTCCGGTAGGAATTTCTCCCTCACACCCACCTCCATCGATTACTTCCTATGATTGATTATATGCTTGTTCATGTTCATGGTTATTATGTGCTTAACTTGTCTTTGATATAACTTATAATTAAGCATAGGGAAAAGAACCTAGAAGAGACATTGAACAAGTGGTTGCACTACTTGTATGACTTCCCTTGGCATATGACCTTTAGGGCCCCATGCCCTATGTAAGTAGGTAGGTCACCTTGATTTATTGCATTTGCATCTTGCTTTATTATAAAACTTTAGTTGCATCTCATTTTTACTTTCATTTTTCTCTACTTGCATTATTTCTTTCCATAATTTACATATTATTTAGAATTTTTTGAAAAAAGTGCAAAATTTTCTTTTAAGGGCTAGTTGAAATTTTGGTTTTTAGATTATATGAAAAAAGGGTGAGTGATCCACCATAGATTTCACATTTTTTTGTTTCAATTTGTGTAGGAACAAGTCTTACCATAATATGTTGAGGTTCCCATGCACTCTACGGTGAGTACATGTCCTCAAGTAGGAGCTAGATGTTATCCCCCACTCCTAGGGATAACTAAGGATATGGTGTCTCGAGACCCTCAGGTTGCATACATGGAGTACCGAGAGACAGACCAACAATAAAAGCCCCACATCACACCACTTATCACCTCATGATCGATGGTTGCACCATTAACCACACCAGTTGGGCTCACAGAGGACATCAGGTCTTGTTCCATAAGGTAACAAGTTTGGTATTGTGGTAAGTTTCATTTTAATAAATGAAGCATTTGATTATGTTGCAAAGTGTCCTTTCTTGATTTTGTAAACATTTTCTTCGAAGTTATTCTCCTTGCCTTATTTCACCTTGTTGGTTGACATTATTGTCCTAGAAAGTGGTGACCCTCGAGGAAAGGTTTGCTACTAGGGGATCTCCTCGATGATTCATCATACTATTCCCACACATACTTTCCACTTTACATGTTTCCTTCCCCTTCGTTTCCTAATTTTTTGGTTTTTGGGGCCACATTGACCCAAGAAGGGCTTGTACCTCATTTCATGGGAAGAAGGGGATAAAGACCAAGAGGCTTGTAGATGGAAAAAGATAAAATCCAATCACAAACCTTCTATATGCTCACCCATGGATCCAGAGAACAATAAAATGTTTCTTACAAAAAATTAAGGGACTCGTAAAATAAATAACTAATTGAACATGATAACCAAGGTAGAGTGTGTGTGGGTAATGTTTTTCATTCTTAGGTAGAAGTCACACATATCATTTTCAACTTGGGGAAGCATGGTAAAGTGTGACCAAGGTAGATTTAATGTGGGCAATGTCTTTCATGCTTAGGTAGAAGTCCCACTTTAACTTCAACTTGGAAACACTCTAATAAACTAATGGCAAAAAGGGTTTAGAAAAATCATGCATCGTTGGATAAAGGGAAACACACCCTCTACAAAGGAATCCATAAATAAGACAATATGAGCCCTTGTGTGTCAATAAACCCCATGCTAAAAAGTGTCACCTCCCATCCACCTCATACTCTTCACATGACTTAGAGAGGGTCCACCTAGGAAACACTCCTTTACTTGGGGAATGATTCACCCAATAGGTCACCATGACAACCCTCCCATACCTAAATTTGGAAAGATGCATAGGTTCTTTGAGAATTTTTTATTTTGAGAGGGGATATTTGATGCACATGTTCGGGTGGTTCTTTTATTATATATGGCTTACTTGACATAATTCTTGTGACTTGTGAGACCTTGGAGAGCAAATGGTCTTGTCTTTGCAGGGACCTTGATAGGTGGAAAGCTATTTCGTGATAGAACAAGGTCACTTGGATCTTCATTTGGGGCATCAATCCTGGAAGATGGATGATGTACCCTCACTTTTTGGACATTTGGATGAGGGATGTCTCCTTTGGAGGAAGTTGAGGATCCCTTGTTGGTTATTCTCTAGCCTTCCTAGCCCCAACAACTTGCCTTTGGAGGCCATACACTGCACTTATGGGGTGTGAAGTCACACTTGGAACGTTAGGGTTTCGGTGGTGGTGATGATTTGATGATGACTTGGCATATTTTATAGAGGAATACTTTTTTAACCATGAATATTTGTCCTTTGGAGGCCCAATGTTTCCTACAACAATCTTAACAACTTGCTTATTGTGCCAAAACATCACCCCTTTAGGAAATGATGTCATCACTAGGGCTTATTTATTTTGTAAAGTTGTTATTATTTTGTAAAGGGGGGAATTAAGGAGGTCATCCTCTGTAATTTTCGTTTTACCCTAAATTAAGTGGATAAACTAATTTTAGAACATCTTGTATAAATAAATGCCTTTTTAACATTTCATTTGAACATAACTCACTTAAGGCATAGACCTCTCTTGGCTGAAATTTGCACCCTTCTTGGGAATTTTCTCTATCTCTATTTGTTGAATGTTTTGTGGATGATGCAAATTGTTTATTGGAGAATAAAGTGGTTCACTATCTCTTGGATTCTTGGTTCTTTCTATTGTGGTGGAATATTCTTTGTAAAGTAGGGTTTGTCTTTCTATCTCTTGAAATTGATAATAAATTTATGCATATTGTTAGTTTTTCTTCTTGTTTCATTGTTATTCTTGTCTAAAACCAAGGATAATTATAATGGAATACACCCTCCACTAAGATCCATCCTTATCTTGAATAAGCATATTTTAGCAAAGGTTGTTAGGAGGAGTAAAAGGGATTACACCCTCCTAGATTTTCCTTGCTAGTTTTGTTTGCTCAAGGGAGTAAAAGGGATTACACCCCTAGATAAGTAGTAAAGATATATCTTACACAAGATACTCCATCACCCAATTGAATAGACATTAATCTACTTGCATTGGAGATACAAAATCATTGCATTGGTCCACGTGAAATTGTGAGATATTGCATTTGTTCAAGTTGGAATCTTTTCTTAGTGATATAAGCTTGATTATACCTTAAGGGAATCCTATTTTATCCAAGGAATCCATTGTTGTAATAAATTTAATGATACATCCATTAGGGCTGCATAAAATTCTCTCTTTCACTCATTTCGTACTAATCTACCACTAAAGTTTACTTCTGAACCTAGATTATTTTTCTACTGATCATTAGCTATTGTTTTGATGATTTACTTGCTCATTTTCATGGATAGATTTTTTTTTTGTAGAAAAAATTTTCTACAGCCATAATCCTTCCCTAATACATTGTTGATAACATCACTTTGAAGCCCTACTTTACCATCAAAGCTTGTGTTTAAGTATTGGAATGTTATCTACATGTTTAGTACTTGACCATCCAATAATTCTTTGATCCTTTTGATGGTTAAATTTGCAGCTAGTAACACATCCATTTTCTAATATATATATTTCAATATTGCTACAGTTTGGGACATAAAGTTTTTCTTTCTTGTTCCCCTTAGTTTAAGTCTTATATCTCAATCAATTGTCTTGTTTTGGGAAAGGATAAGATTGTGGTGTAGGTAATCAACGCTTGGAAACCATTCTTCACCAACAAGACTTCATCTCCAAGCCTTTATCCTTCTTCAAATATGACTTATAGGGGTTTTCACCATCATCTTCTCACTTTCCATATTAATACCCCTAGGGTCACCAGGATTCCCCCCTTGGGGTTATTTATCATCACTAAAGCAAGGGGAGTGTCTATCTAAGGGGAAAGTGGATAGGTACTCTCATATTTTTCACACTCTTGTGGTTTCGGTCGGGATTTTCCCAACCTACAATTTGTGTGATAACAAGGTATACCCAAGTCCGAAGGAAATAATGTCATCATGGTAGTAGTGGATTGACCCACAAATTATTCCCATTTTATTTTTCTTTCTCATCTTTTTAAATCAATTACAATAGCCATAACATTCATGGAAACAATTTAGAAGATACATGGAATCCCAAATATCATTGTAAGTGATAGAGATCCAATGTTCACTAGTAATTTTTAGTTTGAATTGTTTTATTGTTTTGGAACTCAATTGTCTCATAGCTCCTCTTACCATCCTAAATCCAATGGGAAAACTGATATCATGAATAAATGTATAGAAGGGTATCTTCATTGATTTTCATATGATAAATAAACACAATGGGTCAAGTGGTTCCCCTTGGAATAATGATGGTAAAACATGTCCTTTCATACTTCATAAAAAAAAATTATGTTATGGAACTTTATGGATATTATCCTCCATCCATCAAATCACTCTTGAGAGGGAAATTGAAGGTTCAAGCAATGGAGGAACACATATAGAACCAATACGATGTTCTAAAATTATTGAAGGACATCTTAGTTACAACACAAAATAGGATGAAAGAACAAGAATATCAACATCGCAATGAAAGGGAATTTGAAGTGGGGGATTGGGTATTTCTGAGGCTACAACCACACAAACATATGTCCCTCAAGAAAAAAAAAGAATGACAATAAATTATCACCCAAGGAGTATGGTCGCTATAAGGTGTTGTAGAGGATTGTAAGTATGGCTTACAAGTTGGAGTTGCATCCATATTCACATGTGCATCTAGTCTTCCATGTTTCTTTCTTAAAGAAGGTAATAGGTTATAATATTTTTGTTCAAACTATTTTACTATAGATTAATGAAGAGGGGAAAATTGTACTAGAACTATAAATAATCCTTAAAACATGGGTCAAGTAGCTATGAAATCGAGCAATTAATAAGTACCTCATCAAGTGGAAGAACCTATCAGTAGAGGAGGTTACATGGGAAGATGAATTCTTCATGTAGAAACATCCACAACTAATCAAGTGTTAAGGGAAACACTTATTTGAAGGGGAGGGGAATATTAAGCCCTAAATATTGATCATCACATTTCTATTGTTATATTAGTGTTGTGATCTAGACCTTTTAATGGTAATTCTATCCTTTGTCTCCTATGTATATACCAAGGAGACCTAGTTTTATAATCATCTCATCTTGTAAATTTGTTATATTTTAAAAGGAGGTTTCCCCCTTGAATAAGATTATATTTCATTCTTATATCTAATTCTCAATTCATGGAGTTACTTATATTTATATTTCAAGCTATTTGGGTGTTTGTTTCCTAATAGATAGTGATTTTTTTGGGGAACTTGACTCATAGTGCATAGGGATTACTTTCCCCACCTTCATGGACTATACTTTCATCTATAAGAATATTTTTTCATAGATTATAAATCCATAATAAGAAATGAAATTATCAAAATTATCATTTTTCGAAGAAATTTCATTCTATTTTTTGCATATAAAGAAAATAAGTTATTTTCTAACAAGATTCCATGCTACATGGAACTCTACTTCCCAAGAGAAAATTATTTTTCCAAGGAAAACCTTGTGTCGAAACAAAAGGGGTGCTTTCCCAAATTCATTGATGCCATCCCTAGTAAACCTAAAGACATATATTAGTGCACCTCACCCAATGGGATTCAAACCAAACACTTGCTAGCATAGAACTAGCCAAATGCTCATCAACATTGGTGACAACAAGTTGAGTTAACCCCTTGGGATTGTATTTATAACCTCGCATCCCACCCTAAATAAATAAAGTGAGAGTGAGGTTAATGGTACCTTTTCAACCCCAATTTCCCTACAAGGGAAAATCATGTCACAATTGAGATTGAACCTAGATGAAAGGATAACAACTTCACCTAACTACTAAAAATAGACCCAATTGACATAATTGTTTGGAAACATTTCATGCAACCCTCAAGCACTTAAGTGGATTTCCAAGTAATAGACCTAGGAAAGATATAATCGCACAGGTTTGAGGCCCATTCCAAAATTTATTTGGCATAAGGATAAAAGTAAAATAGATGTTTGAAAATCTTATTTTTGTGATAGAAAGGGAATTTGGAGTATGAAAATCCTACGTATTTTAAGAACAGACCAAGAGGAAGGTCATTTAGAATGAAAGACTATACAAACACATACTTTGAGGCTCAATAAAATATATTAAATATGGATGTAGTTGAACTAGCCATGTATATTGCTTAAATATGAGCCTCCATAACTTATTTAATTTGTCATCTATCCTTAGCAAAACAAATAGCCACCAACATCCATTCACTAGATTATATATCATCAAATATTTAGAACTATCACACTTCCATCCTTTCCATCATGAAATCAAGCCAAATGTGCCTGTTACCCCCCCATGCCTAGGGGTAACCTGAGGAGATCATGTCTCATGGACCGCAATGGAGAACATGATCTTGACCATGACGATGATCAACATGTCCACATATGGAAACCCAACAACCCCCCTCATTCATCTTTACAACTACAGGTCAACAAGGTCTCATCACATTCAAGCAACCAAGAGTATGGGAGATGGTAAGCCATCATCAACATGAGGTATGTTGTTCCTTATTTCATGCAAAGTGTTGTGCTTAATGTTTTGGGCATGTAGATGAGGATATTTGGTTGAATTTAGATAATTGATCATTGGCTTGGGAAACTGTGTTAGTTTCCTTATTTCACCTTGGTATTTAGATTCTATTCCCTAGTCTCATGTTGTCATTGCCCATGTAAAAGGGGTACTACTAGGGGGCCCTCACAAGGGTAGCGTTATGTTCCCCACCATACTTCACACTTTCCATCATTGAACCTCTTATAATGTACTAAACTTCGGTAATTGGTCATGGTCCATTCTCTCATGAGAAGAGGGGTTGAAGGCCCAGAGGTTGATTGTAGTTGCTAATAAAATAATACGAAAAAGACGTTAAAGAAAGAAAGGAATGATAGAAAAGGACTAACAAAATCCAGTCCAAACTTGAGCTCTACCCTTTATATGCTCAATCTAGTCCCAAATAGAAATGTTATAGCTTGAAACCTTATAAAAGGGGACTTTCAAATATTATAAAGAGAACCAGAAAGATGGATGATAAAGGGCTTCAAAAAAAATAACACCTAAGAATGAGGTAACTCAAGATAAAGCACACCCTCCACAAAGAAAATCACAGAAATGGATTAAATGACAACATAAGCCATGAAGTAAGCCCTAAAACCATATCACTATCAAACTTACTCTTGAAGGCTTTATTTATTTCCTACTTCCCTCGGGACCTATCCCTCTACCTGGGTTATGTTATTTCCTGTCTAGGTGGCACACCTAAAAGGGTTGGATGAAGGCCCTCCCATACTTAAACTTGTCAACTCACATGGGGTGTAGGAACCAAACCCGCCACTGAGGCCCAATTAGACTCTGCAGTGTTTAATAGTGGAATGGTTCTCCACATCTTGCAATCCGGCCAATTAATCGACGGGATTTACGTTTTCTAGTGAAAGATCCTCCTTTAGTTTGGACGTTCTCTTTTGTATTTTCTCTTATAGGTGGGGCCGATACAATATGAAAATCTGGTATAAACCAACTAGGTAATAGAGTGGGAAAACTTAACTATTGGAGAAGGATGAGCTTGGGATAACCCTTTCACTTTAGCATGCAGAAAATGATTCTCCACCACAAGCCTAGTACTAATACATTAACCTGCTAGTGTTCCAATTATTGACTGAGATACAATTTATAAGAAGAAAACATGAATGCGATAAACGATGGCAAGAAAAATAGTTTCCTTCACTCTAATCATCAATCACATATTAACACAACGATTCACTTTTCATCATTAAAGACAAGAACTGTAAAAAACATTGAATCAGATAACTTATCAACATATTTATAAGCTCTTACTCATTACAAAATCCATGCATGAGATGAAGTCAGAAATAATTCTTCTTCACATCCAATCACACACACAATTTTGATGAAAAACACAAACTTGTATCTGGTCCTAAACATGACTTCTCAATTAAGGCAGCTCCAAAATAGTTCCTTAAAAGTCCAAAAAATGAGGGTCTTTGCAACAACCATCCACCTCTGCTAACAGGTCGATCCTCTTATTTATAACATACTATTAACTAAAAATAACAATTAAAGTGTAGCTAAGTAAAAAAAAACTCGCCACATGGTGCTTTCTTCTATCAATCTTCAAAGAGTCATCAAATGATATCACTTGAGTGGATGAATATTCTCGTACTCCGACCATTTGACAAAGATATCCTCGCATGTGTTATCATAAAAGAATCTATGTTGTTCCATTGGGGCTGAAAGGATCTCTCTTATCTCTACTTCCCATGCTCGATACTTGACTATTATGGCACTTAACTACTGCAACATGGCTCGAGATTTGATCGAGTGCTCCATGAACTGTTGCACCTATTATGGTGACATTTCTGCCGCCTTTGATATTTCTATAACCCATGATGAGTCTTGTTCAACATGTGATTTGACTATGTCGGGCAAGTCGACAAATTCATCGGGTGTGCCAAATTCGGGGAGGCCTATGTCTCTCATTTCTCAGTTGATCTTGGTCCATCTCTTCTCGCACTTGGCCCATTTCTCTTGGAATTCTCAATAAGGTTCATGAGCCATTTTTACCCAATATTCGATCGATTTCCTTATGTGGTCGATGTTTCTTTCCCTTAGCACTCGAATGTCATGCTCTTCGGCATTGTTAGCACTCTGTAAATTTTGTATGGTTGATAGACAAATGACAGAGGTAACTGTTTCAACCTAGTTTAGAGTTGAAGCACTAGCCTGCTCAAATCAGAGAAGGCTCTCTCGTGTCACTTGCTATTTCTTTGATAATCAGTGGCTAGATTTGGTTTGTTTTGGGGGTTTTTAATAAAGTTGTTGGCAAGGAAGGGGAGGAACACTCAAGGCTATGGAGTCAAAATTTTGAAAGGTAAATGAAAAAAATGACCAGCCGGTAGAACTCTTCAGAGGATAAGGCTAAATGAGGCAATGAATCTGAGTTATATTTCAATTTAAGTAGAGTGTAGGAAGAAAGGGAAAACAGATAACTACATCAGAGAATTACTTAAATGAGTTCTGAATTTGTTAAGAAGAAATAAACACAATTTAAATTACTAATCCAAGAGCATTATAAGATGAATTCTGGTCTTTTAACTTTCCAATTTAAACAGATGAAAATGTAAATGGAATAAAAGATCACAGGAAATACATACAATGAAGGAAGACAAAACTCATATTACCACCATTATAATATTTTTATAGAGACCTCAAAATCTTCTGCATATATATTCAATTCAGATTTAGAAAATTATAATAGAGTTTGAAATAACCGAAAGGTTCTCTTGCTCTTCTGGCAATATTAATTCATTCAAATGCCCCAATATTTATACAATTCAATTACAATGGATGAAAACCGAAACGTTTCAGCTTCTAAAACTAATTATAGTAATTTCAACTGACAGTCTCGATATATGAATTGATTTACAATGATTACTCAAAAGACGTTTCAAAACTAGGAACGAATTTCTCTGACTGCTCAATGCCCTTTATGACATTTGGCTTGTCCTGATCTTCTATCAAACTCGTTGATTTGGTGACACCTGGAGGTCACTTACTGGTCCTGGGAAAACTACATTTTGTCTTTCCCAGCTACATGATTTCCTTCCATTGTGAGTCAAAAGGAATCTTGTAGTTCATCATATCCTTAATCAAAATCTCTAGCTTAATGCATGTGGTGTAGGACATAATCGGCAAGCCAATCTTCATTGTTTTAAATTGATTCAAAATTTCAAAGTCTGTGGCCAAATACTCTACCAAACTTGGGCCTTTCAGACTTTCTTCCATAGCTTCAAATTTGGAATGGTCCATCCTACAATGAATGAGGAGAGAATTGTAGTCTTATTTATTGTATAATGAACCTTTGCCATCCCAAAATGGTGGGAGGCCCTTGACAAACAATTTCTAAATCGTGTCTTTAAACTCATGTATGTTTTTCTCAATTTGCATAGCTTTGTTTTGAACCGATTTGAGCAAGTTGTGCTTGGCGATGATTCTCCTAGCCCAGATGATTAACACAGTTATTTCCTTTACCCAAATAGTATGAAGATCAACAGTGGGCACATAATTCAACAAATCAATAGCGTTTTGGGCCCATTCCAAGGGTTTCTTGGCTAATGTTTCATTAACAATAGTACACCTGCTTCAAATCATGGTAGCCACGCTGTCTTTTTCATTTATAAAATTCAGATAAACCCTCAACTTAGAAGCCTCTGCAGCAATAGCATCACAAATCACATGTTTAGCTCCTTGTAACAGTGTTTTACCTTTTAACCTTGTTCTCAACTTTCTTACTCTCTCTTGCAAATCTTGATTTGCTCTTTGGAGTGGAGTCATCCTTTCATCTTTTATTTTCATCTCTTGTTTTAGCTTTTCCAAGGCCTCCTTAAGGATTTTGATTTCCCCTATCTATAAACTCACTTGGGACATGGCTTAAACCAATCAATCAGTGCTCAATCCATATTCTGCATTATCAGGTACAATGACATCCATATCTGATGTTGCTACTTGTCCTTGTAACCAATTCTCTTTCTCCTTTTCTAGCTGCAACACTTTAGCTTTGTAATTTAGTGCCTCTTGTCTGAACGTCTCTTTCTCTTTCTCTAGAGCAGCTAGCTCTGTTGTCTATGGATGGTCTGTGAAGGACATCTTCAGTTTCTTCTTTAGGATTTGGATCATCTTATATTTCTCATCTAAAGAAGCCTTTACTCCTTGAGGGCCTTCAGATTCCAATATTTTGACCTATGTTTTCCAAGCCTTATTGGATGCTTTCTCCCGCTTCAATTGTCCATATAATTTAAGTGCATGTTTTTTCAATCTCGAAACCCTCAGACCTAAACTCTGGTAGTCTGAATATAGAATATCACCAACATTCCTATGGAACCTTACTTTGTCTGGGGAACCAATATTTTCATAATGGATCTTGATTTCATAAACTTTATCATCATCATCCACTACTATGTTAAATGTCTTTCTTTCCACATCCCTGACTGAGATCAGGGAAGCCTTATGCTGAGAGATATTCTCTACCTCTGGAAATAGGTCTCTTATTTCACTATTGTCCATACTTCCCTTCACATCATACTGGTTCATTAAGTCTTCTTTGGACTGATAAACTGCTCCAGGTGTCTTGCTAAAGATATGCTTTCTGCTGCTGAAAATCCTCGAGTTGCTTTCACTTTGTGGCATGCTTCCTATATCATCCTCCTCATTTTTGGTTGCACTTTCCACCATATCCATGATCATTTTTTCTTTAGGTTCTTCTTCTTCCAGGTCCACTACCTGAGAATATGGTGTGATTTTCATTTTCTTGAGAATATTTCCCTGACTACTAGCACCCAATGCCTCTGAACTACTCCTGTTGTGATAAACACTCTCCTTTGGGGCTTTAATAATCAACTTTGGAGAATTTTTCTGTGTCTGGACCTATTGAGGGCCAGACTCTATCTATTGTTTATGATCAGGCTGCAAAGTGATCTCCATATTTTCACAGACTTCCAAGTTTGCCAATCTATCAAATTATTCAACTTGCTCATGTTCATAGGGGATTTGTCTGCTCATTAGCCTCCTCTTAGATATGATCTAGTGCATGTCATATCTCCTCCCCTGTAACTATGTAAATGCAAATTCACTGTGTTTGGCTTGAATCTGAGGTAGAAAATACCTAGCCTTTACCACAAAGGGCCCCACCATGAAAGGTAATTTTAAGTTAGATGCCTTGTGCGTCTTCAGAAAATGCTCTGTCTCTAAAATAATCCTTTATCTGGTGAAATCTAAGGCAAATAATCTAGGAGTCAAAAATACTGGTAAAAGGTAAGGTCCTTCTTGATAGACATATACCCAAATCACAGTAGATTGTATGAACAACATCCAATCTCCCACCCTGCTCTCTAGATTTGGTTGTAAAAATATCTTCATTTCTTCTAGAACCCTTGGCAGGTATGTGTCGAAGACAAGACGGTGCACCCTGGACATGATCTTATTGATGAAATTAAGCATGGTGATCCTCTTACATTCAGTTGAGATGAATGCAGTTTTAGGGAATTGGGTCTTGTTCTATTCTAGGAACATTATCAGCAAGTGAGTGTAGTATCTGAAGTGTCTTAATGAATTGAAATTTACCAATTGTTGATGCATATTATCAGCAATGAACTTGTCGAAATTGATACAAACCAACTGACAAGACTCTGACATAAATAAGTTCAACAGGAAACCCAACATGACTTCTACTACAAACTTGTCGTTATCCAACCCTAAAATTTGACTATGCAGGGAACAAGCCCACTGGACCTCAATAATCATAACATTTACATTGATAGGTAACAACATACTTTCAAAATGGTTTTCAGGTTTGAAAATGGTTTGCAGAAACAGGTTTTTTACTTTTGAGGGGCATTCTCTGTAGATTTTGATCATTTTTTCTTCCTTGAAGGGCTCTAACACTGTGGGGGAAGACTCTGGTATACTGAGGGTGTGTCAAAGCGACAAACTATCTATTTCAAATAAAACTTCTAACCCTATCTTATTCAAAATGACCTTTTCTTCCTATGAATATTGTTCTGCACACTAGCTGACGAACTCTGGGAAAGGAAAAATGACTTCTACGGCATAAGGGGTGATGGACACTTAGGCCACTTTGAGGAAGGGTATACATTTTCCAACATTGTCTAACATATTGGATCTGGACATGGAAATGGGCAATATTGCTATTTCTGTGTCGAAAACGTTGGAGTTCCTGTCAATTAAGGCTTCTTCTCTAGAGGCGAGATCTTTCTCAGTTATGGATAAAATGGCAGGGTTAGCAGCCATGGAAAAAATTACCTATTAAGAGGCGAAGAAAGCACGAATCTAATTTAGTTTTGAGCTTGAGTTTCAAATGGATGCTTTTGTATAAATTTTAATACAAATTATGTATTCACAGGATTCTCCTAATCTAAAAAATTATATGCCACTGTTAAATACAAAATCGCTTCTACTAATATTGTTGCAGAATTTAAAACACAATCTCCAATTGCAATATCAAGAAGAAAGATCAATCACACATAACACAGATGTTTTTACCAGGAAATCATAAAGCTAAAAACCCCACTATCATATATTATGTATATATCATGGATCATGAAACAATCTCATAGAAAACTCTAATCCAAGAGCTCTCGGTACAATATACAATCGTCTCACTCTGTCATACAAAAATTGGCAAAATCATGTGCCAATTTTCTGCTTCCAGATAGCTTGCCTCCTCTGTGCAATCCTTGCTAATGGAAATCCCTGCAATGAATGAATCCCTCTTGCCTAGGCTACACATTCCTCATGGGCACATCCATTGTGTGTGTGGTTGCATGAGTGCACTCACTAATGTCACAATTAATAGTCAAACTGTCCCTTTCACCTGTTATCTCAATTGGATCTCCACTGGATCTGACATGCATGTAGTTAACAATGGTAAATCTTCAGTTGCATGTGAGATCATTGATTGTGAATTAATTAATAATTAATTCACTGATCTCTCACTAGTGTAATTTCAGTTACAACTAGTTCAACTAAGCTTAACTCACTTAATTGAGTTAAACTACTTCACAACTCACATAACTACACATACAACTCTGTTACAACTTCGAATCACTTAGTTACAACTAATTTGAATTGCATGTCCCACCAATCAACCTTTGAACTCGAATTTCCTATAGCTAATTGATTTTCCACTTCAGTTAACTATTTCCAAGTGCTCATTGAGAATAGACTAATATTTATTGTCCAACTATTATTAAGGGATAATAATAGTCGACATACATCTATAAATAGAATTTTCTCACCATCTATAAATAGAATTTGCTCATCGTCTAAAAATAGACTTCCACCTGAAAATAACCCGAGGCTCCATCCTAGTGTAGGTGCATAATTTTCACTAGGATCTTCTTATTGAATCTCAATAGCTTTGCGCCAATTTTTGAACGTTTGAATGCTTCAGAATATCATAAAATAATTTCGGGGGCCCTCCTTTTATAGGTTCTTATCGATATTGGGGATTAGGGAAAAAGGTTTTGAATAAATTTCTTTTTTCCCCGATGTACTTTTGATGATGCCACACGTCCACAAATGAAACTATGGTAGTTTTCCCCAGCCCACCTTCGATTAATTATCCTTCGTGTTGCTTCATTTCCCAATATGTGCCTTAGCTGTTGATCCGGGTTGCTTCAATATCGACAGTCCATCGGGTCCCACCAACTTTCGATATCGGGGGTTGGAGAAAACGGTTTTAGGTAGACCGATTTTTTCCCCGATGTACCTCTAAGGGCACCACACGTCTAGGAATGAAACCACGATAGTTTTCCCCGTATCGCCTTCATATAATTAAACTTCGTGTTATTTCGCTTCCCGATATGGGCCTCGACCATTGGTCTGGGCCACTTCAAAATCGACGGTCCACTGGGTCCTACCTTTCACGCCTCTACTATATTTTTCCATATTCTGCCATATGTAGCCTAGTCCCCCAAACTATCACGTTTCCACAACAATGTAGTGCTTCGCTAAATTTTCGAAATTTGGACCTTATCTGAAAATTGTTATGATGATAACATAGGCTCCAACTGGAGATGCTATCCTACCTGCAAGGTAGCAAAGAACTAAAGACTAAGTGCCTACCCATTGGGCTGTGATCTATTAGTGTGATCTGAATCCATTGATATTTATTCAAAAACCTAAAATCTACCCAACATAGCTTAGGGCCTTCACCTCGGGATTCAACCATGTTGTTTTTATTCCAATTTTTTTATGCAGAAGGAAAAACATAAAACCATTATATACAATGAATGGAAGGGATGATGATGTTTAAACAACATAATGCTAGAGGAACCTGCCATTCACAGGCCCCCCTCCAACATTCTCCCGATTACTCTCATGTAACAAGTAGGCATTGCTCCCACGGTAAGCTTTAATTTTGAACGAGCCCAACCATAGGTCATCAAATTTCCCATGTTTTCCCTTTTCTTCATTTCTAGTGTCCCATTTTAGTACCCAGACTCTTGGCTCGAAGTCATGCACCTTAGTATGTCTGTTGAAAGCCTCTTTGATCTTGTCTTGACGCAACTGAGCATTATTGAAGGCCCTTTCCCTACTTTGTTGTACACTGATCATCTCATCGCCTCTTCTTCGATCGATGTATGCTTCCTCTTCTTGCTCCTGTAACAGCTTCATCACTAGCAACCCTAATGTAGTAGGAACAATTGCTTTAGTGTCATAGACGATCTGGAAAGGGGATGTGGCAATGGATCTCTTTGGGGATATTTTGTTAGTCCATAGCGCATGGATGAGATTTTTGTGCCATGCCTTTTTATTTTCTTGAAGCATTTTTTTGATGATTCTGACTAAGATTTTATTCGAAGACTCAACCAACCCATTCCCTTGAGGGTAGTATGATGTAGAATGACCAAGGGTGATGTTGTAATCACTGCAGAATTTCTCCAATTTCTTAGACTTGAAATTCGTTGCATTGTCGGTTATAATCTTGATCAAGCATCTGAATCTGGACAGAATATTATCCTCTAAAAATCGACTGATAGCATCATTTGCAGCCTGCCTAGTGGGGAATGCCTCAATCCACTTAGTGAAATAATCTGTCATTGTCAAGATCCATTTGTGTTGGGTTGAGGATTGTGGATGTATTTCCCCTATAAAATCAAGGCCCCATTGTCTGAAAGGAGCCTCTACTGAAATGGGTTTTAAAGGAAGAGACTGCAATTTTCCTTTCCCATTGAAGATTTTACAATCATGGAATTTTGAAACTTCTTTATAAACGTTGAGAAAAATGCTAGGCCAATAGAATCCATTTCTCAAAATTTGATGTGCAGTTCTTTTCCAATAATGATGACCTCCACAGTCACCTTTATGGAACTCTTTGATGCTTTTCTTTGCTTCTCCTTCTATCAAACAGTTCAATAAAACCCCTCCTGTATCTTTCTAGTACAACGATTCATTCACTATACAAAATTTTGTTGCCTTCAATTTCAAGAATCTAGCCTTTGTCTTACTAAATTCAGGAGGAGCCTGCAAATTTTCAGCACAAAGATGATATCTGCATACCATGTAGACTTAAGAAATTCTTGGGATATTTGTGGAGTTGCCTTTTCCTCTTCTGCTGCACTGTCTGACAGATCTACAATAAATTTTATTCCCAAAAGTTCACAGTTGGTCTGTGCCATAAATTTTTCCAGTCCTTGTCCTTTGATCAACTTCATGGGTTTGATCTCAAGATCATATTCTAATAGTACTGCAATCCATTTTCCCCTTTTTCCTTCAGGATCAAGCTGAGTCAAGATGTATTTTACTGAGCTACTGGGCACATAAGCAGTGGTGTGAGAATGTACAATGTAGACTCTGGATTCTTTCAAAGCTTTGACTAGAGTATATGCTTTCTTTTCCATGATGTCATATTTTAAAGGAGCATCCCTCAATGTCTTACTGTAGTATGCTATGGGCTTCTCAAAATTTTGGTCATCTTTTTGGAGTAAAACACCAACAATTGTGTGTTCTAAGGCGAAGGAGAACAATATGAAATATTTCTCAAAATTTGGACTAGCCAGTACAGGAGCCTTTGTCAATGCCACCTTGATGTTTTCAAAATATTTTCTAGCCTCAGGAATCCACTTTATTTCATTTCCCTTCTTAATCATGTTGGTAATGTGTTTAATGATTTCAGCTAAATTAGGGATGAATCTCCTCAGAAAATTTACTTTGCCCAAGAAAGATTGTACCTCCTTTTTGCTTCTAGGTATGCCAATTTTCAATATCCCCTCAACTCTGTTGGGGTCTCCCTTTATCCCTTCTTTCGAAATGATGTGACCCAGCAACTTTCCCTCTTCCATGGAGAAATTTGAATTTTTAGGATTCAAAGAGATCCCAAACTTTCTGCATTTTTGAAATTCACTTCTAAGATGTTTGAGGTGTTCTTCATCTGAGGAAAAATACACAATGATGTCATCAAGGTATATAACAATGAATTTATCCTTTTCATCAACAAAATCTATATTTGTAGCTCTTTGAAATTTTTCCCCTGCATTCATAAGCCCAAACATCATCTTGGCAGACATAAATGTTCCCCATGGTGTGGTACATGTCGTCTTTTCCTAGTCATCAGGGTGCACCATAATCTGATTATACCAAGAGAAACCATCTAACATTAACATCCTTTGAGAGCCCACTACCTTCTGTAAAATCTGATCCATTTTAGGTAATGAATAATGGTCCTTTAGAGACCCCTTATTTAGATTCTTGAAGTCTACACACAGCCTAATTTCTCCACTCTTTTTTCAAACTGGTACCAAATTTTCCACCCATCTAGAAAACCTTGAGGACACTATGTTTTGGCTTCAAAAAACTTATTTACTTCCTTTTCTATCAATGGTAACAGCAGAGGGTTTATTCTTATTAATTTATGTTTGAATGGCTTGTGATATTCTTTGATTGGGATAACATGTTAGATTATATTGGTATCATAGTCTTTCAGATCATCATAGATCCAAGCAAAAACATCATGGAATTATTTCATTAATTTGGCATACCTCTCTTTGACTTCAGGGTTGAGCTTTCTAGACATCTTCATGATCTTTGGATCCTCTGGAGTTCCAATATTGCAATCTTCCACATCCCCTTCATTTACTGTGATATTAGGACTTCTGGCTACGTCATTATTATCAAAAAGTGTCTCTAATGGTACTAGTCCCTTGAGGATGATGTTACTCTTTAGTTGAATGATATCTCTGCCAACAATCTGATTGTCCAAGTATCCTTCTTTTGTGAAAGCAGTTGCATCCACCTCATCATCACAATATTCATCATCAATGTTTAAATTTTCGAACTCATTCTCCATTTTGAGGAATCTTTCTATGTGTTTGTCATTTTCAAAAACTTACCAGTGCTTCATATTATCTGGTATTGCTGGCCTATAGTTGACCTCAACTTTGTAGCTTTTCTCAAGGAAAATTGGAAATTTGAAAACTAATGCTGAAGTAGCCAAGGCATCAACAACCTGATTTTGTTTTCTTGAAATTGCTGAAAGATTGCATTCTGGAAACTTCTCAAGGATTTCTAGTACCAGATTCCTATAATACCTCAGCCTGGGATGTTTTTCTTGGTAGATGCCTTTGATTTGATTTATAATTAGTTCATAATCCCCATGTACAAAAAAAAAATTCAATGCCCAATTCTTCCAAAACTTTCAATACTAATATTATTTATTCTTATTCGACCATGTTATTTGTGCATTCAAAAACTATTTTGTAAGAACATAATTTTGAGTCTCCTTTGGGATGATTAATCCAAATGCCAGCTCTCGCTCCTTCTCTGCGGGAAACCCCATCAAAACTCATCTTCCATATTTGGTCCTTTGCATCATCTTATTTCTCTGACAACTCTTCTATCTGCTTATCAGGCTTGTCTTGATTGGCTATAACGATTTCTCTTTCCTTTTCTTCAGAGCACAGGTCATTGAAGAAAATGGAAGATCCCAACTCAGTTTCCACTGAATAGATAGGATGATTGCTATGCTGTGATTTTTTGTTGACCATGTATTTGATCAAAACTTCTCTATACAGTATTCTTTTTTGACCAAAGACAGGAATAGTGGCATAAGACAAGTCCATCTAGAGGGATCCTTTTAATTTTGCATCCCATGACCAAGACAATAGCATGCCAAATTTTGGATGGATATAAGCTACTACTACATCCATCACCATATTCTTTGTTGGGATTTGTGCCAAAGACACCACCAGATCCTTGATCAGGCCAATGCATTTCACTTTTATTGAATCGAAGGAGAACGGATCTTTATAAGGTCTTGTGACATCAAGGCCCAACTGGTCCATGACCACTTTGGGCATTAGGTTGTGAGACGCCTCAGAATCCAACATAGCATTGTGTAGAATCATGTCATGGATTTTTAGACTAACATAGAAAGGAGGCACTTCTTCAGTATCGCCATTTTCCTCTATTCAATGTATTGGAATTTTGTTATGTCTTCAGCATTTTGATGATCTTCTTTATATACTCACTATTCTTGATCAATTCATTAAATGGTACTAGAATTTTTATCTTAGCCATCTCACTTTCAAAATCAAAAGAGGATGAATTTTTCTCTACCTCTTTGGTGACCATTTCTTTCCTAGTCAATAATTTATTCTGAGGTTCTTCTTTCTGCTTCCCCTTTTCCACAGTATCCCTTGCAGCAAAATCTTTCTCAATGGAGTCCTTTGCAGCTGAATCTTTTGCAGCAGAATCCTTTTTGAGTTAACTTCAAGAAGGTATGTTATTATGAGCCTCTTTGGTGGGATTCCCCCTCAGAGGGTTACCCTTTGGAAGGGTTGGAGGTACTTTTTGATTTCCGAGGTTACAATGTCTTTGGAATTGCATGATGGCATTTTTCAATCTCGTTTCATAATATTCCCTTTTTACTGACACCCTTTCTTCTTCATCTTGCAAAAATATCTCACTTGCATCCATGAACTGGTCATGTTCTTCTTTGGTAAAAAACACCTATGTCTCTTTATCATCACAATAGTTCATGTTGTCTTCAAAATATCCATCATAATCCGCATTCACATAATTATTTTGGAAAGGAGGCTTGATTTGTTGTTCCCCCTAATTTCCTTGGTTTCTCTAATTTGCCTGGTTTCCCTAATTCGCCTAATCTGCTTGATTTGCCTGATTTGCTTGATTTTCCTAATTCCCCTGATTTATCGGCTCTCTTTTCCTAATCTATGGAATAAATGGTCTTCTCATATTTCTGGGTGGACCATTATCTTGTTCTCTAGGGTTAGGCCTATTTCCTAGAGCCATTATTTCCATCATTCATTCCATGTTTCTCATCATTGCTTCATCTTTCCTCTGATGTTTGTGATGTTGAAGTCTATGCTTTATCCTGAGATATGTTTGTGTCCTTTCCATCATTAGTTTTCATCTTCCCTGAAGCCATTAGGTTCACTTTGACCTCTATGGAATTTGTCATCATATCATCCAATGTGGTAGATCTTCGTTCTCTTAATAATAAAGAAAAATCACTTTCAAAAGAATCAACATATCTGAGTTGAGCAGCTTTAGGGGGGGGTTTACCTCAGCAGGAATTGTATGGTAGACCTTCATGAATGTGTCTAAAAACTCCTAAATTGTTTCAGCATATCTCTTCATGTTTTTGTACAGTGTCAACAACTGAAGGGGATTTTTCTTATCCCCCCATTTTGCAAGGAATCTTGTCTCAAAATCTTCGAAATTTGTGATACTAGCTGGTGGAAGGGCTCTGAACCACTTCCTTACTTATCCTGCAAGACTTTGAGTAAATAGCCTTATATTCACATCTTTAAAATCCACCTCTTCCAGGTCTATGAAATCATTAAACTAGTCTACATGCTTCTGAGCTGATATGTTACCTTCAAGATCATATAGTTTGATCCTTAGGTTATAATCTTGACGCAATTCATGTAATTGAGAAGGCAGTACGAGGGGAGAAAATTTGGTTTCCATAGTTGCTATGAGCGGTCAGAGTGGTTGTTGGTTCTGAGAAGGGATCACTAAATTCATAGCATATGCGGCTAGAATCAAAACTTGGAATCTCTTTTCGTAAAAAATGGTCTCACTTAAACAAGATTCAGACTTAGTTCTGAATAGGATTTGCTCAAATTTTACGTCAAAATCAAGGTATTCAATTCTAGTCACTCTGTCCTTGGGTAAAGACATATATCAGTCTGAACGCAACACTGGGGTTACTGGATTTTATTTTCTTTTTCGTACAATATTTTCAGGGTCAGACAGAGGGATTGCAACTTCTAGGTCTGGGTTGCTCCTGGTGTGGGTTTTCTTAAAAGCCATGATTTTTATCTCACACAGTGTGGCACAACTAGTCTCTGAGTAACGAAGTCGCCAGGGTAAAAATAATCTCAGCCAATAAGGTATTTTATCCACTATAACCCTCAGGGATCAAACTAAAGCTTTAAGTTGCTTCTCCCAGGGAAGATTTTACAATTTCGTCCCCAACAACGGTGCCAGAATGTTAGCACTCTATAAATTTTGTCTAGATAATAGACAAATGATAGAGGTAAATATTTCAACCTACTTTAGAGTTGAAGCACTAGCCTACTCAACTCAGAGAGGGCTCTCTCGTGTGATTTGGTATTTCTTTGATAATCAGTGGCTAGATTTGTTTTGTTTTGGGGGTTTTTAATAAAGTTGTTGGGAAGGAAGGGGAGGAACACTCAGGGATATGGAGTCAAAATTCTGAAAGTGAATGAAAATAATGACCAGCCGGTAGAACTCTCCAAAGGATAAGGCTTAATGAGGCAATGAATCTGAGTTATATTTGAATTTAAGTAGAGTGTAGGAAGAAAGGGAAAACAAATAACTGCATCAGAGCATTACTTAAATAAGTTCTGAATTTGTTAAGAATAAATACACACAGTTTAAATTGCTAAGCCAAGAGCATCATAAGACGAATTATGGGCTTTTAACTTTCCAATTTAAACAGACGAAAATTTAAATGGAATAAAAGATCACAGGAAATGCATACAATGAAAGAAGACAAAACTCATATCACCACCATTAGAATCTTTTCATAGAGACTTCAAAAGATTCTGCATATATATTCAATTTAGCTTCAGAAAATTACAATAGAGTTCGAAACAACTAAAAGGTGCTCTTGCACTTCTTCCAACATTAATTCATTCAAACTCCCCAGTATTTATACAATTCGATTACAATGGCTGAAAACCAAAATGTTTCAGCTTCTAAAACTAATTATAGTAATTTCAACTGAGAGTCTTGGTATATGAACTGATTTACAATAATTACTCAAAAGACATTTCAAAACTAGGAACAGATTTTTCTGACTGCTCAGCTTCCTTTATGACATATGGCTTGCGTTGATCTTCTTTCGAACTCACCGATTTGGTGACACCTAGAGGTCACTTACTGGTCCCGAGAAAACTGCATTTCATCTTGCCCAACCGCAAAATTTCCTTCCATTGTGAGTCAGGAGGAATCTCGTAGTCCATCATCTCCTTAATCAAAATCTCTAGGTCAATGCACATGGCGTAGGACATAATCAACAGGCCAATCTTCATTGTTTTAAATTGATTCAAAATTTCAAAGTCTGTGGTCAAATACTCTACCAGACTTGGACCTTTCAAACTTTCTTCCATAGCTTCAAATTTGGAATGGTCCATCCTACACTGAATGAGGAGAGAATTGTAGTCTTCTTTATTGTATAATGAACCTTTTCCATCCCAAAATGGTGGGATTCCCTTGACAAACAATTGCTCAAACATGTCTTTAAACTTTTGTATATTGTGCTCCATTTGCATAGCTTTGTTTTGAACTGAATCGAACAAGTTGTGCTTGGCGATGATTCTCCTGGCCCAGATGATCAATGTAGTTCTGTCATTTACCCCAATAGTCTGAAGATTAGCAATGGGCATAGAATTCAGCAAATCAATAGCGTTATGGGCCCATTCTGAGGGTTTCTTGGCTAATGTTTCATTAACAATAGTACACCTGCTTCGGGCCGTGGTAGCCAGCTATCTTTGTCATTTATAAAATTCAGATAAACCCTAAACTTAGTAGCCTCTGCAGCAATAGCATCCCAGATCACATGTTTATCTCCTTGTAACAATCTTTTACCTTTTAACCTCATTCTCAGCTTGCTTACTCTCTCTTTCAAATATCGATTTTCTCTTTGGAGTGGATTCATCCTTTCATATTTTATTTTCATCTCTTGTTTCATCTTTTCCAAGGCCTCCTTAAGGCTTTTGATTTCCCCTGTCTATAAACTCACTAGGGACATGGCTTGAACCAGTCCATCAATGCTCAATCTAGCTTATGCATTAGCAGGTACAATGACAGCCATATATGATGTTGCTATGTGTCCTTATAACCAATTATCTTTCTCCTTTTCCAGTTGCAACACTTTATCTTTGTAATTTAGTGCCTCATGTTTGAACATCTCTTTCTCTTGCTCTAGAGCAGCTACCTCTATTTTCTGTGGATGTTCTGTGGAGGACATCTTTAGTTTCTTCTTTAAGCTTTGGATCATCTTATCTTCCTCATATAAAGAAGCCTTTAATCCTTGAGGGACTTGAGATTCCAATCTCTTGACCTATTTTTTCCAGGCCTTACTGGATTATTTCTCCTGCTTCAATTGTCCATCTAATTTGAGTGCATGTGTGATCAATCTTGAAACCCTCAGACCTAAACTCAAGTAGTCTGAATATAGCATATCACTGACGTTCCTGTGGAAATTTACTTTGTCTGGGGCACCAATATTTTCATAAAGCATCTTGATTTCAGAAACTTTATCATCATCAACCATTGTTATGTTAAATGTCTTTCTTTCCACATCCCTGACTAAGAGCAGGGAATCCTTATGCTAAGAGATCTTCTTTGCCTCTGGCAACAAGTCTCTTATTTCACTATTGGCCATACTTCCCTTCACAACATACTAGATCATTAAGTCTTCTTTGGACTGATAAACTGCTCTATGTGTCTTGCTAAAGATATGTTTTCTGTTGCTGAAAACCCTCGAGCTTTTTTCACTCTATGGCATGCTTCTTGTACCAGCCTCCTCATTATTGGTTGCACTTTCCACCATCTCCATGATCATTTTATCTTTATGTTCTTCTTATTTCAGGTCCACTACATGAGAATATGGTGTGATTTTCATTTTCTTGAGAATATTTCCCTGACTACTGGCACCCAGTGCCTTTGAACTACTCCTCTTGTGATAAACACTCTCCTTTGGAGCTTTAATAATCAACTTCGGAGAAGTTTTCTGTGTCTGGACCTGCTGAGGGGAAGACTCTATATGTTGTGTATGATCAGTCTGCAAAGTGATCTCCATATTTGCGTAGACTTCCAAGTTTGCCAATCTATTAAATTCTTCAACTTGCTCATGTTCATAGGGGATTTATTTGCTCATCAGCCTCCTCTTAGATATGATCTGGTGTGGGTCATATCTCCTCCCCTGTAACTGTGTAAACCCAATTTCACTAAGTTTGGCTTGAATCTGAGGTAGAAAAGACTTGGTATTTACCACAAAGGGCCCCACCATGAAAGGGAATTTCAAGTTAGATGGCTTGTGTGTCTTTAGAAAATGCTTTGTCTTTGAAATAATCATTTGTCTAATGAAATATAAGGAAAAGACTTTGGGGGTCAAAAATAATGGTAAAAGGTAAGGTCCTTCTTGATAGACATATACCCAAATCACAGTAGATTGTATGAACAACATCCAATCTCCCACCCTGCTCTCTAGATTTGGTTGTAAAAATCCTTCATTTCTTCTAGAACCCTTGGTAGGTTTGTGCCAAATATAAGACTGTGCACCATGGACATGATATTATTGATGAAAATAAGCATGGTGATCCTGTTACATTTAGTTGAGATGAATGCATTTTTAGGGAATTTGGTCTTGTTCGATTCTAGGAACATTCTCAGCAAGTGAGTGTAGTATCTGAAGTGTCTTAACGAATTGAAATTTACCAATTGTTGATGCATATTATCGGCGATGAACCTGCCGAAACTGATACAAACTGACTAACTAGACTCTGATGTAAATAAGGTAAAAAATAAACCCAACATGACTTCTACTACAAACTTGTGGTTATCCAACCCTAAAATTTGACTAAGCAGGGAACAAGCCCACTGGACTTCAATAATCATAACGTTTATATTGATAAGTAATGACATAATTTCATAATGGTATTGAGGTTTGACAATGGTTTGCAGAAATAGGGTTTTTACTTTTCAGGGGAATTCGTTGAATATTTTGATCATTTTTTCTTCCTCAAAGGGCTCTGACACTCTGGGGGAAGACTCTGGTATACTGAGGGTGTGTCGAAGTGACAGACTATCTATTTCACATAAAACTTTTGACCCTATCTTATTCAAAATGACCTTTTCTGACTGTGAATATTGTTCTGCACACCAGCTGACGAACTCTGGGAAAGGAAAAATGACTTCTACGACGTAAGGGGTGATGGACGCTTGGGCCTCTTCGAGGAAAGGTATATGTTTTCCAACATTGTCTAGCAGATTGGATCTAGACACAGAAATGGGAGAGATTGTTATTTTTGTGTCGAAAATGTCGGAGTCCCTATCAATTAGGGCTTCTTCTCTAGAGGCAAGATCTTTCTCAGTTATGGATAAAATGACAGGGTTAGCGATCATGGTGAAAAATACTTGTTAAGCGGTGAAGAAAGCAAGAATCTGATTCAGTTTTGAGCTTGAGTTTCAAATGGATTCTTTGCACCAATTTTTGAACATTTGAATGCTTCAGAATATCACAAAATAATGTTGGGAGCCCTCCCTTTATAGGTGCTTATCGATATAAGGGATTGGGGAAAATGGTTTTGAATAAACTACTTTTCGCCCCTATGTACTTCTGATGATTCCACGCGTCCACAAATGAAACTATAGTAGTTTTCTCCAACCCACCGTCAATTAATTATCCTTTGCAATGCTTCATTGCCCAATATGCATCTTAATCATTGATCTGGGTTTCTTTAAGATCAACGGTTCACCGTGTCCCATCAACTTTCGATATTGGGGGTTGGAGAAAATGGTTTTAGGTAGATTTATTTTCACCTCGATGTACCTCTGAGGGTGCGACACTTCCATGAATGAAACTACGGTAGTTTTCCCTGGACCGCCTTCATATAATTAAACTTTATGCTATTTCATTGCCCAATATGGGTCTCAACCATTGACTCTAGCTACTTCAAAATTGATGGTCCACTGGTTCCTACCTTTTGCGCCTCCGCTATATTTATCCATATTCTGCCAGATGTATCCCGGTCCCCCAAACTATCATGTTTCCACAACAATGTAGCGCTTCGCTAAATTTTCAAAATTCGGACCTTATCTGAAAATTGTTATGATGATAAGAGGTGTCTCGTCCCTGTTGCACCGTGCTGATATAGTCGATCCTTCCATGGCTTGGTCTGATTTATCGTACCACCTCTTCATATCCTTGCATGTCTCCAGTGCCATGAGGGTGTCTTCTTGAAGCTTGGTTATCCTTATAGTGAATAAGTGTCGTTCATCTATAAATTTGTTGTAGGCCTCCTGGAATTCACTCCTTAGGAACACCGCAGCCTGTGTGGTGTCCTGGTAATATTTCTCCAAGTGGTGAAAATGTTCCAATTCCTTCAAAGTGGCAACCAAATCCCCTTCATCCCTTTTCTCTCTATCCAGGGTGGCATATGTGATTTCCATCCCTGCGTCGATAAGTTCATATGTCTTGGCATGCTCTGTGTTGATCAATTTTTCCTCTATGGTGATGAGGATGGAGCAATATAGAGTAATTGTTACACATTATTTTCGTCATCCCTATGATCGTTAATGATGTAAACCTATCTATTGCCTTTAGAGGGGTCACAGTGGCCTGAGTTCCTGAAGAGAGAAGGAAGAAGAACTTTTCCTGAGAAAAGAAGTTGCATTTTCC
>ML781303.1:797972-867770 GCA_009831015.1 Picea engelmannii
TGTAATTATACCTCCTAGTCTCCTATATATACCAAGGAGACATTTTCATTTGGAATCATCTTGTACTTGAACATTTAAGTGGGGTAAAAGGAGTTTGCCCCCTTGAAGAGGCTTATTATCTGAAATTATCTCTTTTTCAAGGCATTGAGTACTTTTTTTGAGGTTTTTCAATGCTATATTGATATTTGGTTCTTAACAGTGGGAGTCTCGTCTTGGACCCTATGTTTTCCTCTATATCTCCAAAGGTCAGAGGCTGGATGAAAGCCTTCTTTATTGTTGTCTTAATGACAAGTTCTAGCCTCAAAGTGTATTCTAATTGTTTTGCAGCCCCTGGAGAGGAGCCTTTACCTACCTCTGGTTTTGTTAGCTTTGGTTCCCTTGACAATCATTTGGAGGTTGGATTTCTTGGCGGCATTGTTCCTGCAATTAAAATAAACCTTCAGAGACTGTGTAAAGAAAAAAACCGGATAGAAAACACATAATTTGAAGCCATGTAAAATCCAAAGACTTTGATACATTCCTGTAAAGATTGCTAAACCTAGTTACTTTGATACTCACAAGATCTTTGCATCCTTCGAATTACTCGTCTTGCTTCTTTAGATGCTCTGAATTTCCTTACGTGCAGATTGATTTCGTTTACAACATCTCAAGAGAATTTAATCCAAGGAAGAATTTACTTTGTCGCATCAACCATTCAATTCGAGTGATGAGTGAAATTTTAACAAATTTTCCGTTGAATCGCCATAACTTAAATTCATCGTGGGTTGACAGCGGAGGCGCGGGGGGTGATGTGGTCTATTGGTGATTTCAAACGACTATTTTGATTGGCGCATGGGGTAGAAACTAATGTGATATTTGGTATTAATTAGCTCCTTAAATGCCCAAAATACGATCGTATCTAACGCTAAAACATCCCATCATGTCACTCTCTTAATGGGTGGATCGGGGATCGGGGATGTATTATGAGCATTTTCATTGATGTCCTTCTGCCAAAATTCTCTGACCTCGATCAATATTATCGTACAATGTTGTCATGGAAAAGCTAACTCGAAGGCATGACTAGGACCTAGGGAACCAAGAATGACTCAGGGTAAAACTAGACCGTACAGTTCTCCAATCTGGTAAAGACACGTGGTGTTGAAGATCATTGACCTAATTCACGTGTATTAATTAGAGTTGGGATTTTCATTAAGTTATTCATTCTAAAATAAACCTTAGATTTATGATGCCAAAAATTATCCAGGATCGACGATCGGTGATAAACCTATCAAGTGATTTCTTTGGATTAGCTTCCTCGAAAAAGTCTTGATGCCAAAAATGCATCAGGGATCGGTGATCGGGAATATCCTTTAGCGCAACCAGAATGTTTTTTGAGATCCCTTTAGTTTTTCTTCGATTCTGATAAGAACGTCGGGTATCGGCTATCGAAGATATCTTTTCTTTCTTTGTTAACATCTATTCCTCTTATCTTTTATCGATGCCAAAGGGGAATCAACTATCGGCGATATCCTTATGCAAGACTTTGATGCAAAAAACACCTCCTTTTTCTGATGCCAATGGAGATCAATGCTCAGTGACTAAGATTTCTCAAGTGGCTCTTTTCCTTCTTTGAATTCCTTTCAATGTTGAATCTGAGCGTGTCAAGTGAAGTGTTTTGGTTGTTGATTCCTTATCCAAGTGTTAAGGCCTTTTAAGTCACGGTGTTTCATAAGTTTCAAACAAACCTGAATAGATGATGAGATTCATGATAATAAGAAAATAGAAAACATTTCTCAAAATGAAGTCGAATCAAACAGTGAAAAGCTCAAGTGGTACCCAAAAATTAAAAATTTGACATAGGCTTTTTAAGGTGTGTTGAGTGTTCAATAAATGGAGACTTACTGGGTGAAAGAAAAATCTTTGTTCCTACCTCGGTCTCGGCTAATGAAAAATATGGTTAAGCAATTAACTGGTTTTTTATCAGAGCCTCTTTTATCCTCACATTTGAAAATCCCTAGTTAGTGCATTTGGGCCTTCATGTGGGGTTTTCAACCTTTATTCCTCCTTTGTTTCCTATAACACTGACTCATGCCCCCTTTGACAAGAGTCTAGTAAAGCATTCATTGGAACTACACCTTTTAGTTACCCTTATTCACTTCCTATGGTGTTTCTTCGATGCGAGTGAGTATCCATAGCCCCAAAAAAGTCATTCTGATGTCACATACCTTTCTTCACTACCAGCGAGCATCCATAGCCCTGATGGATTTATCTCCATACCCACTCCCATTGTGCACTCATTTGATATAGTTGATTTTATTTTAGCAGAGTGCCTTGAGCAAATGGGAGAGGAGGACGTTTTTTATTTGCAAAATGAGATGGTTAAGGTGAACTTGCTAGGTATGTATATGAGGTACATGTAGTCCTTTCCAACTTACCATATTTCTGTTAAGGTTTTACCAGGCCACCAAGCAGACACTTCATCACTTTTCCAAGGTTGTTCATCTACACAGGTTAGATAGAGAACCCCTTAAAAAAACCATAGGTCCCCTAGTGTTTCTTGTGTTGTATGTGAGAAAAGAGTCATGAAGAAAGTTTGTCATATCGCATGAATTGAGGTCAACCATCATCTTGATAAACAAAATCTTCAAAAGAACATAAGTACTATAACAAGAAACAAAACAAAATGCATTTTTCAATCGACCTAGCTAAAACAAAACATCATGAAAACACAAACACAATTTTTTTTTTTTTTTTGAATTTTTTTTTTAATGGAAATATTGTTTTAGGGCTTGGCCATTCACCAAGAGGGCGTCAGGTTCCCCCCTCGGATCTTTCTGCTGATATGTTCCTACCCCAATCTTCTTGGCCACATGAAAAGGTTTGAGCCACGGATTTTGAAACTTAGAATGTTTTCCTTTCGACTCATTTGCTCTGTCCCATTTTAGGACTAAGTCTCCCACTTCAAAATCCTTCTCTTTAGCCTTATGCTTATCAAACCACCTTTTAACTATCTATTGATGAGCTATGAAATTTTATTTTTCTTTTTCCCTTTCTTCTTCCAGCATGAGGAGAGTATCAATTCTTTGTTGTATGACTGATGAGGATTGTCCTCTAGAATCTTGAGCAAGTTTAAGAGATGGAATATATAGCTCGTTCGAGAGAATGGCTTCCTGTATGTATACCAGAAAGTATGGGGAATTCCCTATAGCTTCCTCGGGTGTAACTCTATCGGCCTATAAAGTATTATGAAGTGAACTGTGCCAATTCCTATGGTTGTGTGCAACTGTTTTCTTTAATATTCTCATTAGGTTCCTATTAGTTGATTATGCCACTCCAATCCCCTGTGCATAGTAGTTTGTAGAGTATTTGATTATGATTCCTTTGTCTAGAGCAAACTCTATTAACAAGGTGGAAGAAAATTAATTTGCATTATCAAAACAAGGATGGAAGGAACATTGAACCTTTTGATCAATTGTTGTTCTATGAATTGGATCACCACATTTTCATTTACATGGATCAGAGGCATGGTCTCTGCCCATTTTATGAAACAATTTGTGGCAGTTAGTATGTATCTATGTTGTTTTGAAGAAATCAGTGTAATTTATCCTATGATATCTAACCCCCATTTCTCGAATGGCCTAAAAACGACCACCGATTGGAGTGGGACAACTACTCTCTTCTCCCTCCCCGTGCTTATTTGACAAGTTTTATAGTTTCTAGCATATGTGTGAGCGTCCTTGAACAGTGTAGGACAATAATAGCCATCTCTCATTATTTTATGTGTAGTGGTGTTTCCTGCGAAATGTCCACCTGCATGACCATCATGGAGATCCTTCAAAACTTTGTCTACATCTTCTCATTCGAGACATCTTAAAAGTACCCATCATAATTTACACGGAAGAGCACCAAATTTACGAGGTGATATTGTGTGTATTTTAACCTGATGGCTCTCCTTTCCCTAGGGTTTAGGTTTTCTAGGCAAGTCCCATGATGCAAGAGATAAGTCAGTTTCTCGTACCAAGACTCTTTCCCTAGGGATACGTATGAAGCTTCACCACACCATAATTCTAATTCATTCTCCCATATGGGGTCTTCATTTACTTAGTCCTGGGTTTCAACTGTCAGTTTGCATAACCCTTACCCCTTAACCAATTTAGAAGGTTTTATATCTAGATAAAATTATTGGACTACTATTGTTAGCACTAGGAATCAACCTCAAATTGTAGAGAGGATAAGCCTAGTACCCATCAGATTGTGTGTAAAAGTAAATGAGTGTTTAAAAGGTCAAATGGACAAGACTCAAGATAATAATGTTTTAACTCAGAAATCTGGGCTAGAATGCATAAGAAATTAAGGTCTTGATCAACTTTAGTCAGTGAATGGGAGTAAAATTGAATAGAAGGAAGAATTTGGTGAGGGAAGTGTAGAGGTATGCTATTAACATCAGGTCTTCAAGCAGACTGAGGAAAAACTCAAACAAAATATCTTCTTGAATTCAAAGTTAAAAGAACATTGAAGAACATGATAAGTGTACTATAATCAAGCATTCATCATAATACAGCTATAACAATATCATGTGAATCATTCAATCATGAAAACTTCAGTGTAAGAGGAAAAAAGATGGAATAAGAAAAACTGACTTATATTAATCAAAAATTCTCAAGTCAAGTACATAACCAGAGAACCAGTCTGCTTAATCAAAATATTACAATAAGGGAGCCCAGCTCAACCATTCTAACCCTCTAAATCATTTGGAATATCTATTTATAACAAAAAGGGAAGGCAACAGCTAGAGGTGTGAGTTGGCCTTCCTCCCATAGGATTATCCAAATAAGTTATTCAATCAAACACTTGTGATAATAGTTATTTAACAAACTGTTATAAAAAAGGAAACATGTTGGCAACAAATCCAACAAAATTTAACTGACGTTGTCTTCCTTTGATGCACATCTCTCTCCATGCCAAGTGTCTTGTAGGGGTTGTATGTTTTCATCATGTTGCCACCTATGATCTTAGCTCTTCTCCACATCATCATCCACCCAAAAGAGTGATAAAATCAAACTCCTTGATTCCAGGTGCCATTTGGTAGCGTCATTCAGTAGCTCGCTTGATAGCGAGCTTCTGTAGCACCCTTGCAAAATACTCTGCACATTTCGTAGAGAAGATCCAAAACAAGCCTGCAGAATTGGTAGCACTGACCCTATATATATTTGTGTGCAATTTGGTAGCATAGAGCATGTATATCTTTGCATAATTGGTAGTTCCATCACTGAACTAGTCCCGCAGAATCGGTAGCGCCAATCATCAAAAAGAATTTGGTAGCGCAATGTGCACACAAGGAATAAGTGTTTGCACAGGAACTCAACACTCAGGATCAAGATGAATTGGTGTCTTGATAACTGAAAACCAAGTGAAAATGGCTGCAAATCTGTGAGAGGGAAAATATGGATGGAGAGGGATGAAGGAGGGAGCAATTTGTAGACACAGTTGCTACCAAAACTCAGGCAACAACTATCACATGAATTCGCTAGGCAATGGAGTGGGCTCACGGAATACCTGGAGAAGTAATGACAACTTGAGGCTCTGCAACTGGTTATGATATCACCATGACCACCTCAACTTCCAAATCCTCCTTAGCAGGTGATCCCCTAGCATTGTCTGCAACTGGTTTGAACTAGCAGTTTTAGCAACACCAAGTTTTAGAACATTCAAATCTTTGAAACCATTAGCAAACTCATTAAAACCAAATCTTTGAATACATATTTTAACAAACCATGCTGCTAAAAACAAGGTAGAACATGACCTCATTGAAATTATGACGAATCATGGAAAGGAATAAAGGACAAGGAGTGCACTACGGAAACTCCTAGTGAGTTGGCAGTGCTCTTTTTCAAAAAGAATGATTTGACCCACTTTTAATCAGACATAGGGACAACATGGAAAGGATATAAAGGTGTGAATGAAAAGAGTGGCATGTCAAGTCATGAATTTCATGGGATAGGTTATGCTTGGTGTCAAGTCATGAGGTGATTCAAAACCATAATACAAAAATGAACCTAGGCTTAAAATCTATATGAGGGGCAAAAATGAGCCAAAAACTCAAGTCTTTATTTGTTCAATATAACCTAAGGCAATCAAAAAAATAAAAATAAAGCAAATTTGAAGTCTAAAGGATAAAAATTTAAACCTGAGGGATAAAATACCCAAGGCAACTTAGTGTGATAATAACTACCATCCAGTTTCCTCTTCTTTCCCCCATCTCTTGTTGAGTGAATAGGGATCAGACTGCAGGGTGAGGCATGATGACTTTGGTATGGTTCTTAAGGATGTAAGAACTGAAGTGTTTCACTACTTTGCATACAACATAAGCATGCTTGTCTATAGCAGGTTAATTCATTTCAGCCCCTCGAAGATTAGTTCTCATGAATGATATCAGGGCCTCATTATTGTCATCATCCTTCTGAGTCAATATTGCAACTAACAATTAGTCGGAGGCGAAAGTATAGAGGAAGAAATATTTGCTAAAGTCGGGACTTCACAACACTGGGGCTTGGGATATTGGAGTCTTAGTATCGTTGAAAGCATGTTTCCTTTCATAATCCCATTTGAATTCAACATCTTTATGGATCATCTTTTGTAAGGGTTTGATCGTTTCAGCAAAAACGAGGGTGAATTTCCTCACAAAATTGATTTTCCAAGAGAATGATTGCATAGCCTTTTTGTTGTGGGGTAATGGAAGCTAAGATATATCCCTAATCCATTCTAGGTCTATGTGAATGTCTGCTTGAGATATAATGTGGCCTAACAACTTACCTTCCTCGACACCAAAAATAGTTTTCTTAGGGTTTAAGGATATATTGTATTTCCTACACCTTTCAAAAATCTGGGTTAAATGTTGGATGTGATGTTCTCTGTTATTTGAATACATAGTCATGTCATCCAAATAGACTACTACACATTTGTTGATTATTCCTCGAAAATCTATGTCCATGGCCCTCTAGAAGGTTTCCCCTGCTTTGATTAACCCAAAGGGAATACGTTTATAAGCGAAGGTTCTCCACTTGGTTCGGAAGTTAGTTTTCAAGCAGTCTTCTTCTGAAACTAAAACCTGGTTGTAACCTGAGAAACCATATAGCAGGGAGAAAATCTCAGAGCCAGACACAATCTGCAAGAGTTGCTCCATTGGTGGGACTGAGTAGTTGTCATTTTCTGAAGATCTGTTGAGGTTTTTGAAATCTATGCATAGGCGGATCTCCCCATATTTTTTCCTCACATGAACTAAATTTGCTACCCATGCGGAGTGTCTAACTTGGAAAATTATCTTCGCATCTAGTAGTTTCTTTAACTCCTAACCCATGAGCGGCTCCAGGGATGGGTGGTATTTCCGGAGCTTCTATTGGAAGGGTTTTATTTCAAGATTTAATGGGATAGTGTGTTGAATGATACGAGTATCATCGGTTTTCATATCTTGGTAGGACCATGCAAAAACATCTTGATACTATCTGAAAATTTTGAGATAGGCCTTCCTTTCCTATTTAGATATTGTATTGCCAAGATTTATATTTTTGGGGTTGTCTGGTGTTCCTAAATTTATTGTTTCCTGCATGGGACAAAACTCCCCGTCTTTGTGTTCTTTGATCCTTTAAATATTTCCCTTAGGTCAAAAATGTTTTATGAATTGGCCATTCCCTTCGTTATCATGTGAGACCTTGGTTTGTCAGTCGGTTGATCTGTCTAATGATCAGTTTTTGCTAATTGCTCCTGGAATACTTCATCGTCAATAGCCAAGTCTTTAAAATTATCTTGATTGGTTAAAAAATTTATGATATGTTCATCTCCTTCAAAGACCTTCCAATTAGAAATATTGTTGGGCATCGATGATTTGTAGAGTAGTTCCACAGTGAATCGAGAGGCTTCATAATCTTCTAGAGGTGATAGCCTTGAGGCAACGGTGGTCAGAGAATCAGAAACAATCTTCTTTGTTCTTTGGATCGTTGTAATGTTGAAGGCTTCAAAATGCTCTATTAGCCTGTGCACTTCATGTTGGTAATTCCTCAGGTGTGGAGAGTTGAAATGTATAGTGTTCCTTACTTGTCTAACAATGATTTCAGAATCTCTGAAAGCCTTCAATTCTTTAACATTTAATTCCATGGATTTATTTATCCCTTGTACTAGAGCTTCATACTCGGTGCTATTGTTTGTGCATTCAAATTCTAGTCTACAGGATAGGAAATTCCGTTTACACTTTGGATCAATGAGAATGCACCCTTCCCCTGACCCTTCTTGCGATTTAGAACCATAAAAGTATAAGGTCCAAACTTTTGGAGTTTTCTTATCAGCTTCCTCTTTCTTGTCACTTTTCTCCTCTCCCCCTGTTTGTTCTATGATTTCTAATGCAGGTTCTTCACATATGAGGGTTTCCTCTACCATCGTCAGAAATTTATCTTGAAAAACCATTTTGGAGTTTTGAGTAAGAGGGACATTAGATGAGAGGGGGAAGAAATTCCTGAAATCAGAGTCACAGGAATAATTTCCTAGCACGGGGAAATTTGTCGATGAGGGTTCATTGAGGGTTTCTAAGTCAGTGAAAATATTTTTTAGATATATTTCCCTATCGATCATGATCGTATTCATGTTTCCATTTAATGGAAGCCAAAGGTGAGCCTAGTTTGTACTAAAGTATCCATTTAACTTCTCAGACCAATCTCGACTTAATAACAATCCATAAGCTTCTCGGATATCTACTACAATGATGTCAATTACTTGCACAAATTTATGGTGTGTCATTATTTTGATCATTACATCTTTGAGTTCTCCCATGAACTTCGCCTAGATTCTGTGATGCATACCTCCCCGACCCTCGGGTTGAAGTCCTCTCATAGGATCGTTATTTATTTCCTTCGAGACGGATCGACTCTTTCAATTCCCTGCTAGAATCTCCTTCCAATTGATCCACAGGTCCTTTGAAAGCTCCCCTGTGAGAATAGCACTAGGCACGAGCTCCATCCTCCCCAAGCAACCACAATACTATGACCAAGGCCTGATTCCAAAGGCACTTGTCGTAACTCGCAATCTTTCGAGTTCGCAAGTCGAAACTCCTGACTCTTTCTTCCCAAATTCACGATACCCGAAATGTTGATCCGGGTATGGCTCTCTTATGTCAGCGCCCTCTGCGTGTGACCATCGGATAGGCTTATCAATAGCACCCCTCCCTACTCCCCACTTCACGAGTTATAGCATCGATCTCACGTGCTCTTATCTCGCGAACTCCCAAGACGCGAGAAGTCAATGGAGTGTTGACTCCTTCCACTATATGACGTGTGTCCGCGTGTCTATCACACGGGCCCACAACATGGTTCTGCCACGTGTCCCTCATGCTCAACTTCGCCCTTCATGACTTCGCACCCCAAGCGATGCCTCCTTTGTATCTTGACACCCGAAGGGCTGAGATCCCAAACACCTCGTTGCTCTCAGTCGCAACTCACAACTTCGCGACTTCTCCTTCCAAGTATCTCGATTCTCCAACTTCTGAACCCTGAAATATCGATTTGCTAAAATGGTTGATGGCACCCTTCCCCATACTTATATCCCATCTCATGATTTCAGGGATCTCGGGATAGAAGTCTCAACCTCCTATCCTTCGAAATGCTGAAATGCCGAATTCTGACACACTTCACCAATAGTTGGCCCCACACAAATCTTTTTTCCCCTTCGGGACTTCATGAATTCTCCACGGAGAATTCCGACCATCCAATTCCCCCTTGAGGACTCTTGTGAAATGGAATAGGTATTCTTTCACGAAACTTGCCCACCTACAAACAACGTCATTGCGCCTTCTTTCAACACGTCAAGGCACTAGCCCTCTTAAGCTTCTCTTCGACAACTTTGAAGACTCTATCCCTCCTGAGATTTCTCCACAACTCGAGTCTTAAAGAAGACTCCTGCACGCACTCCTTGCATCAACCCTTCAATACTTCCAAGTATTGAATTCTTCGACTCTGCGCACTTCCATGCGACAACAGTCTTTCAACAATTACCTCAGGTTGCAACCCTTGAGAATCTACTCGGCCTGCGCACACTTTGCATGGCTCTTGTACTCAACTTGCACTTCTGTGAGAATGAGAACAATGTTATCCCTCCTGAGATTTCAGATATTGAAACTTTGAACCGGTCAACGAACTCCTTGCAGGAAAAATCTTGCTCAGACAGAGAAACAATTGAAACTCATTCCTTACTCTCTCGGACTTTGAATGCTTAACACGAAATCATACATACATGGCATAAAAGAAAATGTATAACAGAAAGAGTAAAACAATCATGAGCATAACATTCAATCATGCATACACAGAAATTATTTGAACACCATGAGTCTGAATCAAAGCTTCATATATTAATCTCAGAACTTCTATACATGGGTTCTTCTACACAGCTCTCTGCTTCTTCTTCTCTATGCTCTATGCTCTTCTCATAATAATGTTACAACTATACAATGAGGGTGTATATATCCTGTTTTCCTCCTCACTCTAAACTGTCAAATCTAGAACTTTAAAGCTACCTACCTACATTTATTAACATAAATGCCTCTTAATCCTTCAGACGAGAGCGGGACGCTCAAGGTTTGATTACAATCTACAAGTGTGCCTCCACTTAATTAATTTATTTAATACCCACACATTTATTTCAAACATTCCAAAACACTCTTGCCAACGTGTTGAAATGTACTGGCATTTTTCCTAGCTGTCTTCCACCTATGTACATGCTTTCTACCCGCGATGCTCCTGCATCATACTCCCTCTCTTGAAAATTTTCATGGGATCTTGTCCATGAGCTCTCGCATGGTCTGTCCGTGCTTCTAGATTTCGGCTTCATTTTCCCAGCTGGCATCTTCAACTGGATGTCCCTTCCACTTGACCAGGTATTCAAACTATTCCTTTCTCTTGGTCCTCTTACTAACTCTTTTGTCCAGTATGCTTTCCATCTGTGGTTTTTCTGCAATTGGCATCTATTTTGTCCACTGAAACTTTGGTTGTTCATCCCTTGTTCCTGCTTCTTCATATTTATAAGGGTACAAATCTGAGATGTTGAATATCGTAGAAATTATGATCCCATCGGGTAATTCAATCTCATAAGCATTTGTCCCAAATTTTCTTAGTATCTTGCATGGTCCAATTTTCTTCATTTTCAATTTATTATATGTCCCCCTTGGGAACCTTTCCTTTCTCAGATGTGCCAGAATCATATCACCAACTTCAAATTGAAGTTGTCTCCTCTATTGATCTGCTCTGTGCTTATACTCTTGGATCGAGTTTTTCAATCGCTCCTTCACTTGGCTGTGAAGTTCCTTCATCACTTCTGCGAAATCCTCTGCACTAGCACTCCTAGTTGCATTCTGTTCTGAATCTCTCAATTCTAAAACTCCTCTTGGTTGCATCCCATAAACAATTTGGAATGGACTCTGCCCTGTGCTTCTGTTTAGTGAGTCGTTATATGCAAATTCCACCTGTGGCATAATATTGTCCCACTGACTGTGGTGTTCTATCACCAAGCTCCTCAGCAAGTCTCCCAAACTTTTGTTCACAACTTCTGTCTGTCCATCCGTCTGAGGATGATAAGATGAACTGAACGACAAGTTCGTTCCCAACTTTTTCCATAAGGTTCTCCAGAAATGTCCCATGAACTTGGTTTCTCAATCTGAAACTATGCTCCTTGGCTAGCCGTGAAGTTGAATAACTTCTTTGAAAAACAGATTCGCAATGTGAGTTGCGTCACTGGTTTTCTGACATGGTATGAAGTGTGCCATCTTAGAAAATATATCCACTACCACAAAGATTGAATCAAACCCTCTTTGTGTTCTCGTCAGCCCCAATATGAAGTCCATGATGATTGCATCCCACAACCTCTCAGGTATGGGTAACAGTTGATAAAAGCCTGCATTCTTCCTCTTCCCTTTTGAATGCTGACAAATTATGCATCTGTCCATGAATCTTTTAACGTCTACTCTCATTCCCGGCCAAAAATATGACTCGTTTAACTTTGAGAACGTCTTTCCATGACCAAAATGCCTGGCCAATCCTCCACTATGTTTCTCCTTCAGCAAATTCTCCCTCATGGAGCGTTTTGGAATACAAAGTTGATTACCCTTAAACAATAATCCTTCCTGGATCATGTATTATGTCCATTGACTTCTGTTCCTGAGAACTGGATTCTTAGTTGCTTCATACGCCTCCTTAAAATATGGAGCATCTCTGTACATGTTCCTAAGGTCATCAAAATCCAAAGTTTTGACTCTGAACTCCTGCAATAGCAAACACTTCCTGCTCAAAGCATCAACAACTTTGTTAGCAGTTCCAGAAATATGCTTGGTTACAAAAGTAAAGTTCTACATGTATTCAACCCATTTAACATGTCTTTGATTCAACTTCTCCTATTGAGTCACAAATTGCAAAGCATGATTGTCACTGTATAAGACAAACTCCTTAGGGAGTAAGTAATGTCTCCATTTCTTCTATGCATGAATAATAGCATAGAAATCCTTGTCATACGTGGAGTATTTCACTTTCGCTTCATTCAACTTCTCGTTGAAGTATGCTATCGGCCTGTCTTCTTGGCTCAAGACTGCCCCTATTGAAAATCCACTTGCATCACATTTTACTTGAAATGTCTTTTTAAAATCCGGCAACACCAAAATTGGTTGTTCCGTGATTTTCCTTTTTAGCAAATTAAAAATTTTCTCAGCCTCTTCTATCTAGTGAAAAGACTTGTGTCTCTTCTTCACTGTGTCCATCATCAGTGCACTAATTCCACTGAAATTCCTAATGAACTTCCAATAGAAACTAGCCAATCCATGAAAACTTCGAACTTCAAAGATACTTTTCGATGATGGTCAATTCTTAATCACCTCCACTTTATCTAGATCCATCCTCAACTTATCTGCAGAAATAACAAACCCCAAATAAATGAGCTATGTCTTCATGAATGAGGATTTCTTCATGTTTATCAGCAACTTCTCTTGTTGTAGCCTCTTCATCACTGTAGCCAAATGTTTCAGATTCTTTGCCTTTGTTTTACTGAAAATCAGTATGTCATCAAGATACACAATGACAAATTTTCCGATGAAATCCTTCAGGACTTCATTCATCAACCTCATGAAAGTGATCGATGCGTTTGTTAGACCAAATGGCATAACAAGCCATTCATACAACCCTTCATTGGTCTTGAATGTTGTCTTCCATTTGTCTCCCTCTCTCATACAAATTTGGTGATAATCGCTCTTCAAATCAACCTTTGAAAAAAAATTGGCCCCACTCAAACAATCCATCAGATCATCCATCCTTGGCAATGGAAATCTGTACCTGATGGTTATCTTGTTGATTTCCCTCGAATCAGTACACATCCTCCAACCTTCATATTTCTTCAGACTGAGCACTGTTGGAACAACACATGGACTCAAGCTTTCTCTAACCAACCCCTTGTCCATTAAGTCCTAGACCTATCTCTTGACCTCTTCATTCTCCTATGGCATCAATCTGTATGTTTCTTTATTTGGAAAAATAGCTCCAGGTATGAGATCATTGTGATGACTTACACTTCTGATCAGTGGCAACAAATGAGGTAGTTCGTCCACTACTATGTTAGCAAACTCTTCCAACAGTTTCTAAACCTCTTCCGGTAAATCATCTACCCTTGTACTGGTTAAAACAATTTTAGGCTTCCTAACCACAATGAATTGTGGTTCCTCCTTCTTTTTAACCTCCTTAAGAAGTTCCTTCCCACTCATGAGAAGTAAAGCATTGCTTACTTCAGGTTTCACCTCTTTATCTTTGATTGGAAGCAACATGTGAGTTCTCCCATTCTTCTTTAGGGTGTATGTGTTCTTCCTCCCATCATGAATCACATTTCTGTCATATTTCCATGGTCTACCCAGCAATAGATGACAAACATCCATGGGAATAACATCACATAATATCTTATCGTTATATCCTCCTATCTTAAATTCAATTAAACATTGTTTAGTGACATTTACCTGATGTCCTTTTTGTAGCCATGAAACTCTGTATGGACATTGATGCTCAATAGTCTCCAGCTCCAGCTTTTCTACCATCTCTGTAGAAACGAGATTATCTGTGCTACCATTTTCCACGATGACCTTGCATACCCTATCCTTGGTCTTGCAAGTAGTCCGAAAAAGTCTATTCCTCTGGACTGGATTCTCTACTTCCTTTTCTGGTTTCAAGAGAACTTTTTGCATCATCAGTGAGCTTCCACCTTCAACATCTTCTGCCTCAACATTTTGTCTTTGTGCTTTGGCAATGTGAGTCTCACCACCTTCTTTCTTCTTATCTGGACATTCATAAGACTTGTGTCCATTCTTTCCGCATGTGAAGCATTTTACCACTCCACCTCTTCCTCATCCTCTACCTTTAGTACGAGGAAAAGTGTTGTTATCAGCATATTGTCCTCTTTGTTCGACATATTTCCCTCTCTGTGAACTTCCACCTCTCTTAGTCTGAGTTTGAGGTTTCTTCCAGTCTTCCTTGGGTTTCTAATTCCTATATTGGACAATTGTCTTGCCTCTGGGATGACTTCTACCTTGACCTCTTTGACCTTGCTTTCAGCTCAGCTTCTCTTCAGCCTTTAGAGCCATCTGATAAGAAAATTCCACCGTTTGGATGGTCATCATGCTCATCTCATCCTAAATGCCATATCTCAGACCATTCATATACCTAGCAACTTTTTCTTCATCGCTTTCCTAATGACCTGCTCTGATGTTTAGCCTGTAGAACTCTTCAGTGTACTCCTTTACTGACATCAGCTTCTATCTCAAATTCTGCATCTTTCAAAACAGAGTAATTTGGTAATCCCTGGGAATAAATTTCTCCTTCATCTTTGTGATCATCTTATCCCAAATCTTGATTTTTTTCTTGCCTTTGCAGCGTCTGTCAGCTTGTAGCTCATCCCACCACAATGTTGCATGTCCTTTAAGTCTTGTGACAGCATGTTTGACCTTTTTGTCTTCCTCGACATCTTCATAGTCAAAATATGTGTCCAGAGCTCTAATCCAGTCTAGAATCTCTTCAGCATCCAGGTTTCCTTCATTTACTGGAATATCCATTTTTTCCCTAGCACGCATTCTTGCAACAGCCCTAATCAGGCGTTCATTTGTTGCATCTTCTACTATAACTTCTTCTCCTTCATGTTTAGCTTCATCTTCACTTTCAAATTCACTGACATCTCCAACACCAGTTGTGCACCTTTGTTTTATTCTAAGTCTGGCGCATATGTCATGCATCTCTCTTTCCATGGCTGGATTTTGCACCTACCTACCCCTTTCTCTTGACATCTCCCTTTCCTCTAGCGGATCGGGTGTTTGTCTGTCTCTTCTTCTCGGCGACATGGCAGAGATTTATTTCCTACTTTCCCTATCTGAAGTATACAAACAAAGTCAAGCTCTAATATCAAAACTGATGCAGACCTCCCTGACCCTCGGACCAAAGTCCGCTCACAGGATCATTCTTTGTTTCCTTTGAGTCGAATCGGCTCTTTCGATTCCCTGCTGGAATCTCCTTCCAATCGATCCAAAGGTCCTTCGGAAGATCCCCTGTGTGAATAGCACTAGGCACAAGCTCCTTCCTCCCCAAGTGACCACAGCGCTATGACCAAGGCCTAATTTCAAAGGCACTTGTTGCAACTCGCAATCTCCCGAGTTCACGATTCGAAACTCCCGACTCTTTCTTCCCAAATTCACAATACTCAAAATGTCGATATGGATATGGCTCCCTTATGTCAGTGCCTTCTGCGCGTGATCACTGGCTAGGCTTATCAATAGAACCCCTCACTACTCACCACTTCGCGAGTTATAGCGTCGAGCTCACGTGCTCTTATCTCGTGAATTCCCAAGACGTGAGAAGTCAACGGAGTGTTGACTCCTTCCACTATATGAAGTGTGTCCTCCTGTCTATCACACGGGCCCACAATTTGGTTCTGCCACGTGTCCCTCGTGCTCAACTTCTCACATTGCGACTTCGCACCCCAAGCGATGCCCCCTTTGTATCCCGACACCTGAAGGGCCGAGATACCGAACTCCTCGCTACTCTCTGTCGCAACTCATGACTTTGCAACTTCTCCTTCTGAGTCTCTCAATTCTCCAACTTGTTATCACCCCATAAATTATGGGAATCAACTTATGACTTGGATATTACAGATATTATCTGCATCTAGTGTTTTTATTGGAAAATTGATTTTCATTTTGCAAAAAGAAAGAAAAAGAAAAGAAAAAAGAAAGAAAAAGAAAAGAAAAGAGGGAAAAAAGAATTGAAACAAAGCCCCATGCAATAACAGTGACTTGGTCATACCTTTCAAGCATGATCAAGTCCTTTTAAATTTTCAATGTTGATAGGCTAGTGAATGCATCTGATCAGACTGTCTAATCCTGGTTAGATACCTCATAGGTTAGAATTAGTGAATACATCTGATCAAACCATCTAATACTGGTCAGATAGCCCCTAGGGTAGAATTAGTGAATAAGTCTGACCAGACTGTCTAATCCTGGTCAGATATCCCTTAGGAAAAATAATGTCTTAACCCAACAGTCTAACCTGGGTTATTCGTCTTGTGAAAGTAGGTTAGAATGTAGACTAATTGCTTGCCTTTCCTTTCCCAAATAAAATCCATTTGAAAATTCACTACCTCAAGTATCCATTGCCTTAGGATAGTTGAAATAAGGTCCCCTTGGTGGTGTCTATGAAAAATTTGGGAAAAAACCCATGAGAAGCACTAATCCTAATTTTTTCCTACACATGACATTTTCCGCTCCCGACCTATGCTTCATGCACCTTCCGACGGTCCAGATCATGATGATTAGATCAATGGTTCACATAGCTTTCTGGACCCCCCCCCCCCCGCCTGTTCTACCTTTAACGGAAAGGGCGGGGGGGTCCGAAATCGGCGATAATCTTGGCGCAGATCTGGACGGTCCAGAACAGAGCGCGCAAATCCACGGCTCACATTGGATTCCGGACCCCCCCCCTCCATTCTTCCTTTAACGGAGGGGGGGGGTCCGGAATTGATAATAACGCAGGCGCACATCTGGATGGCTCTAAACTGAGCGCTCAAATCAACGGTTCACATTGAATTCCGGACCCCCCCCCCTCTGTTCTGCCTTTAATGGAGGGGGGGGGTCCGGCATTGATATTAAAGAATGCGCCAATATCTACGGTCAGGAGACCGACGTGCATATCAACGGATCATGATGGATTTTGGACCCCCCTTGGTGTTCTAATTTTAATCAAAGGGGGGGGATCTGAATAGAATATTCCTTACGGAGGGCCCCCTTGGTACTTGTGTCATTGTCCTATTGGTCCGTAGGTCCCATCCTCCACATGTTGTCTGACACCCCATCGCCCCTGGACGTCATCCTCCACTAAGTCCACTTGTCCCACTTGCTCTCGGGTCGAAGTCTCATCCCGTAACTATTGTCAGTCCACGTTGTCAGTACCATAACCCCCTTCACTCATGGACCGCCCCCTTTGGCGACTTTTACCCCCAATCACAAACCTCCATGTCAGTCGTCCGTATACTTTGGTCATCATCACCTGCCATATCACCCCAAGTGGCTCGTTGTCCATTAATAATTGGATAATATACTCGTTGTCATGCTGACTGTTTTCCCGCGTCCGACCAACCCATTTTTGAATAAAACTACCGTTCTCCTTTGTATTCGTTATTCATCCATCGCGCCAGAAACCTCCTTTTCCTCCATTGCTCCCACATCCTTTTCACCTATATTCAGTCGACCCCACTAACGTATTGTTTGTTGCAGGTACAGTTGCCGAAATGGTGTCTAAGACAAAGCAAACTGAAGACGAAGAGAATACGTTCATTCCTCCTCCGGTTGACCTGGATAAAATCCCTCTGGTCGATAAATATCGCTTAATAGCAGACACTATATGCAGTTTTGACTTCTCTGATCTACAGTCATGGCTTCGGGAGGTCTTCCTGGACCAGAGTGACGAAATTGGACTCTGGGAGTCCAATTTGCCCCTGTACCTTTTCCTCCAAATTCACCATTTCCCAGAATTTGCACTCAAGTGCCAAGCTCATTACGTCCCCGACCAGAAAGCCATTGTTTCTTCATATGGGGACGTCCTCTTCTTCATCACCCCAGAGGATATTGACCAGATGATGCAGATAACCCATGCTGAATCTGCGTCCCTGTTCAGCTTAGAATTCCTCACTGATCTATACCAGAAAATGACTTTCCCACAGAGAGCTCAGATCTTCGAGCTTTTCCTCCCCACTTCCGCTCCACTCCCATCCACCAATCCCCCGTGCCCTTATTCTTTGTTTTCCACCAAAGGAAATCAAATTATTTCTTCCCTGTGTGCCCTGCTTGGGTACTATTCCGATCAATGGGTAGACGAACCCATCCTGGGTTTTTTATCTATCTTCTCAAATGACGAACAGCCGACCACGCAGTTCAACTACAGCACTTTCCTAGCCAATAACATCCATGAACAATTTGTTAATTTCGCCACAGAAGGCATGTTCAGGTATTTATCCATCCTGGCTTACATGTTCATCTACTTCTAAGCAGACAGGTTCAATTTCTCCATGCAGAAGATGGACGCCGATGGGAGGCCACAGCCAGTCACAGCGTGGACTTCTCTTCTGAAACACAATTCTGTCGAATACGACTTCACAACGTTCATTGATCAGTTTTACCACCCTGTGGTAAGTATGTTGAGTGGCATGCCTGAGCCACGAATAAATGACGAAGTCCGGAGAATTCTACACCTCTCGGACAATGCGAAGACAGGAGACTGGTACTTGTATCAGAATCACTCCGAGATCCGAGTTTATGGGTGCGATTTGGCACCGTACAAGCTTCCGAGATATATACTGGTAAGAATTTTTTCACTCAAATATATTAGACAAATTATGAATTCAGATGATATTCACTTTGTTTCCCTTAAAAAGAAGCAACAATTGCGGATTAAAGGGCAGATAGGCTCTTTCATCTGCAATAGTAGAGGCGCGGGTGATGAAGTAGACAAACTATTGAGGGAAATGAAATTTCTTACAAGTTTCACCTGGCATTATGATCCCTGTGGGATCATTTCTAAGATGAGAGTCAAAAATAAGAATGCCCCATATGCGCATGAGCCCAGGCCGGAAATCGAAAGATTTGCTAATCAGACAGAATGGGAGCCTGATACGTTGGTGGACATGGAACCAACTGTCTGGATGGAAAGGTAGGTACCCTCAACAAGCGCACCACCCACTGCCACACCTCAGAATCCCAAGGAAAAGAGACCCCGGCAAGAATCGTCTTCTCCTGTAACAGAGGTGTCTTTGGAGGAATTTAGGATGCACGCCAAAAAGCCAAGGACAGTTCCAATGACAGGCATGACAGTGGAGCAAGAGATCACAACCACCACAGTAGCCACCCCAGGGGTCAAGCCCGCCAGTCTACCTTTCGGCTCGAGTTAGCACAAGGCGATAATAACATTAGCTATAAAATCTACAGACTCTCCCACTGATGTTCCACCAAGCAAGACCGGGCCCAAGTTGGGCATTTTTGAAAAATATAATTTGATCAAGAAGAAAAAACAGACTCTTACTACCAACACTTATGCCCAGTTCCAGAAGCTGTCGTCCACAGCTCAACACAGGCTTCTTTCAATGTTTGATACAGAGAAAGGTAGGATGCATATGGCCTACCTCCAGGCACAAGTGTCGGATCCCAAGGTTATATCAGATTATAAAAGGGCCACATTTGAGTTTCAGGCTAAAGACGTGCATCCGGAAGATCAGATGGATCTGCACAAGAAAACGGGCGAGATGGTTTTCCACACTTTGGCCCACGCTACAGCTTCTACATCAAAATTTCGGGTAGCTCTGAGCAATGCCCAGACCCAACTGAAGTTGGAGAAAATTTTGTCTTTCGCAAAGGACAACAAAATCAAAACATTGGAGGAGATGGTCCTCAAGATTGGTTATGACCCCGCGAATGTCAAAGCAGCTGAAGAGATGATTAAAAAGAAAAAATTTGACATCGCGTCTTTGAGAAAATAGCTAAAGCTCCCTCCAACGGAAGACCCACAGGCAAAGGAGATTGCTGAAAAGGAAGGTGAAAAGGATGAGATGCTGAAATTAATCATGGAGCAGAACGCTCAGTTAAAAGAGATGGAAGCAGAGATGGAAATACTGCTGAAAGAGAAAGAGCAAGCAAAGACAATGGAAGGCATCCCATTGAGTGTTATCCCAATTGCAGGATTAAGCACAGCGACAGTGACAGCCATTCCATCTGTTGCATCAGTACCACTACCAGAGGGAACAACAGACTTGGCCAAGTCTATGGAGAGAATGAACCTGCAAGAATAAGAAATTGGTAGGCTTAAGAAAGAAGTGGAGAATCTCCAAGAGCTAAAGACTTCTTTCCAGGCTAGTCTATCCAAAGAGAAACAGGTGAACGAGCAAATCAAGAAAGAGTTACAGCAGCTCCAGAAACAGACAATGGCCAGAAAGACTTTGGCTGAGGTCAAAGAGATTGTGTGGACAGATATTTCCAGGTCCATAAATGAAATCTGGCCTATGGTTCAAATCATGTTTGAAAAAAATGAGTTGCTCGAGAGGAGCAAACAGGCTGTGGAGAAAATCAGAATGGAATTGAGAGACATGCCAGCCCAAGCGAATGAAATCATAAGGTTCCTGAATTGGAAGACACGAGAGGAACTCGAAGAATTGAAGATCGAGGATAGGACAGAAACCATACTTGAAGTCAAAAGGGTTCTAACCAAAAGGGGCCTCATGCTTCAGCTTGAGGAGAAAATTCAAGTGATGGATCAAGGAGGGCAGAATTTTTTCAACAAGATAGATGCTCTGCAAAGGAAGGGCCTGCATAGTATGAAGGTCATTAATGACAAATTAATGACGCTCCCTGATTATAAGAAAAGGTTGGCTGAAGTGTCTAAGGACAATTCTAAGTTTGCAGGTATACAAGGAAGCATCACAGGAAAAGCATTCATGGACACCTTGCAATTGGATATTAGTATCCAACATGAGATTAAACACATATTCATCATCAAGCCTACATTTGCTAAGTACACAGACATGGATGAAGTGTACAGGAGATTGCTTAAAGTCACAGTGCCAGGTCATATCAGATGGGAGGAGCTGTGTGATCTACTAGATTAGCAAATGAGTTGTCGCATCCAGTCACCTGTCCTGTTAGAAGAGGCTGCAGAGGCACCTCGCCAATGGCCTACCCCTGAAATTCAACATACTGTTGTATTGAGTCATCAAAACAGTTTTGATTAGTTAAGTTAGTTAGTCTAAAAATAGCCTGAGCACGTCCTAATCAGTTATGACAGGAACGTTTGTATTTCGTATTATATATACTTTTGTTTCCGAAGTATTGAGGGTTGTTGATTGGCACACCCTATTGCTATCAAACTGTACTATTTTTGAAGAGATCTACCATTAATAAAGAAGAGGCACTTTACAGGATTCTTGCGCATGTTCACTAGTGATGTGATCTTCTTAGTTAAATGTTTTCTTTCTCTGTATTCATTTTGTTTTCTGAATCTAATCTTTATGAATAGCGTTATGTTGCAGGATTTATCTCTGATACCCTGTTTCCGATTCTAAATATTTAAATGTTTATCTTCTAATACCTTCAATTAAGAAATTCTTAACTGCTTGTTAATTGAAGTTATTTTCCTCATCCTTTCTTCTGTCCATCATTTTAATTACTAAAGATCTAGTGAGGGTGTTATCTCGCCTTGTGAAGGTTTTCTTTGGCGTTTCTGGTTGTATCTCAAATTTGATTAAATGCAGACCCCATAGCCCAATGGATGTGTAGTTTGTCTCAACCAACTTAAAAAACCCTTTTACAACAAAACCTGCAGTTCCTTTAGCTAGCCTAAAATCTAAACTAATAAACAAAGCTAAATCATATAGAGAGATCCCTCTCTGAAGATGGAAGGGATAGATCCCAACTTTAAAAGTGGTTGGTTAAGGTTACCTTAGTAGATTTCTTCTTTTTTCAACCTCTAGAAAATTTACCAAGTGCTAACACAATTGTCGAACCTCGAAATACCGATTTTCCAAAATGGTTGATGGCGCCCTTCCCCGTACTTATATCGCGTCTCACGATTTTAGGGATCTCAGGACAGAAGTCTTAACCTCCTATCCTCTGAAACACCAAAATGTCGAATTCCGACACACTTCACCAATAGCTGGCCCCACACAAATCTTTTCGCCCCTTCGGTACTTCGCGAATTCTCCACGAAGAATTCCGACCGTCCAATTCCTCCTTGAGGACTCCTGGGAAATGGAATAGGTATTCTTTCATGAAACTTGTCCACCTGCAAACAACGTCACTGCACCTTCTTCCAACACTTCAAGGCACTAGCCCTCTTGAGCTTCTATTCGACAACTTTGAAAACTCTATCCCTCCTGAGATTTCTCCACAACTCGAGTCTTCAAGAAGACTCCTGCACGCACTCCTTTCGGCAACCCTTCAACACTTCCAAGTATTGAATTCTTTGAATCTGCACACTTCCATGCAACAGCAGTCTTTCAACAACTCCCTCAGGTTGCAACCCCTGAGACTCTACTCAGCCTATGCACACTTTGCACGACTCCTGTACTCAACTTGCACTTCTGCGAGAATGAGAACAATGTTATCCCTCCTGAGCTTTCAGAGATTGAAACTCTGAACCTGTCAACGCACTCCTTGCGGATGATTTCGCTACACTCCTTGCAGGAAAACTCTTACTCAGACAGAGAAACAATTGAAACTCATTCCTTACTCTCTTAGACTTCGAATGCTTAACACGAAATCATACATACATGTCATAAAAGCAAATTTATAACAGAAAGATTAAAACAATCATGAGCATAACATTAAGTCATTCATACACAGAAATTATTTGAGCACCATGAGTCTAAATCAAAGCTTCATATATTAATCTCAGAACTTCTATACATGGGTTCTTCTACACAACTCTTTGCTTCTTCTTCTCTATGCTCTATGCTCTTCTCATAATAATGTTACAACTATACAATGAGGGTGTCTATATCTTGTTTCCCTCCTTGCTCTAAACTGTCAAATCTAGAACTTTAAAGATACCTACCTACATTTATTAACATAAATGCCTCTTAATCCTTTAGACGAGAGCGGGACGCTCAAGGTTTGATTACAATCTACAAGTGTGCCTCCACTTAATTAATTTATTTAATACCCACACATTTATTTCAAACATTCCAAAAGACTCTTGCCAATGTGTTGAAATGTGCTAGCATTTGTCCTAGTTGTCTTCCACCTCCGTACATGCTTGCTACCCGCGATGCTCCTGCATCATTCTGTCTAGCTATATCACATGTTTATTTCTTTTGAGAGGGACTGTGTTTAATTTTTTTCAAATAGGCAATGGAATAACATTGGAGGATGCTCTTAAGTCAACCAGACAATTATGGAGGTTTCTGTTGAAGACTTCAAACATCAAAAGGAATGGTGAGACAAAATGTTTTCCCTTCTTATCCTTAGAGAAGGTGTTCATAGTTTGTTTATCTCTTAGATCTGTGGGAGTTATATTTCCTCCTTGGTCAGTGCTTGTCACAGGATTTTCTACTGATTTCAATGCTTGTAACAGAAATTCCTTCTGCTGAGGGATCCTACATATATCCATGACCGATATATTTTATTTCAACTTTTTCAAGTCTTCTACTATGTTTTAGTCTAGCTTGGTTGATTATCATGTATGGATGTTTATAGGATTTCTGAAAAAAAGGTGCTTTCCAATGTTCAGGAGCTAGTTTTCCTCCCGAAATTTTGGTCATAGTAAGTTCGTTTGAGACATGTTGACCCCTACTTTGTGTCTACACAACCAAGACTTTAGTGGGTGGTTCTTGAACCTCAAATAGGTCATTGGAAGGCATAGGTAGGTCAGGGTACCATATCAACATGGTTGTTTCTTCTAGTGGATCAACTTCTTCTAGATCAACAATATTCATAACAAAGTCGTTGGGTTGTTTTGTTAGGGAAACTTCGTCTAAACAATGATTGGCCATCAAATTCATCGCATGCACCCATTGAGGTCAGTGTCTTTTAGAGTGTTTCTCTTGATGGTAGGTACAGAAAGAGTCGCATGCTAAATTTCCCAGATCGATGTCTAAGTTGGTTGGGGGAGGTTCAATTTCTTTAAAAGGAGGATTTCTTTTAAAGAAGGGTTTATAGGGCCTCTGGACTTGGTTTCCATCCCCTGCACTTATATTTATGTATATGATTTCATTTGACAACTTCTTGACCATGTGTTGTAGGCATTCTATGTCTCCACTTCCCTTTTCGGGACCGTATTCTATTTGTTTCCCTAGGGGTATAATCAACATGAATCCTATCCTGGGAGGAGGCTGAACTTATTTCTTAACTAATGAGACTTGGCCTTCTTTGCATCCTTTCATTTGAAACTCTATCATTTTGGCTTCTTCAAAATTCTTAGCTAAGGTTGGTTTGGCAGCCCTTTTAACAAACATGGAAATAGAAGTTGGGAGAGCAATGGCATATACTTCAATTTGCAACTCCTGAGTAGGTTTAGCTTTGGTTTGGAATTTGTTTAATATAGTGATAAATATTTGATTGAAGTATTTAAACTTCTCCCCTGACCACATGGTGGTGGAGAACAACTCATCCATCAAAGTTCCTGTAGTGGTTTCTTCTACAAATTTATCCAAAAAATCCTTTTGAAACTTCGTCCAACTAGTTATGGATCCTACAGGAAAGTTAAAATACCATGTGGAGGTCAAGTTCTAAAAAGTGTAGGGGAATATCCTGCATACTACATATTAATGTTGGACATTCATCAGTCTGATAGCTAGTATAAAAAAATTTATATGGTCTTCGGGCAATCCTGAGGTTTCAGGGTCAAATTTAGGGAGTAACTTCTTTGGTTGTCAGGGAAGGTTATGCAATCATCCAGGGATGGACAAAGAATATCTAGCCAACCAAGGTTTATTATTCTGAGGTGGGTTTCCCCTTTCTTCATTATGGTCATTTTTATCTTCCATGTCTCCAGATCCCGAAACTGAGTGTTTTGATTTAAACTCTTACTCTTCTGAAAAATCGCCAAGCTTGAAGAAGTTGTCTGTTGTGTTTCATGGATTAGATTAAGAGGATTTTCAATTTCAGTGAGGGAGAAATCTATTAGGTCTTCTACTGTGTGCACAAATACCTGGTTGGGGGACTCAACCACTAGTCTGCTTATTTATTTTCTTAGAGGAAGTAACAGATCTAAGGGAAATGCATTGATCTGTCGGGCATAAGCTCTTGTGATTCTTCTAAATTGGTTCAATTCCTCGTGAGGAAGAGCATAAGGTATATCAGGGAACAAATGTTATTCCTCGTGCTGGGGTGATTTAATCGTTTCAGGAGTACTCAGTGTGTGTGGACTGTCTTGGGAATGACTAGCCATGCATGTGGGTTGTTTTGAATCTACAAGTTGTCTAAAATATTATGTTAAATATATTGTCAACCATTCATTCTTATCCCTCCTTCTAGTGACAATTTTGTTGAGGGGTCTTAAATCTCATAAACTCAACAGTAGGAACCAAACCCTCCACCGAGACCCAATTAGACTCTGCAGCGTTTAATAGTGGAATGGTTCCCCAGATCTCGCGATCCAGCCAATTAATTGATGGGCTTTATGTTTTCTAGTGAAATATCCTCCTTCATTTCAGACATTCTATTTTGTATTTTCTCTTATAGGTGGGACTGATACAAGATGAAGAGCCAGTATACACCAACTAGGTAACAGAGTGGGAAAACTTAACTATTGGAGAAGGTTGAGCTTGGGATAACCCTTTCACTCTAGCGTGCAGACAATGATTCTCCACCACAAGCCTAGTACTAATACATTAGCCTGTTGGTGTTCCAATTATTGACTAACATACAATTTATCATAAGAAAACATGCATGCAATAAGCGATGGAAAGAAAAATAGTTTCCTTAACTCTAATCATCAATCACATAATAACACAACAATTTAATTTTCATCATTAAATAAAAGAACTATAAAAAACATTGAATCGGATAACTTATCAACAGATTTAGAAGATCTTACTCATTACAGCATCCATTCATGAGATGAAATTAGAAATAATTCTTCTTCACATCCAATCACACACGCACTTTTGATGAAAAACACAAACTTGTCTCTGGTCCTAAACATGACTTCTCAATTAAGGCAGCTCTGAAATAGTTCTTTACAAATCCAAAAAAAGAGGGTCTTTGCAACAACCATTGACCTCTTATAACAGGTTGATCCTCCTATTTATAACATACTATTAACTAAAAATAACTATTAAAGTGTATCTAAGTAAAACAAAATTCACCACATGGCACTTTCTTCTATCATTATTCAAAGAGTCGTCAAATGATCTCACTTTAGTGGATGACTCTTCTCATACTCCAACCATTTGATGAAGATATCCTCACATGTGTTAGCATACGGGAATATATGTTGTTCCATTGGGGTCAAAAGGATCTCTCTTATATCTACTGCCCATGCCCGATACTTGACTATTCTGGAACTTAACTACTGCAACATGGCTCGAGATTTGATCGGGTTATCCATGAACTGTTGCACTTGTTCTGGTGCCATGTCTACCACCTTTTCTATTTCCACAGTTCATGTTGAGTCTTGTTCAGCCTGTGATTTGACTATGTCGTGTAATTCAACAAAGTCATCGAGTGTGTTGAATTCGGGGAGGTCGATGTGTCTCATTTCCTAGTTGATCTTGGTCCACCTCTTCTCACACACGGCCCATTTCTCTTGGATTTCCTGATGAGGTTCCTGAGCCATTTTTACCCAATATTCAGTTGATTCCCTTATGCGGTCGATGTTTCTTTCCCTTAGCACCCAGATGTCATGCTCTTCGGCATCTCGTCCCTGTTGCACCATTTTGATATAGTCGATCCTTTCCATGGATTGGTGTGCTTTATCATATCACCTCTCCATATCCTTTCACGTCGCTAGTGCTATGAGGGTGTCTTCTTGAAGCTTGAATATCCTTGCAGTGAATAGGTGTCGTTCGTCTATAAATTTTTTGTAGGCTTCCTGGAATTTTCTCCTTAGGAACATCGCGACCTGTGTGGTGTCCTGATAATATTTCTCCAAGTGGCAGAAATGTTCCCATTCCTTCAGAGCAACACCCATCTCCTCTTCATCCCTTTTCTCTCTTTCTAGGGTGGCATCTGTGATTTTCATCCTTGCACCGATACGTTTGGATGTATTGGCATGCTCTGTGTTGATTAGTTTTTCCTCTGGGGTGATGAGGAAGAAGCGATCTAGAGTAATCCTCCTCTTCTTGGTGGTTATATTCATGGTATCTTTCCTTTTACGTTCATAGTTGATGGCATGTATGTCAGTGACTTCATCCATGGGTTCGGGGATTTGTTGATCTCCCCAAGTGAGCATATTTCCCAGGCTCTCGATGGTGTATATTTGTTCAAGACTGGGTTCTTGAACCTTCTTCATGTGTTCTGAAGGTCTGACCTCTGTTTTTTTCTCATTGGGAGGTTGAGTATCGGTTGAAATTGAAGCATCAAAGGTAGGCTCATTACTTACTTGATAATCATCCATTGAGATGTCGATTTCCTGCTGAGGAGCTTCTTCTTTTTGGTCGCCCGACCCTGGCTCATCCGTCGGATTGTCCTTTTGAGTTTCCGGTACCTCGAGTAGTTCAGTGTCTAAGAAAATTTTTACCTCTTGGTCATTCTGTGAAGGGCTCTGAGATTTAGCATCGGGAGCTGGGGAAGATGCCTTCTCGGGATCCTTTTCCTTTGTGATATGTATAGGAGTCACCAGGGATACCTCCAGACTTTCTTCATCATCATAGATGTTTATCAATTCATGGAGGGGTTTTGGTGCACTTGTTCTCCCTAATGTTCCTACTATCTCCGACTGAGCTGAAACATCCCCCAGTGATCCGACCAGTGGCATTTAAATTCTAGGGTTATCCAACTCGACGATTTCATCAATTTTTATTATCTCAGAGCCGCTTGGACCTACCCAGATTTTGTCTAGGTTATCGATAGGGGAACCTATCATTCCTATGAGGTTTGGGTCATATTTTATTTGATCAATTAATCATTGTGCATGTTCTATCATGAGAAATCCCCTTTCTCGTGCGTCGTGTGTCATAGGGAATCCTCTATCTTGCACCAAGGCCACCAGGGGAACCTTTGTTGCTTATGCTGCTTTGATTTCTTCTCTGGATCTGAGGACCTCTTGAGATGATTGATCTATGGTTGTCACCTGTTCATCCAAGCTCATGGCCCTAAACCTGGTCATTTTGGGGTCATCCATCCTTGCTACCACCTCGTCCCAGTCCTAGGAATTTTCCATGAAGACTTCATCTTCAAATTTGTCATGGGTGTACATTCAGTAGGACAACACTTGTGAAGCATGTTGTAAGACTAGGCCCTTTATATCATGCTTGTAGAATCGGCCTATATGGACCCTGAACTTGAGCTAACTCAACCCCTCTTGTTTGTCTTGAGATGTATCTTTAACCAAGTAGAAACCTACAAGGAAACCATAGGGAATGAACGCTCGCTTATTGCCCTTGACCAAGGCGGCATTGTAGCCTTGCAAAATGGTTTGATAGAATATTTATCCCACTACAAGCCGGTCTAGGATATGCGTTGGTAGGATATGTGGTGCTTCGGTGGCCTTGAACACCCTGATATATGTGTTTCCCTCGTTCAGGTACCAGTGGCCTACTTTGGAAATCATTTTCTTGGTCGCGACCAATAGTCTCGGGCATTCCTTCTTAAAGAGAATGAAATAAATTCATGTGATGAATTCATCGCAAATGAGGGAGTAAGACCTTTTATACATGTTCTCACATAGCACACTGAAATAGATGTGGACCGGGACCTCTGCGACATGCCAACTCAGATTCATGCCGACGAAGATGTTTCTGGTGCACATGACATCAAGAAAATATGAAGCCATGTAGAAAACTAGCGTCTCTCCTTCCTTCAGCATCTGAGCCTATTGTATATATATATGCTCACTTTTTTAGAAATGATCGATCCCCAGTTGAAACCACTCCCAGAGATTGCCACTGTGTAAGCCAAATGCATCCAAGCCTCTAAAAATCTGGAGCAGTCCTTCTCTCCATATAATCGACAGATGAGAGCCATTAAATAGATGTATGGCTCCCTTAAGTTGGTTTAATGGTACTAGCCAGTGCTCCGGTTGGTGTTTTTCTTTTCTTCCCTCCACCATGAGGCCATTACCTGGATGGTGTTGTGACGCTCATAGAACTTCATGAAAAAATATGTATTTAGACGCTCCTTAGCATCTCAGAGTTTGTAGTATTTCTGGACCTCTACCGGAAGGAACAATCCAACACACCCACCATTCTCATTATTGATTAAGAATTTCTATGTTTATGTGTGGTTGATGAGCCACTTCAGGACTTCAATACAGGGAAAAAAAGGGGTTCTACTCGCCACCATATGAAGGTACGATTGTCGGATGTGCGGGAACACTTCTTCGTCGAGCACTCTTACATATGGATCACTATGTGGGATATATTCTAGGTATTCTTCCCGGATGATATTTTTAAAGATCTCTCCCCATGGGAGTGTCGTCTTGGACCCTGTTCTTGCCTCTATATCTCCAAAGGTCAGAGTTTGGATGAAAACCTTCTTCGTCGTTGTCTTAATGACAAGTTCCAGCCTCAGAGTGTATTCTAATTGTTTTGCGGCCCCTGGAGAGGAGCCTTCACCTACCTCTGGTTCTTTCATCTTCATTTCCCTCGGCTATTTTCTAGTGGTTGGCTTTATTGGTATAATTTTTCCTGCAATTAAAATAAACCTTCAGAGACTGTGTAAAGAACAAAACCAAATAGAAAACACATAATTTGCAGCCATGTAAAATCCACATACTTGGATACATACCTGTAAAGCTTATTAAACCCGGTTACTTTGATACTCATGATATATTTGCAGCCTTCAAATAACTCGTCTTTCTTATTTGGATGCTATGAATTTCCTTGCACACAGAGTGATTTTGTTTACAACAACTCGAGAGAATTTAAACCAAGGAATAACTTACCTTATCGCATCAACCATTCAATTCGGGTGATGAGTGAAATTTAAACAGATCTGTCGTTGAATTTTCATCACTTAAATTCATCGTGGGTTGACAGTGGAGACGCAGGGGGTGATGTGGTCTATCGGTGATTTTAAACGGTTGTTTTGATTGGTGCATGGGATAGAAACTAATGCGAGATTTGGTATTAATTATCTCCTTAAATTCCTAATATCTAATCGTATCTAACACTAAAATGTCCCATTATGTCACTCTCTTAGTGGGTGGATCGAGGATCGGGGATGTGTTATGAGCATTTTCGTTGATGTCCTTCTGCCAAAAACCTATGATGTTGATAAATCTTATCGTACAATTTTTTTGTGGCAAAGATGACTCGGAGGCGTGACCCAGACCTAGGGAACCAAGAATGAATTGAGATAAAACTAGACCGTACGTTTCTCCAATCTGGTAAAGACGCATGGCGTTGAAGACTGATGACCTAATTCGCATGTATTAATTGGATTCAGGACTTTCCTTAAGTTATTCGTTCTAAAACAAACCTTATCTTTTCGATGCCAAAAAGTATCCAAGATCGGTGATCGATGATAAACCTATCAAGTGCTTTCTTCCGATTAGCTTCCTCAAAAAATTCCCTATGTCAAAAATGCATCGGGGATAGACGATCAAGAATATCATTTAGCGTGGCCAGAATGTTTGTTGAGATCCCTTTAGGTTTTCCCCAATTCTAATAAGTGTGTCGGGTATCATCTATCGGCAATATCTTTTCTTTCTTTGTTAATGTTTATTCCTCTCATCTTTTACCGATGTCGAAGGGGAATCGGTTATCGGCGATATCCTTATGCAAGACTTTGACGCAAACAAACACCTCCTATTGTTGATGCCAATGGATATCGATGCTCAGTGACTGAGGTTTCTTTAGTGGCTCTTTTCCTTCTTTGAATTCCTTCCAATGTCAAATCTGAGCTTGTCGAGTGAAGTGTTTTCGCTATTGATTCTTTATTCAGGTGTTAATGCCTTTTAAGTCACGGGGTTTCATAATTTTCAAACAAACCTGAATAGATTATGAGAGTCACGATAACAAGCAAAGACAAAACATTTCTCAAAATGAAGTCAAATCAGACAGTGCAAAGATCAAGTGGTACCCAAAAAGTAAAAATTTGACATAGGCTTTTTAGGGTGTGTTGAGTGCTCAACAGGATGGTGTAATGCTCAAAGGGAATAATGAGGTGAATTGTCTTACATGGATTATATCTTAAGTCACAACTTAATTTGCATGATTTAAGGACTAATGTTTCTTATGAACCTTCACCAACCATGTTTTATACTTTGATTTGTCTTGGATGGACATGATATGGTTCTTTGAGGGACATCATGGGCTTGTACCTAGCACATTGTTCCTTTATTGCAGGACCTTGGCATGTGTGATGAAGAGAAATGGGTCATCTAGTGACTCACCACCACCCTCAGACATCGACTCTCACATCCTTCGAACCTTTAACGATGGATAGATGGGAATGGTTTAAGTAGATTCAGTCATGATGGAACACATATGGGATGGTATCCCATATGCTAGGTAGAGTACCCTAGAGCTTATTCCTCACCCAAATCATGAATGTTGTAGTAGAATAAATTTAGAGACATGGAAGAGACAAGATGTGGCTCCATAGAGCCTAGACATATCACTCAGGTCTTGGACATTGGGCCTAGTTTGATGATGAAATCATCTTCTAGGGTTTGATGGAGCTAGGGTTTGGAGGATTCCTGGGGTATTGATGATGTTGGCATGATTTTGAGTGAGGAAAGATATTGTTTGCCCCCCCTCCACTCCATGTTGATGCCACATGGCCTTTAAGAGGCCCCCTCCTTGACTAAGGAGGCTTGACGTCTCACATGTGTGGGATACTTTGATGTATTTTACACTTTTTTCATCTTGTAAATGTTAAATGAGGTTTCAACCCCACTTGGATTAAACATTTGTTAATTTATGTGGAAAAATGAGGAGAACTAGCATCATATAAGAAGGCTAGCACTACCTCTTTCATTTCATCATCATTCACTCACCAGTTGTGAGACTACTTCTAGAATTTTTGGCCTAACATGCTCCAGAAATGACATCTTTTTATACCATATTTCCCTACATTTAACCCCTTTCTACTTACCTAGACCTTGTATCAATCCATTATTGTGAAGGATTTAGACTTAATGTGTTTCTATTACATTTTTTAGTACTTTACATGAATTTATGATTAAACATTAGAAAAATATCATATTTTCATTTATCTTTGAGTTAATTTGCAAAGACGATGTGTTAGACATATTGTTGATCAGATTGTGATATCGCCATAGGATGTGTTTTGGTTCCCACTGTTGCAACTCTCTATTGTTGGTTACTACAAATCTAGAGTGTTGCAACTTTTTCTTGATAACTACTACAAATCTCGAGTGTTGCAACTCTAGATTGACAATTGTTGCAATTCTGGAGTGTTGTAACACAACTACTGCAACTCATTGTTGCAACTCCTTGTAGTGGTTGTTGCAACTCTTCAGGGAAATATTCTACGTTGCAACTTGTTAAGGAACTATTCTATGTTGCAAATCATCAGGGATCTATTCTACACTACAACTCATTTTTTCAACTCCTTACAATAGTTGTTGCAACTCCTTACAACATTTGTTGCAACTCCTCACGGAACTATTTGATGATGCAACTCATCCAAAGAAAGATGCTACAATTGGAATCTTGAACTATCGGAACCGTGATCCAACACCGAAACTATGAGCCACTAGAACCATGAGCCGTGTTGTTACTACTCTACGTGACAATTATGGATCCATGCAACAATAATATTAATCTAAGAAAACTAAATATATGGAGATAATTGTGATTCCAAGAAAAAATATTAATTTGAGTGGTTAACCAAGAATCTTGGAATTCTTGGGAAAAATATCTTGGAATTATTTAGAAAAATATCTTTAGATTTATTTATTGCTAATTGTTAGCAAAATATCTTGGATTATTTATTACTAATTGTTAGAAAAAGATATTGGAGTTATTCATTAATTGATAATTGTTAGCTGGAAATTATTCATTATATAGGAAATTGTTGTAACCATTGTGGATTTATTAAATCCATAAGTTGGTTTATTTAGATATTTGTTATTTCTAGTTTCCATTAAATTTATGTATAAAAGAGAGCACTCTCTCCATTCTTCAAGGAGGACTCTTAGAGCAATGTCCAAATGATAGTGGAATGAGTCATAATGAGATTTTATTTTAATTATACTTATAGTTTACATAGCATATGATTTAATTAATTTGATTTATTTTGCAGATTTATAGTAGACTGGTTTATTTAATTAATTGTTTTTTTAATTAGATTTATTGCAATCATGACATGTTTAATTGTTAATTTTTATTTAAATTGTGTAGTTGATTATTCACATAGAATCGCATTTGTTTATTCATTCCCATTACATTTCATATTTAGTTTGCATTCTTTTATGCTGATTGAATAATTGTGCTTAGCACAATGACTATATTTCTTGGTTTGGGTAATGACAGGGATCATCTTGGCAAGGATTAGGCTCTGATTTTGAGGACTTACTTAGTTTCTTTTCTAGCAAGTAGTTAATCAATTGCCCTTCATCATGTGTGATTTATTTTCAACAAGTGTGGTGTGTTATTTCGATTCTGCAAGAGTAATTTAGGATTTCAATTATGCAATTAGTCTTATTGCACATAGTTGGGGTTACTTCGGGAGATAGTTGAGTCATACTCTTGATACCTGCATCATGTGTGTTTGTTTTCAAGCAAGTGTGTATTCCTAGAATTATATTGTTGGGGTTTCTTCCGGACACAATTGATTCATACTCTTGATAACTGCAGTTGGTTTGTTTCATTTCCATCATGTTTGTTTCCTTTTTGGAATGTGTGATTTTTACTTTCCTGCAAGTGTGATATTTAATTTTTTGCAAAAAGTGTGCTTTCAATTATTGCAAGCATGGATTTTTGTAGAGCCTTGCGAGAGCTTGAGAATTGCCTATACTCTAACTACAAAGGTAATCATTGACACTGTGACTACAACACATAGAAAGAGTATATGTTCCTACATATAAAGTGCATGATAGTTCACATGTTCAATACGAGCCCCAAACTGATAATTAAATGCACAATATTTCTAACTATCTTTGTGATAAATTAAGAAGGTGATTAAAATACCCGATGTTTTTGGCTTCATTGTCGGGGAACTATCAATGGTGCAATATTCTCTCTAGTATTGATTTTGTTTGTTTTGTTAAGTGTGCATTGAGAATGTTTTCTAGCATGTGTTTCCTTTCATCTTGTGAGGTGTGTTTAATTTTTAGGATTGTAGAATAAACAAAAAGAACCCCCAAAACACCCAGTGCAGTAAGAGTCGGTCATCATAATAATTGACGTGCTCTAGAAATCGTGTATTTTTACACCATCTCTTTCCACATTTAACCATTTTCCTCTTACCTAGACCATGTATTAATCCAATATCTTGCGATATTTATACTTAATGTGTTTCCATTATATTTCTTTAGTATTTAACATGAATTTATGATTAAACATTAGAAAAAGACCATGTTTTCATTCATCTTTGAAGAAAATGTGCTAGGAAAGTTGTTGTATAGGTTGAGACATTGCCACGGGATGTATTTTGATCCTCAAAAGTTGTTTCACTTCTGCATGTTACAAGTGACTACACTTCCTCCTGTTGCACTTCCACCTATGTTATAATTGTTGCACTTTCGCATGTTACAAGTGGTTGCACTTTCGCCTGCTACACTTCCTCCTATGTTACAGTTTTTTCATTTCCATATGTTACAAGTGATTGCACTTCTACCTATGTTACATTTGTTGCACTTATGCATGTTACAAGTGGTTGCACTTCTACCTATGTTACATTTGTTGCACTATGCATGTTACAAGTGGTTTCACTTCCTCCTGTTGCACTTCCACGCAAGTGATTGCACTTCCCCCTACTGCAACTTGTCCAAAGACTTGTAAGTCAATTGGAACCTTGAGCTGATTGGAACCTTGAGAAGTTGTCATTACTACACAAAATAATTATGGAAAATTCAAGGAAATTAATTTACAACCAAAGATGCATCAAGAATTTGGACCTTAATGGAAAATATTAGATATGACAAAATATTGGATGTTAAGACAAAGATATTAGTTAGCAAGGATCTTTGGATTCTAAAGCAAGATTGGTTGTTAACTAAAATCTTAGAGTCAATTATTTATTGCTAATTATTAGCAAAAATAATGGAAACCATTAGCTATTTAGAATATTGTTGTAACCATTATGGATTCGTTAAATCCATAATTGGGTTTTTGTTATTATTAGATTCCATTGAATTTGAGAATAAAAGAGAAATCTCCCCATCATTCGAGGGGGGTACTCTTAGAGCATTGTCTGAATGATGATGGAGTAATTCATTAGTAATTTCTTTATTTTTCATACCGTAATTTTCGTAGTATGTTATTTAGTAGTTTGATTTATTTCCTTTGTGATTTATTTAATTAGTTTTATTTATTTCCTTTGGAATTATTTAATTAGTTTGATTTGTTTCTTTTACAAATTATAATGACTTGATTTCTTTAATTTGTGTGTGAATGAAATGAGTGCTTATGTAGAATAAATACCAGCACTCTCTTCTATAGAGGGAGGGCCCACTCCACTAGAACAGAGTGACAAATAGTTTAGATGGTTTCTTCGGTTTCTCGTTGCTTATTTAAATTTTGTAGGATTTATTAATTTTCGTAATTGATTTCTCATTGCATGGTTTTATTTATTTAGTTAATTGTGCATGGTTGTGTCCATTTACTTAATTCTTATTTAATTAATCATTCATGTAGGATTGAATGAAATTAATACCATTGCATTTTAAGTTGAATTTTATTCTTTACTGAGATGAACACAATGGTTATGTTTGTTGGTCCGAGTAACGGGAAGGAATCACTTTGGCAAGGAATAGATTAGATTAATTTACTTTCCTGCAAGTGCAATATTTCCTTTCCTGCAAGTGTGGTATTTCCTTTCCTGCAATTGTGCCATCTAATTTCGTACCAAATTATAAGTTACTTGTAAGACTGTTGTGTTATAGAGAATCTAGGATTGATGATTGATACATCATGTACCTAGATTGTTCCCCTGGAGAACTGGCGAGCACTATGGTCGGTTACCTAGGTGTCTAAGTAGATAGGAATATGTCTATAGGATGATCAATGATTCATTCTTTACACTTAGGTTGATGTTAGGCGCCAAAGTACAATGGGTTCCCAGTCAGTATTTTTTAGTACTAATGATTTGCCCAAAGGTACGGTTGGTTCCTATCTAGTATCATAGTCTTGCAAGCGTGACATTTACTTTCTGCATGCATGATTTAATTTCAAGATCAAATAGATTAATATTTATTTATGTACAATTGATTTGTTTACTTTCCGTCAATGTGTTTACTTTCCTTTCAAGTAGCCTTAGAACCTTGCAAATAGTGTAAATTTACCATAATCTTTCCGTGAAGATAATTATTGCCTCTATGATTGCAACAAGTAGAAAGAATGGTTGTTCTTGCATATATTGTGCACGATAGTTTGCAAGTATCACACAACCACAGATTGAAAATTAAATGTACATTCCTTCTAGTTATCTTCTTGAGAAATTAGGAAGGTGATAGGGAGGTCTGTCATTTTTGGTGTCGTTTTAGGGGAACTATAAAGAGCGCAAAATTCTTTCTATCATCAAATTTTATTATTTTTTTTTGATAAGTGTGTATTTAGAACATTTTTAGCATATATTTTATTTTTTTTGTGAAGTGTATTCCATTTTTAGTATTGTAAAAATAAAAGAAAAAGAACCCCCAAAACACTCGGTGCAATAAGAGTCGGCCACCACACTAATGTCTTTTGCAAGAAGGTTACAAGTGTTGCAATATTGTCTACATTGTTGCAACTCCTATTGTTGCAATCATGTTGTTGCAACTCTTGTTGTTGCAACTCTCATTGTTGCAATTTTTTTGTTGCACTTCTGATTGTCGTGACTTCGCATGTTGTTTCACTTCCTGTTGTCACGACTTTTCATGTTGCTCCAACTTTGTTGGTGCACTTCCTGATGTCGTGACTCTACCTACTACTGTAAATCTATTTCTACAATTATGTTCACTACAACTTTCATCAAAAATATCAAATGGCACAGTGGACAACAGGAGAAGACAACAATTGAGGATGTTGGTGAGGGAAAGAAGGAATTGGTGAATGAGAATTTTACCAAAGAAAGTGAAAGGGGCAGTAGAAGCCATCAAGATTGATGAATAGGTACGATTAATTTTCATTATTTCCATTTTTCATCATTGATTGATTCTCTTTGGTCTAAAATTACATGGTTGGTTAATGATGGTCGTAGTGTTTTTATTAAATTATCATAAGCCCTGTCATACAAGAATCCAAATTTCATAAACAAAATGTGGCATTTAATTCATGGATAATGAGACACTCCATGGATTTCCATGGTGATTATGTCAGGCTCTTGTTGTCTGACTCTTATTACCACATTTTTTTTAACTAAATACTTGATTTAAGTGGGAATTCTCTTTATTTATCATTCTTTGTATCTATCTTATATGCACTACCTATCAATTTTTTACATGGGTGAAGAGAGCTTGATCACCTTTCTTCTTCCATAATCTCACACTTTATTACATGAAACGTGTTATGTTTTGTTGTAGAATATGGAATGATTAAAAAGGGTTAATTAATGAAAAAGTGGTTGGAAAGGACATATCAACATCCAACCAAAAATTCTACATAGTTGTTGCAACTCTAGAGTGCTACAATTGTTGTAACTCTAGAATGTTGAAACCTATTTGCTGCAATTCCCTATTGGTGCACTTATCCATTGTTTCCAAATCAATTTGTTGCAATTCCCTTGGCTACCACTCCATTTGTAGCTCTATTTCCACTCTTTCCTTTGGTTTCCACTCCATTTTCATCCCTACTTTCATCTTCCCATTTCCATTTCCCTTGGATGCAACTCCATTTGCATCCCTTCCTTCATCCACCCATTTATTTTTTCCCTTGGCTCCAAATCCACTCATAGCCCTATTTTTTTATTTCCCCTTGGTCGCAACTCCATTTGCATCCCCGTGTTCATTTTTCCCACCCCCATTCCATTTTCACATAGAAGTTGCAACACCAGGACATTGTTGTAATACCTACCAGTCACATTGTTTTTATTCATATGGATCCAAAACAAGATAAAGGATGGATTATTTGAATACTAGAGTTCCAAAAATCAAGTTTGATTTTCATGTCACCAAAACCATTGCTACAATTGAATTCTTTCATTATTACCACAGTATGGCCATGTATTTCCTTCTTCCTGGTTCATAATAATTACATATTGTTGAAGATTCATGAAATATATGTTGTTTATGTGGTTACTTTTTAAGATCTTCCATTCTTTTGATAACCACTACTATTAGATCTCAACTTCAGCATCACCACTTCCTACATTTCGCTCCAACCATCCCTTACCCATGTAATAAGGTGACCAGGCTCACTTACAATGTTGATTTTCCTTGACATCCTTTCCTTAATAAATTTGATGGTGACAGTTTGTCTCAAGCACCATCAGACCTTGGAATGTTTGAAAACCAGTTTGTTGGCAGGTGTTCCTTAGGAAAAAAATTCCTGACTATGAAAACTCTCTAGGCACATTTAGACAAATCTTGTTTGAAAACTAGCTTGCTGGAAGACAAGGTTTGCAAATAAATTGATAAATAAACAATTCCATCAAGTTTCTCTCTAAATAAGGTTTCCAAATTGCATTTCTCCATCAAAAAGTTTCTCCATATCCTAGTTTACAACTCACAGTGTGTTCCAAATTTCCAAGCTCCACACTTCTCTTCCATGCAAATATGTTACATCATTGTGTACCATATCATATCTCTTGCCTCTAAAAATGTTGTTGCAGAAGCTCATGGACTACTTAGGTAAGTGCAGGTATGTTTATTTTTCTTTTATTTAATTTGAATTCAATGGATGCTATGGATTTGTATTTGGAAATCCACTTAGGACTCAGTCCTACTTCCTCACATTTTCCCATTTTTTGAGTGTGGAAAATCTCTTCAGTCTGGGGGGGGATACCATCACCTTTACATCCCACAACTATCCCTTTTCATTCATCTCTGCTCCAATACATATGCATAATTTTTGAGACAATAGGCTACAATCCCAAGGATTTTGATCTTGAAGCACTAGTGGAGAGGGTATTAAGTTGTTTCAAACCTATGATAATCTCCATTTCAGTTCATGCTAGTGTGGAAAATTGGAATTCTTCATGGACCAAGCTAGTATTTTCCACAGGGATATATCTATGACATGACAGGTCAATAAGTTCTCACGTGAAGGGCAACTATTTCCACTATTCATGTAACACCTAAGGATGGTTGCAGTTATGCGAGAAGGATTCAAAGCTAGTAGAGCCCCCTGTTGCCACACAAGAACTAGCAGGGGAACAAGAAAAAGAAACCTCTGCTACCACAAAAGAACTAGCAGAGGAACAACAAAAGAATCCCATGTTGCCACACAAGAACCAATAGAGGAACAACAAAATAAGCCCTTGTTGCCACACAAGAACTAGCATGGTGAGAAGGAAAAAAACATCTTGTTATTGTCACACAAGAACTAGTACCAAGAGAAGAAGAGGAAATTTTGTTTTTGTCACACAAGAACCAATAAAAAGTCATAAACTACCACCATATCATGAGTTATTTGTTTTTTCTATTCATGTTATAACAATTATGTTGCTACTCTATTTTTTTTCAATAAGTGAAGGAATTAAATTGAGAATATCTCACAAACAGTACACCCGATTGGCACGAAATTTGGAGGAGACATGCATCATATCAAAATGAACAAACTTAGTAAAGTTCTCACCAATCCAATTCACTATTTTTGAGAGAATGGCCATCATCACCTATATCCATTTTCCATTTATATTGAAATCTGTGCATCAAAAGACTCTATATTTTTGGTATGGAGGAGCATTTAATTAGTAAAAATATGCTCACAAAATTCCAAAAAAACCCAGTTAGCAGTTTGAGAGAAAATGGTTAAACAAGATTGTTGCTACTCTTATACAACTACTCCAACATGTTGTTTCAACTCTAGAGAAAGACATGCATTGCAGAAAGAGAAAAGTCCCTATAGTTTGGTTGATATAGAGGTATTGGGTTGCATGAGGACATGCAACATTTCCAGTCTAGGGGAGATGATGGGGTCTAGAAATGGCATCTTTTTACATCATCTCTTTCCACATTTAACCATTTTACTCTTACCTAGACCATGTATTAATCCATTATTTTTTGGTATTTAGAATTAATGTGTTTCCATTATATTTATTTAATATTTAACATGAATTTATGATTAAACATTAGAAAAATACCATGTTTGGATTCATCTTTGAAGACAATGTGCCAGACAAGTTGTTGTACAAGTTGAGACATCGCCACATGATGTATTTTGATCCTCAACAATTGTTGCACTTACGCATGTTACAAGTGGTTGCAATTCCGCCTGCTACACTTCTACCTATGTTATAGTTGTTTCACTTCTGTATATTACAAGTGGATTCACTTCCGACTATTGCACTTCCTCCTATGTTATAGTTGTTGCACTTCTGCATGTTACAAGTGGTTTCACTTCCACCTGTTGCACTTCCACCTATGTTACAGTTGTTGCACTTATGCATGTTACAAGTGGTTCCACTTCCACCTGTTTCAATTCCACGCAAGTGGCTACACTTCCCCTTGCTTCAACTTGTCCAAAGAATTGTAATTCGATTGGAACCTTGAGAAATTGTCATTACTCTACAAAATAATTATGGAGAATTCAAGGAAATTAATTTACAGCCAAAGATATGTCAAGAATTTGGACCTTAATGGAAAATATCAGATATGAAAAATTATTGGATGTTAAGACAAAGAGATTAGTTAGAAAGGATCTTGGGATTCTAAAGCAAGATTGGATGTTAACTAAACTCTTGGAGTAAATTATTTATTGCTAATTGTTAGCAAGGATAATGGAAACCATTAGTTATTTAGAATATTGTTGTAACCACTATGGATTCGTAAATCCATAAGTGGGTTTTTGTTGTTATTAGCTTCCATTGAATTCATGTATAAAAGAGAACTCTCTCCATCATTCAAGGGGGGGACTCTTAGAGCATTGTCTGAATGATGATGGAGTAATTCATTAGTAATTTTTTCATTTCTCATGTCATAATTTCCATAGTATGTTACTTAGTAGTTTGATTTATTTCTTTTGTGATTTATTTAATTAGTTTGATTTATTTCCTTTGGAATTATTTAATTTGTTTGATTTGTTTCTTTTACAAATTATAATGAATTGATTTCTTTAATTTATGTGTGAATGAAATGAGTGGTTATGTAGAATAAATACCAGCACTCTCTTCTATGGAGGCAAGGCCTACTCCACTAGAACAAAGTGCCAAATAGTTTAGATGGTCCCTTCGGTTTCTTGTTGCTTAATTAAATTTCATAGGATTTATTAATTTATGTAATAGATTTCTCATTGTGTGGTTATGTTTATTTAGTTAATTATCCATGGTTGTGTCCATTTGCTTAATGCTTATTTAATTAATCATTCATGTAGGATTGAATGAAATTAATACCATTGCATTTTAAGTTGAGTTTTATTATTTACTGAGATTAAAAAAATGGTTATGTTTGTTGGTCCGAGTAATGGGCAGGAATCACTTTGGCAAGGAATAGATTAGATTAATTTACTTTCCTGCAAGTGCAATATTTCCTTTCCCGGAAGTGTGATATTTCCTTTCCTACAATCACGCCATCTACTTTCCTAGCAGAGTAGAAGTTACTTTTAAGACTATTTTGTTATAGAGAGTCCAAGATTGATGATTGATACATCTCGTACCCAGAATGTTCTCCTAGAGAACTGAAGAGCGTTGTGGATGGTTACCTAGGTGTCTCGATAGATGGGAATATGTCTATAGGATGATAAATGATTCATTATTGACACTCAGGTTGATGTTAGGACCTAGAGTAAAAATAGTTCCCAGTCATTATTTTTAAGTACCAGTGATTGGCCCAAATGTATTGTTGGTTCCCAGCTAGTATCATAGTCTTGCAAGCGTGACATTTACTTTCTACATGCGTGATTTAATTTCAAGAGAAATCAGATTAATATTTATTTATGTACAAGTGATATGTTTACTTTCAGTTAGTGTGTTTACTTTCCTTGCAATTAGCTTTAGAACCTTTCCAATAGTGTGAGTTTACCATACTCTTTCCACGAAGATAATCATTGCCACTATGATTGCAACATGTAGAAAGAATGGTTGTTCCTGCATATATTGTGCATGAAAGTTCACAAGTATCACATGACCCCAGATTGAAAATTAAATGTACATTCCTTCTAGTTATCTTCTTGAGAAATTAGGAACGTGATTGGGAGGTCCATCACTAATATCTTTTGTAAGTCAGAAAGCAGTTTAAAAGCAGGTTGCAGGTGCTACCACAATTGTTGCAACATTGGTCATGATGTTGCAACATTGAATGCAATGTTGTGACACCAATGGTTGAATGTTATTGCAATACCAATGGTTGACCATTTCCACAACTCTGAGTGTAACAATAGATTCATGTCACTATTTTGTGTTTATGTTCCACCATCTAGGAGAGAGATGGATGCACCAAAAATAATGATCAAGTCATAAAATGGAAAGTGAGAGAAGACAACAATGTATCAAGCCATGTCACTTGTTGATATATACTCTTGTCAGCACGAATACCAATCATAGTAAATGCTAAAGGATTGATCTATATTTTTGAGGAAGTTGGCAAGAGGAAGAAGGCATTGGTGAATGAGAATTTCATTGAAGAAAGTGAAAGGGGATATAGAAACCTTCAAGTTTGAGACTTATACAATCATCATGATATGTGGTTGGTTTTTATTTTCATATAACATTTTGGGTTATTTTTAACATATTACATTGAAAATAATGAACCCACAAAAAAACACAAATCTTATTTTAAAAGTCATATCATTTTCTAGGAGTTCCAATAGTTGTTGCAACATGTTGTGTAAGTCAATATAGGCAGTAGATGCTTGAAATTCTTGGTATGTTGATGTATTCCATTGTCTAATATATTCCTATGAACATTCACACCTATTCAGATCACCATTTAGGAGTTATCACTTGTTTATTGAATTTTATGGCATGTTGATTTGGTGAATTCACTAAAAACATAATTGGGACAGTGATATTTAGAGACCAAATCGGCATATTTTCAAAACTTGTTTCTATCCTAAATTTACCTTGAATTATAGTTTATAACCCAATTTGAATCACTCAATTTGGATCTCAAATGGAAACTTTATGACCAAAACATTGACTGGGTGTAGAGTAGGAAGGTCAAAGACAGAGTTGGGACATTCACTTTTTGGATGCCTAAATGGATAGATATCGAAAAATTGTTCTAGGGTATTTTTTACTATGAATATATTTTACAACACAATTTGAATCACTCAATTTATATATCATATGAGAAAGTTAGACCCAAAATACTAACTTCCTATCCCAAATCAACACTCCTAAAACTTTGTCTCCTAGGTTGTTCATTGGCATATTTGACCCATCAGTTCTTCTTGGATTCCAAACATATTTATATTGGAGATAGATATGTGAGTATAATTTCATCTCCAATTTGAATCAATTCAATCTTACATCAAATGAAAAAATTGTACTTTATTTAGTGATTGTTGGTCTAGGTAGGAACTCACAAACAACACTATCATGCAAGCTATTACTCAACAAATTTGGCATATCACCTTAAGAAATTTTTAAAACTTGTTTCTATTAAAAATATCCCTATGAATATATTTTCATTTGTATTTGGAATTACTCAAATTTGACAAGAAACAAATAAATTATCAAAAAAATACTTCCAGGTTGACTAAGGCGGTCGCCACTCCTCAACAAGTATAAAATGAATTATGCTTCATTCATTTTTCCTTGGATTTTTTTTATAAGTAAATAATTTATTTTTTTCATATTTCTTAGATGAAGAGATCACGTACACCTCTCTTCTTCCATGACCTCATGTTTTATTGCAATTAAGTGGTTGTTTTTTTGCAGGTCCTGGGAGGATTGAGAGATCAATCCATGCACAAGTAATTTTTGAAGAAAAATTTCATGTCAAATGGGAATGATCTCCAAAAATCCAATAATGAATATGCAATTTTAGGAGATGTTGTTCCATGCTCAAATCTCAAGTTCTTCGGATCTTGTCCCAATAATGTCTCAACAAGATTACTTTTGCAAAGTTGTAGATGGATCTAGAACAAGACACGTGATGAATTGAATTAAAGAATTTGAATACAAAATTTCCAAAATTCAAGTGCCATTGCCACATTCCCCATTGCTACATCATCCATTCCATTTCTACCATGGAATCCTTCGAAAATATCTCATGATCATCATTCTCATTCACCAACACCATGATATGCTTATACATTTCCTTCCTCTTAGATTAATGATACATGCATGTTGAAGTTCATACAGTCTCATTTTATTATGTGGTTATCTATGAAATCTAATGACCTTTACCTAAATATCATTCATATAACCACTACACTTAAATCAAAACTTCAGCCTCCACCACTCCATCACTTCCATTATTTTCTACTCCACCCACCCCTACCCCCACACAATAAAATCATCTTGGCCCATTTACAATGCCAAGTTGACTTGTTATCCTACCCCTTCCCTTAATACATTTATGGTGAGTTGGCATAGGGGCAGACCCAAGGTTCAACACTTCAAGAGTGCACCAATAAAACCCTAACTATCAGCCCTTTCGGCAATAGCTGCAAAGCAGATGAAGTCTCACCCGAGGTAGAGGCAGGGGTGGTTGTAGGAATTAGGTGTCTGTAACCTTATTTGGGACACAGATATGTGATTATTACTCTTAGCAAGAACTTTAGCATAGTTCATTCATCATTATTTAACCCTTATGGCACTCTGCAGATGGCACAGAGCTCTGCAGCATTCACTTCGATCTAGGTTAAGTTATCACTTAGCAACAACAAAATAGGTCTAGCACTCATCACTTTCATATATGTCAAATCTATACCCACGCATCTAAGAAGTACAAAGAAAATTGGATATGTCTAAGTATATCATAGAAAAGCACATAGCATAATCATATCAAGTACAAAACATGGAAAGAGACCAACACATTAGGTCGAAGCATCAAGCATAATACACAGAGTTATCGTGGTTCACCCCCACCCTGGGGCTATGTCCACAAAGTCTTCTTCTTCTTTATTAGCTTTGGTCAATCGGGTTACAGCACAGAGCTCACACTTGTACTCCGCATAGGACAAGAGATCTGTGTGCACCTCGCCAGATCCTCCTTCCCCGAGTATATCTAGAATAGAGCCTTCTTACGATCCATGCACTTAGCACTTACATCACTTTCACTCAGCTCTGCAAGTCGGTCACACAATGTACACAAAGCCTTTACTAGCACTTAGCTTATCTTTTTCTCTCCCTCTTACATTGCTTAGCTACTTATTTATACTTTACAAAATAGGCCTGAACATGGGTAAAACCCATGGGTCGACATACCTTTCCCATTACATTAACCCAAAACCCTAAAATGGCCCCAAAAGTGGGTCGAGATCCCATGATCTCTGCTTTGCCTGGTACTCCATCTTTGACAGGTTGTTGAAGTCCAAAAATGGTCAAATGTGACCAAGTGTTCCTCAAAACTTGGTCAAGGGCCAACAAGCCCCAAACACTCACCTGTGACTCGTCCTGAGTCACTCTGGTCTGATCAGCTTCGCTTCAAATGTCTCGAGCTTGGCCCGAGCTACTTCGACCTACTACAGTGCGACAACCTCTTACTCAATGAACTCCTGGATCACTGTGTTGTTTACTGGTCCTTCCATGCGTTGTTTTGCGGTGATGACAACCTGTTCAAGATCGGTTTCCTAAATCTCAACTTCAGTAAACAGTTGGCATGCTTTCTCTTGGAGTGGTTGAAGTCGTTGAGATAATTCCATCACTTTACTTTGCAACATGTGTACTTGTTGTTCGGTAGTGTGTTGTTCTGGAAATCGCTTCATTCTTTCAACTGGGGTCAAGGCCCTCAGCTGCACCTGTAGCGTATCCACATGTTTCTTTGCTTCTTGGAGTTGTGCCTCTAATGTCTGCAATTTTGGGTTCTCTGTGAGGTTCTCATAAGTCTAGGCGCTTCTAGCGCTCAGTTGCTTACATTCCAAAGCCAAGGTTTTTAACCTATCAACTGCGCTATGGGAAGTTGCCTCCCTCGGATCTCTTAATTCTTGGGGAGTCTTGGGCACAGTACGAAGTTCCAAATCTATGATGTGCTGTTAAATTTGTTGGATTACTTCTTCAAGTTGTGCCACCTGCTGGGGAACACGTTCTTCAATTTTCACTGCAATGACCGTCACAGAACGAAGTGCCTCAGGCAAAGTACGAAGTTCCAGATCTACGATGCGCTGCTAAAGTTGTTGGATTACTTCTTCAAGTTGTGCCACTTGCTGGGGAAAATGTTCTTCAATTTTCACTTCAATGAACATCACAGAGCGAAGTTCTCTGTGAATGCATTCCTGTACATCAAGTTTCTCTGCTAGCAATTGGTCCTTGCTCTGCTATAATTGTGCTTTATCCTCCTCCCAATTCGCTTGTAAGGCAAGTTGTTCATGTTCTGCCTTCCTCTGGTGTACTATAAGTGTGCTCTGTACTTGTGCCAAAGCCTAGGTGGCTTGTGTTGTGTATTCTTGAGCTTGTCGAAGGTGATCCTTGACTTTCTCAGTGATCTAGTGTAATTGGGTGGGCTCATCGCATGTTCCTGTTGTTCCAGGTGTCAAGGGCACAGTAGAAACTGCTCGGCTAGACTGGAGTTCCTGCTTCACTTCTTGAAGTTCGCTCTTGATTCAACTGAATACCTCCTCCTACTTCGCTTCTTTCTTTTCTATGATCTCTAATGAGGCATCATTCAGCGTAGTGATCAAGAAGTCAAAGTCATCCTGTGTGAGGTTAGTTTTAAACGTAGTCCGGGTGACCTTAGTTTTCTTTCCGAATGATGGATTTGGTGGGGTGACCTTCCTTTTCTTAGAGGGGTCCTCTTCCTCTCTAAGTGGAGTAACCTCACCTTTGTTTTTCTCAAACTCTATGCCACCCATTTCTTCACCATCACCTCCCTGCACAGGTGACATTGAAGTAGTCTTCGTGGATGTGCTATGGATGTCTTGAAATTCATCATCCTTCTTGGTCTTGCTTGGTCCAGGTGTATCTAGTATAGCTTCAGGGCTTTCCATGTTGGATATTTCTGCGGGGTTCACTGGAATAAGGAGGTCTGTCGACCATTCCTTGGTAATCTACTCCAAGTCTTCTTCTGACAACTTGTATCATGACTGGAGTTTTTTTTTGTGCTCATCAGTGTGCGTTATGATATAGGTGAAGTGTCGGTTCACACTAAATTTGATCAAAGGTCTAAACCTATGAAGTGTGTTTGTTGTGAGGCGCGGTGTAGACTGGATTGCATTCTTCAATTGGTTGTAATAAGCATGGAAGATGGCATTGGACTGCCACTGCTTGTTCATGTCATTGGAGTACCACAGCATACAGAACTTCGCAGCCAGTGGTTCGAAGGGTTCGATCTCCGAAAAAGTGGCACCTTCTAGTAGCTCTTGGGTGATCAAAGAGATGAGTATGAGAAACCAACTAAAGTGGAACCCATACCCTTGGTCTTGCGCTTCTCTGCAGTCAAGCTCTAGCTGATTTACAAGGTACTTTGCCCAATTCATTTGTAGTCCCTCCACACACTTTCCTACAAGGTCAACTACAAATCCAGTCACCTGTGTGGGTCTGTTCTTGTGAACTAACTTCCCAACGATCATCTGGAAACCGAGGTGCACTATTGCATTCTTGATGGAGGCTATATTGTAGCCTCGCGTGCCCTTCTCTACATTGCCATATGTGTCTTTTATTCGTTGGGCAAGAGCGCGATCTGTGGTCTTTCTAAGGTAAAACTCCTACGGGTCAGGGCCCTGCATGCTTAGCCATGTGATTTGATTGATCATAATCGGATCCACAATGATGCGGCGGTCCAACCATAAGTATCCTTTGTGGTATCATGACAACAACAATCTGACGCATGCATTCACTTCCTGATGCCTTCCGAAATGAGGAATATTCATTACATTGAGGAGGTTTGACTGTGCGAGGCTATGGGTCCATTGTTGAGGGAAAATCTTTGGGTTCCTCCCTTTTTTGATAGTTAAGTACTTGTGTGGGGCTAGCATACTGTAAACTTTGTGATCTCCAAGGTTAAAATCACTAAATTTTAGCATTGTGAGCTTATCCTAGTCAACACGAACTACGCGCACCCCTTTCGGAAGGTATGCAATGACCAAAGCATAGTCAAAGTCTCTGGGTACAGTGTCTCGATTCACTGTGCTGCTTAGTGGTGGATATACTTAGGCAAGATACTTTGGATCATCTTCACAGTGGCGAAATCGTTTTTGAGCTTAGATAGTCTTTTCGAAGGTGGTCGGGATGGTCCTACTCGTGCAATGTAGGGGGAAGCTGGAAATGCTCCCGAGGACGATGTATGTATGCCTATAGACACTCCTCGCTCCGACATGACTCTCTCATTCATTAAGTCAATTAAAACTTCTTCAACTATTTTCTCAACAGTGCTGAGCTCGTCCAACATACAAGCTTGGGTCAGCTAGCTCGGGTGCGAAAGGAATTCAGAGACTACAATGAATAGTATGGGAACAAGGCAATGATCTCAGGGTGAATTAATCTCAGGTTTCGTGTTCAAATTCTCACTTAGAAAAAATTATTCTCGGTGCGTGGCGTGATGGAATAAGTAGGGAAACTTAGAAACGGTTTGTTGGCAACAGTTATGATCCTTCATTAACTCCTGTTCGACCCATTATGGCGTGTTTCAACAATTGGATGACGAACCTTTATTTTTTTTCTGCCCGTTCAGAGTGGAAGTCGAACAGATATATCGGCCCCAACAGCTATATTGCTTCATCATGGCGAAGTACTCTATGTGTTTTTTCTGATATCTCGACGAAGCTCCAATTCTGAAATTTTTCTTTCTACAAGTATCCTCTAGAACCTCTTGTAACCTTACAGTATTGGCCATTTTCTTTCTTAAATTTCTAGCCTTCTTCCCAGTGAGCTTCGTCTCAGTAATGCTTTTACCATTCTAAGGCTTATCTTCTCTGGACTTAGTTACTTCGCACTATTGAAATTATTTCCTAGGGTTCCTGGATAATACTTCTTTTGTATCAAAAATAGGTAACTCAATCTTTTGTTGATCCTCTAGTTTTCTCTTAGCCTCGACATCGGAGTTGCTAGTATTAAATATCTGCGATCTGCTCTTCTGTTCTTCAATCAAGTGTGTGATCCTTCTAGTCATAAAGTCTTTTAACTCTTGCTTCTTTTGTTCCAAAACTTCTTCTTCCTCCTTTCGTCTGGCTTGTTCTCTATCAATCCAAGGTTTTCCTATGAGCATGGTAAACAAGGTGCTATCTTCAACAAATTTAATAATCTCAAAGTCTTCCTTCGTCGAATTTCCATTGACAGTCATAGGTATCCGGGCGAGCCTTCCACATAGGTTTACTATTTTTCCTCTGAATAAACTTGTCCCTCCTAGGGAAGGGATCATGGCAGGATTTCCTATAGCTTCCCAAGTTATTTATGGCATTATGTTCACTTATGTTTCTTCATCAAGAATATAGTCAATGTCGAAGTCCCCTACTATTTCTTCGACTTGCTCCTTTTCTTTGAAGATCTCTGGTAATCAGACATCCTTATGTTCCTTCAAGGTTTCTTTTATCCTTATTAATATTTTTTCTGATTCTTGTTGGGTTTCTTCTATAATATTAGTCTCTTGACCTTGCTCCATATTCAGGTTTTCAAGTCGAGCAATCATTCTAGGGAAATCCAGTACTTCATGGTCCATAGCCTTGCAACAGAGAAAACTAGGTCTTCTTCCAGGGCATTCCTTAGTAAGATGTCCTGGTCTTCTGTAACTGTAACAAAGAGTTAATCCTCTCTTTCTTTTAAATGATCCCCAACCTCTTTTGTATTGAGCACTAGAATCGTGATAGCTAACCTGCAGAAAATTATTTCTAGGATCCTGCATCCATTTGTTAGTCCAGACATTCTTTCTATGCATAGGCATAACATATCTATCATTATACTTATCAGATCTATTCATATCAAAATTTCTTTCATCTATTAATGCCCTAGTTTTTAATCTAGGAAAAAATCTATCAAACATACCTAGATCCGTGCTTTAGAAACAAAAAATTTCACTTATCTTACTTTTACAGAGCACAAATCTTCCAGATCTAAGAACTTTTGACTATTCTTACATTTATTAGAGCACAGAGCTTACAGATCTTACCTCTTTTCTGCAGATCTGACTTCTTCCTTTTAGAAATTTCCACTTTTACTTTTCTTAGAGCACAGAGCGTTCAGATCTCGCTTCTTTTCTTCAGATCTGATCTTCCTTTCTTTAGATCTAACCTTATTCCTGGCACAAAGCTTCAGAGTTCGAGTATAAAGCTGCACACTAGGGCAACAGATCTATGCAGAGAGCTTTCTTTTGCACAAAGTTTCTTCTTCCTCAGTTCCCAGCAATCACAGTTTCAGGTCCCGGCAATGGAACCATTTGTTCACACAGGGGAAGACCCAGGGTTCAACACTTCAATAGCGCACCAAAAAAGCCCTAACTACCAGCCCTTTCAGCAACACCTGCGAAGCATATGAAGTCTCACTCGAGGTAGAGGTAATGGTGGTTGCAGGACTCAAGTGTCTGCAACCTTAGCTGGGACACAGATCTATGATTCTTACTCTTAGCAAGCACTTTAGCATAGGTCATTCATCAGTATTTAACCCTTATGGCACTCCGCATATGGAACAGAGCTCCATATCATTCACTTCGATCTAGGTTAAGTTAGCACTTAGAAACAGCAAAATATGTCTAGCACTCAACACTTTCATATATGTCAAATCTATACCCACACATCTAAGAAGTACAAAGCAAAGTGGATCTATCTAAGTATATCATAGTAAAGCACATAGCATAATCATATCAAGCACAACACATGGAAAGAGACAAACACATTAAGTCAAAGCACCGAGCACAATACACAGAGTTACCTTGGTTCACCCACACCCTAGGGCTATGTCCACAAAGTCTTCTTCTTCTTTATTAGCTTTGGTCAATCATGTTACAACACAGAGCTCACACTTGTACTCCGCATAGGACATGAGATCTACTCACACATCGCTAGATCCTCCTTCCCCGATTAGATATAGCACAGAGCCTTCTTACAATCCGTGCACTTAGCACTTACAACACTTGCACTCAGCTTTGCAAGTCAATTACACAATGTACACAAAGCCTTTACTAGCACTTATCTTATCTTTTTCTCTCCCTGTTACATTGCTTAGCTACTTATTTATACTTTACAAAATAGGCCTAAACATGGGTAAAACCCATGGGCCAGCATCCCTTTCCCATTACAATAACCCAAAACCCTAAAAGGGTCCCAAAAGTGGGTCGAGATCCTGTGATCTCTTCTTCGCCTGGTGCTCCATCTTTGACAGGCTGTCGAAGTCCAAAAATAGTCAAATATGACCAAGTGTTCCTCAAAACTTGGTCAAGGGAGAACATGGTGAAAACCTATCTCATGCGCCATCAGACCCTACAAAGTCTTGAAAACTATATTGCTCATGGGCATTCCTCAAAAAATTAAAAAAAAAATGTTTGTGAAAACCCTCTACGCATACTCAAACAAATCTTGTTTGAAAACCAACTCACTAGCGGACAAGATTTGAAAACAAAGTGAGAAATAAACAATTTCATCCAAGTTTCTCTCTGAATAAGATTTCCAGGATTTACTACTCCATCAGAAGTTTACTCTCAGCTTTGGATCTCACTTTACAACTCATCATGCTACTAGTTCCAAGTTCCAGATTGTGCTACATGTTACAAGCTCCACATTTTTCTTTCTTGCAAAGTTTTACATCATTTTGGACCATATTAGATCTTGTGCCTGTCAGGATGTTTCTACATGCATTATGGACTTCATAGGTAGGTGTAGGTATGCTTCTTTTTCCTTTATTTAATCTAATTTCATTGGATGTTATGGATTTGTTTTGGAAATCCACTTAGGCCTCTATCCTACCTCCTCAACCTTTTTTTTCCTTTGTCCTAATTCCTTACCATCTATCATTTTTCAAGGACATAAAAAGATTCAATTTTTATTTTGGGGGGCAACATTTTCCATTGCTTCACCTATCATGACCATACCATTATCACTCTTTCCCATCCTTCACCATCCTTGATCATTCCAAAACCTCCCTTGTTCCATGTGACCCATGATAAAAGGATAAAAGGATAAAAGGATACAATTGTTTCTACATAAGACTTTTATGTTTCCACACAAGAACCAATAGTAACAGAAAAACAAGGTATTGTTGTTGCTCCACAATAACCAACAACATTTGCTAATGCCATATCTTTCTCACTTAAATCATGAGCATTTACAGGAACACTTCATTAAAATATGGTTTTGAGCAACATATCCAAGTAGATGATAGCCCATCTATAGGATTTGTGTTGCATGAGGACATGCAACATCCTCAGTTTGGAGGGGTGGACTGCTACACATTTCTTACTTGGAACACCACTATTTTATTTTCCTTCCATTTGATAGAAAAAAATTATGTTTGGGGGAGAGGAAAAACCATCACCTAGAGAGGAACAGGCTACCCCACAATAACCTATAATAGAAGAAGTTGTTATAGAATCCATTCCTATAGAAAATATAGGTCTTCATCCTTGAGTTTGGGTATGTACAATAATAGTTTTCATTTTTTAGTGGACAACAACAGTTTTCAATATTAATGACACACGAATTCCATATTATTGTTACACGAGAACCAACAATAGGAAGTCTTGTTGTTACACAAGAAACAGTAGCAGGTCACAAAATATCACCATGTCACGAGTTATAATTTATTGTTGTTACTCTTGTTACAACATTGTTGTTGTTACTCTATTATGTTGCTACTCATTCTATAAAACTATTTTTGTTACTCTATTTTTTTATATTATGTGTAGAAATTGATTTGTTTATGTCTTGAAGAATGCTTGCAAAATTTCATAGATAAGCATTTTGTAATTTGAGAGAAAATGGCTAAAGAAGCTTGTCACTACTCCTACAAAATTCTTGCTACAAATCACCTATAGAAACTGATTTTCTTATATATTGAGGCTCATGAATCGAATCATCATGATTTTCTATGGAAAGAGACATTAAATTGGGATAAACATAACCACCAAAAATCTCCTTAATCTGGAGTATTGTCTGCATGAAATAACAAGTTTTCAAATCTGATGCAACTCCCTATGCAGGTTTTGTTGCAACTTCCTATGTATGTTTTTTGCAACTCCATTATATTTTCTCCAAGATTGATAGAATTTTTTTAGGGTGCTACTAATGATTTTGAAGGATGGTTCTTGACAACCCATAACAAGCAAGTCATTAAAGAAAAAACGAAAAAAAAAATGTCAACAACAAAGAAGGGTATACAGTGGAAAAAGAGAACTATCCCTACAATTTGGCTAATGTAGAGGTATTGGGTTGCATGAGGACATGCAACATTTTTAGTTTTGGGGAGATGAAGAGATCCATAAATGACATCTTTTTATACCATATTTCCCCTACATTTAACCCCTTTATGCTTACCTAAACCTTGTATGAATCCATTATTGTGCGGGATTTAGACTTAATGTGTTTTCATTACATTTATTTAGTACTTTACATGAATTTATGATTAAACGTTAGAAAAATATCATATTTTCATTTATCTTTGAATTAATTTGCATAGATGATGTGCCAGAGAGGTTGTTGTGCAGATTGTGATATCACCATAGGATGTATTTTGGTTCCCACAGCTAAAACTCTCTATTGTTGGTTGTTGCAACTATGGCTCAATAGCTATTGCAAGTCTAGAGTGTTGCAAATATGGCTCGACAACTGCTACAACTCTAGAGTGTTACAACACAACTACTGCAACTTGTTGTTGCAACTCACCAGGGAACTATTCTATACTGCAACTCGCTAGGGAAATATTCTATGTTGCAACTCCTTACAATAGTTGTTGCAACTCACTAGGGAACTATTCTACACTGCAACTCATCCAAAGAATGATGTTGCAATTGGAAACTTGAGCCATCGAAACCGTGATCCAACACCGGAACTATGAGCCATTAAAACCATGAGCCATGTTCTTCTACTCTACATGAAAAGTATGGATCCATGCAACGATAATATCAATCCAAGCAAATTAAATATATGGAGATAATTGTGATTCCAAGATAAAATATTAGTTTGAGTGGTTAACCAAGAATCTTGGAATTCTTGGGAAAAATATCTTGGAATTATTTAGCAAAAGATATTAGAGTTATTTATTGTTAATTGTTAGCTAGAAATTATTCATTATTTAGGAAATTGTTGTAACCACTGTGGATTTATTAAGTCCATAAGTGGGTTTATTTGGATATTTGTTATTTCTAGTATCCATTAAATTTATATATAAAAGAGAGAACTCTCCATTATTTGGGGAGGACTCTTAGAGAACTTCTGAATAATAATGGAATAATTCATATTGAGCTTTTATTTTAATTATTGACATGTAGTTTCCATAGTGTATGATTTAATTAATTTGATTTATTTTTCATATTTATAGTAGATCGATTTATTTAATTAATGAATTTGTTCATTAGATTTGTTGTAATCATGGCATGTTTAATTGTTAATTGTTATTTAGATTATGTATTTGATTATTCACATAGAATTGCATTTGTTTATTCATTCCCATTGCATTTTTTATTTAGTATGCATTATTTTATGTAAATTGAATAATTGTGCTCAACACAATGACTATATTTGTTGGTCTAGGTAATCACAGGGATCATCTTGGAAAATATTAGGCTCTGATTTCAAGGACTTAGTTTCTTTTCTAGCATGTATTTAATCAAGTTTCTTTTCTAGCATGTATCTAATCAATTTCCTTTCAGCATGTGTGATTTCTTTTCAGCAAGTGTGGTGTGCTATTTCAATTCTGCAAGAGTAATTAGGATTTAAATTATGCAATTAGTCTTACTGCACATAATTGGGGTTGCTTCATGATATAGTTGAGTCATACTTCTAATACATGTAGCATGTGTGTTTCTTTTCAAGCAAGTGTGTATTCCTAGAATTAGATTGTTGGGGTTTCTTCGAGAGATAGTTTATTCATAATCTTGATACCTGTAACTGGTGTGTTTCATTTCAATATGTTTGTTTCCTTTTTGAAATGTGTGACATTTACTTTCCTACAAGTGTGATATTTACTTTTTTTCAAAAAGTGTGCTTTCAATTCCTACAAGTATGGATTTTTGTAGAGCCTTTCCAGAGCTTGAGAATTTCCTATACTCTGACTACAAAGGTAATCATTGACACAATGAATACAACATATAGAAAGATTATTTTTTCTTTCATATACAATGCACGATAGTTTGCAATTCCAATATGATCCCTAGATTAATAATTAAATGCACAGTCTTTCTAACTATCTTCTTGAGAAATTAAGGAGGTTATTAAAAAGACTCAACATGGCCCTTAAGGGTTATTTGTTTTCCTGTCTCATGTGTTATGATTGGAATGGGTCTCTTGTGGATGGTTGGTTGATTTTGGATGGATATTTTTGCAATTAGGGTTAAATTCTCTTGCTTTTTTGGATGAAGTAAGTAAATTTATTCAATTATTGTTATGTTATTGATTTTTATGGTGAAATTGCTATTTTTGGTGAATAAATATTGTATATTGAAACTATAAGAGAGGAACATAAGTTCTTCTTCCTCTCAGAAAGTATTATTTGTCTAAAATTGGTTAATTTTCCTTTCCAGGGTTAGAATCTTAAATCCCTAAATTGCTATCACTTTAAGATTTTAGCCCTAGACATTTGATCTTTGTCCTAGTTGAAGATACAAGAAGGGAGCAATTATTTCTAGGGCCCAAATGTGCTTGCACCCTAGATGTCCTTCTCCTCAAAATCTAAAGCCTAAGGCCAAAATATGCTTTTCGATTAGTGTTTATATCCTACCTCTTGGTTTCAAGTAGATCAACCTTCAAACTTGGATGCATTTAAGACCCCATACACCCAAAAATGCACTAGTATTGAAGCAACTTTTTGTGGTAAAGTCATTGATAAACTCTTTCTCTTTAAACTCTCAAGTATCCTACTAACTATACTAACTCTAACCCTAGAAAACTCACTATATTTCTTGATTCTATTATAGAAGTTTGCTACAACCATTTAAAACTACATTAATTTGTTGCATATAGCCATCTAAAGGTGGCCTATCTCACTCAGAAATTTCCTCCAATAATTGGATAATATTTTATTGGTTGTATGTTTACTTTTCATGGTCAATTGTGGTATTTCTGAGCACTAATTATTGTTGTTGTTACAAATTACTCATCTTTGTTATAAGACTAGTTTAGTGCCACAATTTGCAACAGCCATGGTAATATAACTTGTTTAGTGTCTAAAAGATGTATTTATTGCACAATTTAGCTTGGAAGTTGTTATATATATGCTGCAAAGTGTTATTGTTCTGGAAAGGTACAAAAATCACCTTCAACCTCTTCACTCTCCTAAACCTAAACCAACAAATCGGTGATAAATATAGGGGCGATAGGCTTGGCTACTAAATTTTATATTTGATCCATTTAGGTCACCAGGGAATCCTTTCTTGTGGTGGACCTCTTCCATATCTAAAACAAGGGAAGATTCTACTAAGGTGAAAGTGGTAGTTTCTTCCATTGTTACACAAGATTTGGGGATCTTGTGGTGGGACTTGCACAAGTACAGATCCTATGATAACAGTTCCTAATTTAAGGAACAATTCATCTATAATCAAATTTGTAACCCTCTTGAGAATATTCCTATCAAACTTAGAGATATGAAATTACTTCAAAGATGCCTAAATTTTAAAATAATGGAAGTGTCCATCATAAATATCCCTATCTTGCACACCTTCCAGAAAAATATCTTACAATCAAGGGAATTTAGCCAAATTTTATTATTATAAAAATACCAAGGGAGACCATTAATTGAAAAGGTCATTGCAATCTAATGTGCATGGAGTCTCCTTACCAAGTTAAACATTTTTTAATGTCTTCCTATTCCTTCCAAATGTTTGATCCATAAAGTTTCCCTTAATATGAATCTTATCCAAAGTTAACAATAAATTTTGGAAGCTTACTAAGAAGTTTTCCCAATGGGTTTCCTCTCATAATATAGTTGTATGAGAAGACCATTTAATTTTATTTTCCTTCCATGGATCTAATTACCCACTTGTCACATAAATCCTAGGCTTGGAGAGCTAACCTTAATCTTTCAAACAACAACACAACTCTCAATTAACCCTGTGAAATCCTTTCTTCCCCTTTAGGATGGCCCGCAAGAATTCTTGCAAGAGATTAGCTAGTCATGGATAAGTGACTTCAAAGAGGACCCAACATTAAGTGTAATAAAAATGAGTGGCATCCAAAACCTTAAAACAAAATTGAAATCTCACTATAAAGGATAGAGATTGAGAAATCAATTTGTCCACTTTCTTAGATGTATGTTGGAGCATGGCACCCCAAAGGTTCTTTGACCAGACTTGAAACAAAAAAGGGATCGTTAGAAATTTAAATACCTTCCCAATTTGAGCCTATGTTCATCCTTGATTAGAAAACCAATCCAAAATGGCCTTGCAGGTTAGGTCATAATACTAGGTCTTTATTGTTTATAAATTAGAACCCAAGGCTTCATTAAATATATAAATATTGTACATGGTGTTGTCCAGTGATTCCTTTTCTTCCATAATGGTAAGAAGAGAGTTGCCAAAACTAAATGTTGACCATTTGGCTAGTTTTAAACCTAGTTGGGAAAATACGTTTTGTTACACCAAATTTTTCCTCACCCCATGAAACTTGCTTGGACGACCTTTACATTTCCCTATGCAGACTTGAAGTCCCATTTTGTACCTTCCAGAGCCAAAAAAACACATTTTTCCACATATACGCGCCCTATCAGTTAGACAACAAGAATATATGCAATTTTCTCCACTACAACTTACATACATCGGGTTTGGTGCTCAAAATTAAAAATTATATCGGGTTTCCATGTCATGTCACAAGATCCATTATCCTTGACCTTCCATATACTGGAAACGCTCTGACTTGGCCCTTCAAATCCATTTGAAGGATATAAATTGAGCCATATCCAAGCCTTGAAGAGATATAATAATTAAACTTTGAGAGAAAAGACACTATGGAGAAATTTCACTTCATATTGAGTCTGCATCCCTTTGTCCTTGAAAGTATGAACCCCTTGTTCAACCCCCAAGCTCTTCCTTCTTTGTGATGGAGAACCTCATTGTCTCCTTTATATGATATTGCCTTTGGTGGAGGATTCAAGTGGTGGAGGCCAAGCTAGAGGGACTTAGTTTCTCGATTCTGATATGTTCCATTACAGAAGTTTGTCACCTATATACTTCTATTGATTATTTTAATAGAAATACTATTTTCTCGTCCAATTGATATCTTGCAAATATTTGAATTATTATTCCATGGGCATATTTGTCATAATGTATTATGCTAATCTATATGCTAACATTATATATTGTCATCATATACTTGCGTGTTTTGGTTGTTGAGGACAAGTTGCAGGTATAAAGATTTGAGTTGCATGCTAAATGATAGTCTTCATCAAACGTCTAGACAAGGTAGGCTCTTGGCCTTGTCTTGTTAGAATTTCATTTATATATCATATTTGGGATTAGAGTTGATTTTTTCATGTCATTCCATCTGTTGTGGCTTACCCCATGTCATAGAGAGATTTTCCCCATAACAGAATTGGCGACCATATTGGGGACGATCTTACTTTTTGGGTTTGGAGTGTTTTTCTCCTTGATTTTCTCCCTATTATATTGATTTTCCTTGTCTCTTGATTGCTTGACAACCTATTTTTACTTTGAATCTAATTTTCTTGGCTTAACCCTTGCCCTGGTAGTTTTTTACTGGGTATATATGGTTTTTCCCTTGACATATGCGTACATACATGAGTTGTCCTCTTGTAGGATGCGTACATATGCGAGTTTTTCTCAAACAATCATGTACATCAGCTCTTTATTCTTGTTGCCTAAGTTTGGTGTTTGTTGGGTGGTTTGGTTGGTTTTTTAGTCTTCTTGGGTCCTTGTCCTGACTGTTAAGTGCTTACGGAGTGATAGGAAACCTTCTTATTGTTTAATTTTTAGGCGGTATTCTTTCTTATCATATTTTTCATTGGTTTTCCTTGCACATTGGTCTGAGTGTTTTCTTCTTGGTATCCTTCTTTGCTTGTTTATTTTTTCTTACAGTAGGGTCTGTATGTGAAGTTGTAATTCAATCCTTGCATTTTCTTTTCTTTATATCAAAAATACAAAAACATTTGCTCATTTTGAATTATGGCATTTGCTCTTTTGATTACTTTCATTGATTTTGACACATGTGGAGAGATTTCATTTAATTGAAATTATAGAGATTTCATTTGAAAGGTTGCATTTAGAAGCATACCATCTCTTTGGACTTCAATATTAGTGATTAGCAGTTTTTCTTGTTTTCTTCTTTTATATGTTGAGTCGTAATACCGTCATTTTCATGACCGCACCTCTTGAGTAAGAAAAAGCCATTAAAATTAATGTTGATTAATTAAAATTGACTCGAAACTTTTTTATTTTTCAGGGTACACAAACAAGTATAGGACATAGGGCCTTGGAATAATATTTTGTGAGTAAAATTTTCCAAGGCTATTAAACTAAACATATGTGTCTGACCAGGGAGTGTTGAAACCCATTTTGTAATTAGTGACGTCATGAGGCTTTGCTCACACCATAGTTAAGCACGAGGTCATGTGAAGTTGGTTGCAGAGATAGCCCTCAAATACCTTCTTAGAGTCAGAGATATTTCCAAGGTTCTATTCGTATTTGGGGGTCTTGCTAGTACCTTTACCTCCTTGAGAGGTGACACTTTGAATATTTTGGGCTTTGTTACAGTGGACTAGACTTATGACTATTCTCCTGCGCATTGGTTATATTTTGGTGACTCTAGTTGCTTGGCATAGGTAGCCACATAGGTTACTTGCAGGGGTTATTTTGTAGGTACCCTGAGTCAGATAAGGGTCGAAAATCACACAACCTTTATGGAGGATTACCTCTCTGGTGGGATCTGACCGACTACGCTATTAAGCTTATGAGGTCCCTTGTAACTGATTATTACACCTCCACTCTATTGTTGTGGAGTGTCAGTCCCCTCTTAGGTGAGGCATACCTACTTTAGTTCGGGAGGTCCCTTTCAACCATTATATCTTGTTTGTGTGCATTGGCATTTTTCTTTATTTCAGTGTTCTCTCTTATTATTAGTTGGCCTTAGGATTTTGTATTGTGTTTTGAGTACTGTTTCCACTCCAATATTTGTTATGGTTGGTGGAACCCCCATTACTCCCTATGTTATCCCTACTCAATTTATGTGCACAACTCAGTCCATAGGGACATATCCTTTTATGTGTTCAAACGGTATGAATTCATCAATATTCATTCCCCCTGGCACTTTTTTGATGGGGATGCCTTGTCATAGTACTCAGTCGAAACCTTTGGCCTCTAATCCTTTCTCTTTTGGTATGCCATCCTCATTTGTAAAACTCAATGTCGATCCTATTTTTGGGTTTGGAGGAATGACGTCTCCTTATAATCCTTTATTATTTGGTGGGGATCATATCCCTCAGTCATTTCCTATGATGGGGAGTTGAAATCCTTCTTCCTCCATACCCAATCCTAGATCTAATTTTCAAGGATGGAATGCACATATGGGTGGTTTCCATGCTTTCTATATCCAATCCATCTACCCATCGTCTACAATGCATTTTTCTGCAAATGCTTATTTTATGTAAAACCCTCCTCCAACCTATGATATTACATCAAGGTGGGATAAATTTTCTAATCTAGGCAACCCCCCACATGAAGTTTCGTCGTTAGGGGAAATGGATATCCTCTCATGGATAATCTGTATCATATCACTTGCTCCTCATAAGTGTTCCCATATGGGATGATACCTTCATATCCTTTCACATCACCAACCTCTACTAGTCATGTTGGGGTTTGGTAAACAACCTTTGCAAGTCATGTTGAATACCAACAACCAGTCGTTGCAAGTCATGTTGGAAGCACAGGTCTAGTCATTGCAAGTCATACAGGAATTATATCACCAACCTCTGCAAGTCATGTTGGAGATAGGTCAACAACATATGCAATTCATGTTGAAGACCAACAACCATTCATTGCATGTCATGATGGAGGCACAACTCTAGTCACAACTAGTCACACTACACAAACATCACGAACCTCTGCAATTCATGTTGGAGATGAGCTACTAGCCTCTGCAAGTCATGTTGGGAGCATGTCACCAGCGACTACAATTCATGTTGGGGGCATTGATATGATTGAGAAGCCTAGACGTATAGGACATAAGACCAAGTTCCTTTGTATAATTTGCAAAGTAGATCACCTTACTCATTTGTGCCCTGCTACGATGGTGGTATGAGAAGTGTAGTCGTTATCTCATAACCCTTTGGGTTAAGAGTCGTCTTTAGTTTCCCAACCTTCTTTGGCTGATACAGCAGTCATTCCGATGCAATATTCGGTTGACACCACTCCTATTTTATGGAGTGATGCATCTATTGACCATGTTTCTCACATCATATTCAACCAATGGTTAAAGAAGTGGTTGTTTCAATGCAATATTCGATCGATTCCACTCTTCTCTTGTAGAGTGACAAGTCTAAGGAAGTGACATTTCCGATGCAATATTTGGTCAATCCCACTTTTCTTTTCGGGGGTGATGTGTCTTTCAACCATGTCCTTAGAATTTCTACTTACGTACATTCTAAACAAGGGATCATTCCAATCTCTTTGAGTACGCTCCCTCCAAGTCCTAGGATGGTTTCCTTTGATTGGAATGATATTGTAAATGATGGATCCTATGCAATCATTTTAAGTTCCCCAGCTTGAAAAGCTTTGGGTTCTCCCAAGCTTGTGTCAACTAACAATGAGTTGCGTGATTTCATCAAACATTCTGCATGGGAGCCTTGGCCTCCCCCATTATATGATGCTTAGAACAACATCCTCCAAGTCTTGGTTAAGCTCTTTTCCAACTCTCTAAAAAATGAAAATATTGTTGAGTGAACTTGTCTCTTTCACACTCGTTAAATGGATTTGAAAGCAAATTTATTTGGTGTAAGTCTAACCCTTTTTCGAACCAAGTAGACTACTTACAAAAAATGAATACTCTAATCACCATTGGCTAGAAGAGTTTCCTGGATATTATTTTATACTTTTTTGAGCCTAGGGGACTAAATCTATGAAAAAGGACATTCTCTGGAAGTTAACTTGTAATCACATTCCATAAACCTTCTTGCAGTATCGAGACCATTTTTGGTTCCCTCTTTCTCATTATAAGCCTCTCACCTCATAAATTTTCATCAGTAGCAAAGAATAGCCTTTTATATATCCTTTATAGCTTGAAACCATGTACCCTCACAAGAAACATCCCTTCGATTGTCCATTTCTCGCATGCACTTCCTTACATTGAGCATAGCTATGTTTCACTATTTGGATCTAGTTGCTTACTCGTGACCCTCATTTCCTCTCATGTATCATAGCATTTATTTTCCTATGAAAAAACAAAAAAGACGAGTGGGAAAAGAATATGATCTCATATCGGTAGCAGTTGTATCACCTTTGAATAGAGAACAAACTTTTGAGTCCACTGTCATCCAAAGTTTGGGTTTATCGTGACCTTAGAAAACTAAGCTCGTTACTTAGAATTTACTCCTTCAACTAGTTATTTTTCTAGTCCCTATGGAGATTTTGTTGATCCCTCCTGCATCAAAAAGTTGTATCATCAAGTATATTATCCCTGAGTTATTCATATGTCTCATGCTCTTGTTCAAAGGAATTCTATAAGCCTATGTCGGATATTTCTCAGAACTCTTGACTTTGCATGTCGATCCTACCCTTAGCGTATCTCAAAGTCACATGGAGTTGTAGTCCTACCATGCACCCTAGTCCTACTTTCATTATGGGTAGGTAACCTTGAACCCAACAGTTGACATCTCCTCATTAGCCGCTGACTGGGGGGTTTCTCTTGTGTTCAACGACAAGAAATCTATTCATGCATTGGGATTCATGCAGTATCTTGGATGCCATTATCCTTATTGGTGGTTTCATCACCTTTGTTGGCATTTTTTCTTATTGGTTGTTATTCATAGGGTCTCTTTAGTGCACTACTTGCATCTAGTGCATGCAAGAGATGTACAAGGTATTTTGTTCATGAACATCATATTCGTTCGAGATCCTCCTAATAATCAAGCTATTGCTTTGTACCTCATGCTGAAGAGATTCGCTAATGCTCTCCTTTCAGTGAGTCTCCTTCCATCGAATTCAGCTCACCTATTCTAGAAATGAGACCTAGAGTCCTATGAGTACCTAGAGGCTTGCAATCATAAGTGGCGGGTTATCCTGCCATCGAAAGTTGGGAATACATAAATGTCTCATGATCGATGGATTCTTCAAGCGTTTGACCTCAATACCCTTATTCACACTTGTACGAATGTACTCGGTGCCTTGATACCTACTTTCATTATCAGTAGCTTGTCTCACGTTTGTTAATCATATACCTTAATGACCGGTAATCAAATGAAGTCTCATTGTGTTCGAACTCAACTCCTCTATTCACATGATGTAGACTTTCACCTTCGACGGATAGTGTAGAAGACCTTCAGTTTACAGTAGCAGCTTTCCTAATTTGTTGTTGTCTTTCATTGGACTGGTACCTATATGACTTCAGTGATCATGGGAGATCATATTGTACTCCATTGTATACAGATATCTTCATATTGATTTTGAGACTGGATTTCACTCTACCTTGTTTGTGATTAGACAACACATGTCATATGTATGCATATGCATGGCCATGAACAACTATTTGATATATTTCCACATGGATCTACATTGTAATTCAAATTGGAAACCATGTGTACAAAGTCATTATCGATTTTAATACTCTCATGAGTAACTAGCACTTCTACCTGAGTCTTCACTACCACTTCTGGGAATTATAATGTATTTTTTCCATCGCAGATACTCCTCTGACTTCAAAAATTAGGGGGCATCTGTTACAACAAAATTTTCCTCACCCCATGCAACTTTCTTGGACGGCCTTTCCATTTCCCTATGTAGACTTGAAGTCCCCTTTTGTTCTTTTTAGAGCCAAAAAAGAACATTTTTCCACATATACGCACCCTATCAATTAGACAACAAGTGTATACGCAAGTTTCTCCACTACATCCTGCATACATCGGGTTTGGTTCTCAAAATTAAAAATTATTTTGGGTTTCCATGCCATGTCATGAGATCCATGATCCCTTACCTTCCATGTACTGGAAACACTCTGACTCGACCCTTCAGTTCCATTTGAAGGATATAAATTGATCCATATCCAAGCCTTGAAGAGATAAAACAATTCAACTTTGAGAGCAAAGACACTCTGGAGAAATTTCACTTTGTATTGAGTCTTCATTCCTTTGTCCTTGAAAGTATGAACCCCTTGTTCAACCCCCAATCTCTCCCTTCTTAGTGATGGATAACCTCATTGTCTCATTTATATGATCTTTCTTTTGGTGGAGAATTGAAGTGGTGGAGGCCCAAATGGAGGGACTTAGTTTCTTGCTTCTAATATGTGTTGTTACGGAAGTTTGTCACCTATATACTTCTACTGATTATCTTAATAGAAATACTATTTTCTTGTCCGATTGATATCTTGCAAATATTTGAATTATTATTCCATGAGTGTATTTGTCATGTATGTTAATGGATTATGATAATCTATATGCTAACATTATATATTGTCACCATATACTTGCGTATCTTAGTTTTTGAGGACAAGTTGCAGGTATAAAGCTTTGATTTGTATGCTCAACGGTGGTCTTCATCAAACGTTCAGATGAGATAGGCTCTTGGCCTTGTATTGTTAGCATTTCATTTATATAGCATATTTTGTATTAGGGTTTATTTATGCGTTTCATTCCGTCTGTTGTGGTTTACCCCATGCCACAGAGAGATTTTCCTCATAACACCTTTAATCAAGCCTTGTAAATTAATATGACAAAGAAGGTAGCCAATATTGTTTGTGGCCATTACATAAAGTGTTGGAGCTAAGGGGTAACATTTCCTTATTGACCTAATTAAACAAATTCCATTATATTTGTATTGGATATCAAACATGTAGGTTGAAGAATCCTCAAAAAGGGTCTCCACAAATTTTACAAAAAATGACTAAATTTAATAGTTTGCATCATGGCAAGAATATAAAGTCGTTTCACTTAGTAATAATACTTCTCAAAATCCAATTTGATGAACATGGATTTCAACCTAAGATAATGGGCACATTCCATGCCTTCCCAAACAATAGATACATTTTCTAGGATAAAATTCCCCTAAATGAAACTTGTGTGCTTGATACAAATAATCTAAAGGAGGATCTATTGAATCCTTAAGGCTAAGGACTTGGCCAAAATATTGTATGAAAATTTGAGGAGGGTAATTGGTTTATAGTTGGTAATCAATTCACAGTTCCGTTCCTTCTAGATAAACTTGATAAAAAAAAAAATAATGATAACCTGAAGGGATTTCATTGGAAAAATTCTTGGTAGAATTTGAGTAAGTTAATCCCAACATGGTCCTAGATGGCTTTGAAAAAATCACATGGGAACCCATCTAACCTAGGGGATTCATCTTTGGTTATAACCATTAGTGCCTCGATTAAGTATGATACAACTCCCAATCTCAAATTATGTTTTTCTTAGGGGATATTGTATGAGGGACAAGTTAAATACATATATGTTTGGCCAACTTCCATGCATCAAGCATGCCTTGAGATTGGAATATTGTACAGTAGTGAGAGACAAACTTGTTGAAAAGTCTCATTATCCCCAACACCTAGATACTTTACTACCTAGTGTTCTTCCTTTATGATAATCAAATTAAAACACACAAAATAAAATATATTAGATGGAAATAAACAAAACAATGGAAGAAAAAATAGAAAACAAACTTCATACAACAGACAGAAATTGTTCCCTTCAAATCAAATTTAATGATGAATTCAAGCTTACAAGAGCTCCCTTACAAGGAAAATGGCCCACTAATGAAAAATACAAACTATAGAAAAATGAAAACTAATTCCCTAAGGAAACACTCTACTACATTGTCCCTGGATAGCCCTATATAATCAATATGCATTATGCCCTTCCTGTGCAGTGTGTACATACACCCCCTTGACATATTTCCTGCATGTACACCTGTGCTTTATCAATCTCTCATGTGTGTATGTACACGCCCTTACAGTGTTTCATGTGTGTATGTACACGCCCTCTACGACCTATATGACATGCACACATACACCCAGTACTACTTGTATGACACATACAACTTGTTGTTGTGTGCCCTACTACTATATGGTTTCTTTGCCGAACCTGCAACCTGCTGGTGGACTACCCATAAATCTTTCCTTCGATTTTTGTTTATTGGGTTTTTTCTCCTGCTGCATATTTTCAATCTCCTCCTTTGGACTTGATCTATATATGAAATTCCTTCTTCACCTTTGTTGAGATCCCCTTGAATCACAATGCTTCGTGACTTAATCACTTGAGAAAAAGTCTTTATTTTCTCCTATGTGGATATGTTTCTCCTTCACCTAGCCTTGCTTTTATAATCTTGAGTTATGATAGATTAAAACGTAACCCTAATCTCCAAAGTGATTAACGATTGATATTCGATCTCAATTGACTTGAGATCAATGGCTAAGATTCATTTAATTCACTAATGCTAATAAATTTAGCATTTCATTAAATTAAACTCACTTTAATGAAAGTAAATTACTAAGGTAGAAGGATTTGGATGACTTCCAGACGTCTAGACACACCTATGTGGAAGTACCAGTCTGATGCTACAAATATCAACACTCCCTCTTAGCAAGGAAGGTACTTCTAGAAGAGCCACCTAGAACTGGTTGTCCCTTTGATCCTAGCACAATTTCCCACACATCATCTCGCACTATGGAATCCCACCAACCCTGCTAGTCGGATGCTTCCCGAACATTGAAAGACTTGGAATCAATGATACTACTCATTAGAACCACGAAGTTTGGAAACATTTTATGAGGCCTTCTCTCCTTGAATATATTCCTACGGGCCTCAACATGCTCATGAGCATGCCTCAATGTCTGCATGAACCATATGGGCCTCTTGACAAAGCTAGAGGGGGATAACTCTTCCTTCCCATCTGAAGGTTGACTCCCCACATTAGAAGTCTTTGAACATTGTTCTCCCTTTAGAGCCTCCTACTCCTCATCCTTTGCCACTGAACTCAATCCACACATATTTCAATGTATAAGATCCAATATCCCTTTAACATACCCTCAATGTTGCTTGAAAAAACATCCTTGGAATTCTTGTCAAATCCACACCCTCTGCACACACCTTGTTTCTCAACACTGAAAATATGGGAGACTAGTGACAATCTCCCTCAGAATCGACAGTGCCTTGTAGTGTAGGTTCCCCATCCTTCTATACTCACATAAGTTGGCATTGTCATGTACTAAATCCTGAACAGCCTTACCCTGCAACATGTATAAATTTCAATCTCAAACCCCAATACTCATTGTTGTGTCAGGGCTAGATCCTTCTAGACATATGAGTACTTTCCCTTTCTTGAACATGAAGGAAAAACCCATGTCCTCCATAACTAAGACTGAGAGAAAATTCTTCTTTAGTCCTAGTACATGTAGCACATCTTGGGCTTCCAACGAACAACCTGAATCAAGCAGGAACATGATAGTTCCCTTACCCTTTACTACAAACTTAGCATCATCACCAAGCTCCACATGGATCCCTCAGTCCTTCTCCTTTAGACTATTAAATAGATCATGTGTTTCTATCATATTTTCTACCCACTGAGAAAACATAGTTACCAACTTAACAAGAACTCTCCAAAGTTCTCATTTTTTAGAGGTCACATTTTTTACCCCCATTTCAAAAAATGATGTTACCGGTAGCACCATTTTTTTAAATGGGGTAAAAAGTGGGAACTCTGAAAAACAAGAACTCTACCAATATCACCTTTTTTTTGCAGTGGTTAAAATTTGGACCCATTCAGACCCATTGTGTTGACAACTTATGTCATTGTGGACAAAGACCTCAAAATTCGCCCTTGAATCGAAAAGCAATGCTACCAGTAGCACCATTTTTTTTTTGGAGTTAAAATTATATCTTAATTGAAACGGTGGCCTAGACAACGACTACCATTGTCGATAAACAACTCAAAATCAGCTCCTAAATCATTGCTTAAAAATTATTTTTATACTTTTCTAAAATTTACATAAAAAAATAAAGAAAAAAAAATAAAAATTAAGAGTTGAATTTTTAAAAAGTAAAACAAAAAATAACCATTTTTATTAGAAAAACTGGAATTTAATGTTTTTTTTTTAATTAATAACTAAAAAAACTACGAAAAACAAAACAATTAAAAATATTTATTTTTTAAATTAAAAAATAAAAATAAAAATTATTAAAAAAAAATAAAAAATAAATAAACTTTAAATAAAAAATTGAAAGAAAAAGAAAGAAAAAACTCTATTTATAAATTTGAAAAAAAAAATCAAAAAACTTAAAGAAAATGTAAAGAAATTAAAAAAAAAAAATTAAAAATTAAAAATATATTAAAAATCTAACAAAAATAGATTGAAAAACAAAATTTTAAAAAAAAAAAATTATACACAATATTTCTTAAAAAAACTTAAAAAAAATATATTTTTTATAATTTTAAAACAAAACCAAAAAAAACACTTAGTAAAAAAATTATTTCAAAATTAATTGAAACATAATAAAAACTTAGTTTAAAAACTCATTTTTAAAACATGGGGTAATGTGGGCATTGCCCCCTACGACACCCATGTCGTACAACTAACCCGCCAAACAACACATTTTAAAAAAAATGAATTAATTTTTTTTTAATTTCCATTAAAATTGTTTCTTTTTTTTTTTAACACAAACGGGTATGGAGCTTTATTTAGTATAGGGCAGAGAGGGCTGCCGAACCCTTACATGTTCGCTCAGAGCTACTGCTCTGTTACATTTTCCAGCTAGAACCTTTACCTATTACAAAAGATTTTACTCCTAGAGTTGCTAAACATCTAAAACCGAACTGCAATACACTGACCAAAGTCTGGGCTGAGCTCCTGACTAACTGGGGCGTTACCATACTCTTAACGCTTTCCTTTGTGTCCAGAACTGGAGGCCGCTTCTGCAGATGCCTCTGAAATCTTGCTGAAGGCTGTGGTTAGCTCCTCCACTTTCTGCTCCAGGTT
>ML781303.1:889233-911954 GCA_009831015.1 Picea engelmannii
GTAAGTCAAGAAAACTCATACATACTAGTGTATATGTACAAGAAATGCATGTGTAGCTAGTACATGCAAATCTCGTGCATGTACTAATAATCAAAATTGTCATCCTTTAGTAATTTATGTATGCATCCAATCCAATCAGCAAGGCTAGTCTTTTATAAAAGACAACAAACCAATCAATTTTTTGGGAAATCCTTTAATTACTTTTATCCGGTTCAACAATTTTATTTTAAACACTTTGGTTTAGTTACATAATAATGAATATTCATTTCTTCTTTCTTTTTTTGAAGGAAAAACATTAACTTCCACCACAAGAAAGATCTCCAGACTTTCTCAACTATTACTAATCATCCTTCCTCCCTAACCTACTTCCATCTCCATTCCTATCCTTCCTCTGCTAGACTATCTTGGAGCGTCAACTATATTGACCTAACTCCAAATAGAACCCGTAAGCGGAAGTATTGCTATCTCGACCAAGATTCCCTAGCAGGCATCTGACAGTCATCATCACATGTCTTGGGGAGCGTGAACTAACACCGTCCTCCCATGACTTTAGGTTTCGGAGGATACACGGTGGGAAATGCCTCCACCCCTCCTAATCATAACTAGGGTCCACACCCTACAATGGAGGATACATGGTGGGAAATTCCTCCACCCCTCCTAACAGGACTAGGGTCCACACCCTACAATGGAATATACAGTGGCACCGTGTTGCTGGAGGTTTTGTCATCGTTTATTCATTTTTGGGCAATGTCATCACCTGAAATCATGCACTGATCCACATATCATAGAAATGCATCCAAACCAATATAAATTTCACATACAATATTCATACCATAATGTTTCTCGGTTAGTGGTCCTAATATCCACTTTCATCAACATTATCCCTTGGCTATTTCATAGCCCATAACCTACAGATTAGTCTGTAACACAAATCATACATTTCTATGCATTATCATCATCTAATTGCACACTAGCATCATTTCAATTTGGTATCCCTGTACCGATAAATTAACATCAAAGTTTTTCAGTTAGAAATAGATCTCATAATATCCATTAATTCAATTTCTACACCCATTCACAAGATTATCATTTACTCAAACTAGATTGCATAATATCCAACATCATCCTGATAGCATTTAAACATTCATTTAATTCACATTCTCACAATGTGTCGCATCATATACATCATCATCAATAACATTTAAACATTCGTAAAGTTTACATTCACACAATAGATCGCATTACATACATCATCATCAATAACATTTAAACATTCATAAAAGTTCATAAATTTTAAAGTTTAAGTGCATCACTTAATAGTTTCATTGTGACTAGAAAATAAAGTATATAGGCCTCAGGTAATCCTGCCTGTCTAAGTAAAAATGTGGTGTTACATACACCCCACCTTCGAGAAACATGTTCTAGAGGTGGTCAAAATAGTGAGGGATAGTCTCGTCGTAGTGTCTCGGCATCTTCCCAAGTAGCAGATCCTGGACTATACTTGTCCCACTGGACCTTAACTTGGTCTACCAGATGGTTCCTGAGCTGTCGGACTCTACGGTCCAATATGCGTAACGGTTCTACCGTGAGGGTTCCCACGTCTGATACCGGCAATTCCTTCCAATTTAGTTTATGTGATTCATCAGCAACATAATATCGTAAAACAGATACATGAAATACATTATGAGTTTTATGCAAGTGGGGTGGCAATACGAGACGATAGGCAATGGGTCCAATTTTCTCTTGGATCCTGAATGGTCCTATAAATCGAGGTGACAACTTTGTCCCCTTCCTGAAACATATGGTACTCTTATTAGGCCTGACTTCTGTAGCCAACATTTCTGGTGTCGTTGCCGAGGACGAAGTTGAATATTTTCCTCAGGATTGAACGACAATGATTAACTGATTCTAAAGGTGCATCAGATATCAGAATTATCAATATTGTTGTTGTGCACCTGGCGACTCCATTGTGACGACTCTGCTAGGAAGAACCTGCTCTATCAATTGTGGCTTTCAGAGGCAGACACGTGCGGTCTCATCCACAGCTTCCCTTAGCTACACTTGAAACTGATCCAGAGGTGGTTCTCAGAAAAGGAAAGGCCCCCAAAGAAGAAACTTCCACCGCCAAAACAAGTAATCCATCGTCTCCTTCTGTAAGAACTTCATTTTCTCCTCCGCAGTTTCTTAATAGACCTCCTTCACAAGTTTCTCGTTTCCTGAATTTTGGGAGTGTTCCTGCTGAGTTTTCCCCTCCTGGTCTGGGATTGGAGGGAGAAATCCTCGTCACTCCCCTCTCCTCTGAAGCTATACCTTGGCGTAGACCCACGACCACAGAAGATTTCCCCACTCCTGCACAAGGAGGAGCACCTGCTGACTTGAGCTCGGTAGCCCGTTCCTTGAATCACCTCTTGTTTCCCACTCCACTCTGAGATTCATTCCCAGTAGCCCCTTCGCGAACTCCTTCTCCTCCAAATTCTCCTCCACCTAATATTCCTATGGCCGGTGCTAATCCCCCTCTGAATAGAATGGATGCCATAGTTGCTGCTAGGTACGCTCCCTTGATCTTACCTAATCCCACAAATCCTTTCCCTGCTGGAGATTACTTGAAATATATGCCCAAGTTCACCGGGGAAGGGGACATAACTGCAGAAGAGCACCTGGTTGCTTTCTACAGTTATGCTGATAATCTAAACATTGGATATGAATATGCCTGGATGAGGGTTTTTGTCCAGAGCCTAGATGGTGAGGTAAGGAAATGGTTTAGAGGATTCTATTGCTGGAATTGAAGCCCTGGATAATGCTTTCCTGAAGCAGTGGGGAGATAAGAAGGATTTCATGTATTACATGACAGATTTTGGGTCGTTGAAGAGAAAGGAAGGAGAGTATGTTCCTAACTTCTCCAAGAGATTTAATAAAATGTACAACAGAATCCCTGTTGAGATAAAACCCTCTGAAGCCTCTGCAATGATCACTTACTCCAGTGCTTTTGATCCTGATTTCTGCCTACTACTGAGAGAAAGAAGAGATGCTACGCTAGCCCACATGCAGGATGCAGCCGTGGAGGTAGAATCTAACATATTGGTTGTCAACCGACTCAGAAACACAAGTGATAGAAGTATGTCCAAGAACAGGCCTGAAGCTTCCTCATCCAGTTCCCCTCCCCTGCCCCATCAAATAGATGAGACAGGTAGAGAAATAAAATCGATTGCTGACAAGATAAAAAGGTTGGAATTAGAATGGAAGCCCGTGTACAGAAATCCCCAAAACAATGACAATAGAGGTTTCAGATGACCTGCTAACAATATGCCTCAGGTTTTCCTGAGGGAACAAAGGGGAAAGGACAAAGAAGATCAAAGGGTTCAAGCCCCCCTCCAAAATAACCTAGTTGATCATGAGGAGAGAGAGGAGATAGACGAGTTTGGCCCTGAAATTCACTGTATTGAGAAAGCTCCCCCTTTTCCTCATTTGACGCAGTCCGCGTATGAAGAATCACTGATGAGTGCTCAAATTCATGAGTTGGGGAAAGACCAGAGGGCCGGTCACACTTCTAACAGATATAATCTCAGATCGATAAGGAAAGGAGGAGACCTCGACAGCTCAGACCAGCCCCTCATAGTAGAGAGACCTACTAAAACTGCAGCAGCCACAGCTAAAGAAAAGAAGACTCTGAGTGCTTCACCAGCAACCAGAGAGCCTGTCACTGAGGTAAGAGAAGATCCTAAACCTACCCCCTCCTTCAATTTTGAGCATGAGATTCAGAAGATTAGGATTCATGTACCTCTCTCTGAGCTAGTTAAAAATGAGGACTTCAAAAGGTCCCTCTCCAAGCTGCTACAATCTGAATCCCCCCAACCCCCCTCTGACTCAGTAAACCTTCAAGATGAGAAGCCAATCGTCATATTAGGCCCCATGGTAGAAGACAGAGATGACTCATCCCCCCCTTCTACACATCCCTGGACATACATGATAAAGTACTGCATAACTGCCTCATGGATTCGGGGGCTTCCCATAACCTTATGCCAAAAATAGTCATGGAAGAATTGGGACTGGAGGTGACAAGGAATTATCATGATTTATATTCTTTTGATTCAAGGAGAGTGCAGTGTCTAGGAGTCATCAAAGATCTGGTGGTTTCCCTGTTTCAGTTGCCCATGAAAAGTGTGGTCATGGATATTGTGGTAGCCGACGTCCCCCCTAAATTTGGTATGTTGTTGTCTAGATCGTGGATCAAAAAGCTTGGAGGGACACTACAGATGGATCTCAAATATGCCACCATTCCGGTCTTCGGAGGGGAACAAAGGAGATTATACAGAGAATCTCAGCTGGCCTATATTGTCAGTAATGAAGGAGACCCTACCAATGACCCCATCTTTGTACTTGACACCGACTTGGGGTCTAGTTTACTGCAACTTACCGATGCCCCTGAAGACTCGTTACTAATAAGAAAAAACCCCAGCCCTGATCACCCGATTTCCCCCCAAAGCTCCTCTGTGTGGAAGATGTTTTTTGACGGAGCTTCTTCTAGTGAAGGAGCTAGCGCTGGAGTGGTTTTCATATCACCTTGTCAAGAAGTCGTATCCCTGTCATACAAGCTAGAATTCGAAGTCACCAACAACGTGGCAGAGTATGAAGCTCTTGTTCTGGGTATGAGGGCTGCAAAGGATATGGGAATTGAAGAGATAACAATATTCGGAGATGTTGTGTTGATTATTCAGTAGATAAGGAATACTTATCATGCCCATAATCCCCGGCTCAGGAATTATCGGAATGAAGTATGGGACCTTATTGATAATTTCTTCTTGTCCTTTAATATTTCTTTCATTCCAAGGGGAGAAAATACTTTGGCCAATTCTTTAGCTGTCTCAGCTAGTTTGCTCTAATTTCCTCTGCCGCATATGATAAAAAATGATGCTGATATAAGATATAGGCCCTCGGTGCCAGACAATGTCAAGCATTGGAAGGTGTTCGAGGATGATTGTGAACTTGAAAGGTTTCTCCAATCAGTGGATGAATTTTCTGCATTGCATATCGACCAAGATCCTGATTTGGAAGGTGACCCTCGTCCTGAGGAGTTTTTAAATAAAATCGCTAATCATCATATCATTTAGCTACCCAGTAATCACATTGCGAGGGGACTTGTCCCTTTAGAAAGATTGTTCAATGGGAATGATGTGCCGGTAAAATTCAGGGTCTCAAATGAAGATACCGAGACAACCGAATGCAACATTGGTTCACGGGAGAAGCCCAGGTTTGTCAAATTGTCAAGCAGTTTGACCAGAGAACAGAAGGCCGAATATACTGAGTTGCTAAAGGAGTTCTCTGATGTGTTTGCATGAACTTATGAAGACCTCAAGACCTATGACACATCTGTCATTGAGCACAAGATCCCACTAAAGGAAGAGGTTAAACCATTCAGACAGAAGTTGAGACAGATAAATCCCATGTTGCTACCTGTCATGGAGAAAGAAGTGAAGAAATTGTTAGATGCCCAAATTATTGTCCCCTTGAGATATTCTAAATGGGTGGCCAATTTGGTCCCAGTAAGAAAGAAGAGTGGAGAAATCAGACTCTGTGTTGATTTCAGGAATCTCAACAGAATCTCAAAGAAAGACAATTACCCCCCACCTAAGATGGAACACATACTGCAGAGGGTAATTGGTGCCTCCAGGATATCCATGATCGATGGGTTTTCTGGCTATAATCAGATATCGGTCATGCCTAAGGACAAGGAGAAGACAGCCTTCACCACTCCTTGGGGCACGTTCATGTATGCCAAAATGCCATTTGGGTTGATGAATGCAGGAGCAATGTTTCAGCGGGCCATGGATATAGCCTTCATCGGGGAAAAGGACCAATTTGTAGTGATCTATCTAGATGATATCACGGTCTTCTCCAAGACAAACAAGGAGCACCGCTGCCATCTGAAGAGAGTCTTCTTGAAGTGTCGAAGGTTTGGCCTATCCCTGAACCCCAAGAAATCTTTGTTTGTTATGCAGGAAGGGAAGTTATTGGGACATATAGTATCGGCAGCAGGGTTAAGAATTGATCCCAGCAGGGTGGAGGCAATTCAAGCCTTGTCACTTCCCAGGTCTAAAAAAGAGGTTCATGCCTTTTTGGGGAAAATTAATTTTCTAAGGATGTTTGTCTCAAATTTTGCCGAGCTAGTGAAACACATCACGGCCATGCTCAGGAAGGGAAACGAAGTGAAATGGACTGCTGAGCCCAGAGCCTCTTTTGACCAAATTAAAAGGGCCTTGACTGAGGCACCTGTGCTTATCAGTCCTAACTATTCCAAAGAATTCCTAATTTTCTTCTTTGCTTCTTTTGATACAGTGGCAGTGGTCTTATTGCAAAAAAATGAGGAAGGGCATGAGCAGCCCATCGCCTTCTTCAGCAGGGCGTTAAGAGACGCAGAGAGCAGATATGAAACCATGGAGAAGCAGGCCTATGCCTTAGTGAAAGCTCTTAAGGCTTTCAGAGTCTATGTCTTGCATTCAAAAGTAATAGCATGTGTTCCTTCAGCTTCCGTGAAGAACATCCTTGTGCAGCCCGACATAGATGGGAAAAGAGGCCGATGGATCGCAAAAATTCTAGAATTTGACTTAGAGATAAAACCCACCAAGTTAGTTAAGGGGCAATGTTTGGCCAAGTTGCTGGATGAATCTAATATCAAAGCCTTGGGAGTTAGTTTCATCAATGCCCGCCTAGGATCTTAGCAAGATGAATCGCCTAGCCAAGGCTCTCAAGATGGCTTATCACTGGCAGAATGTGCCTGGTATCGTGACATCCTGTATTTTCTGCAGGAGTTGAAGCCCCCCGATGGAATGGGAAAAAGTAAAGCGAGGGCTCTTAAGCTCAAGGAATTCAGGTATTGCCTCATTAACCAAACCTTGTACTGGAAAGACCCTCTAGGGGTATTTATGATATGCCTGAACCCGCAGGAGGCCCAGAAGGTTACGTTTGATTTTCATAGCGGCCTTTGCGGAGGTCATCATTTCTGGAAGACCACAGCCCACAAGATACTCCAAGCTGGGTATTACTGGCCCACTTTATTCCCTGATGTTTGCAGGGAGATCAGATCTTGCACCAAATGTCAAAAGTTCTCAGGAAAGCAACAGCTCAAGTCGTTGCCATTGAAACCCATAGTAGCTTCGGCACCTTTTCAACAGTGGGGGTTGGACTTCATCGGAGAAATTCATCCTCCCTCAAGTGGTCATCATAGATGGATCCTGACTGCAATAGATTATTTCACCAAGTGGATAGAAGTTGTCCCTACCAGAAGCGCATCACACAAAGTAATTATCATCTTCCTAGAGGATATCATAGCCCGATTTGGCTGTCCCAGCAGAATCGTTACCGATAATGCTGCTTCTTTCAAATCTGAACCTCTTATTAAGTTCTGTGAGCAGTTCCAGATCTCGCTAATTCACTCCACCCCCTACTATCCCCAGGGAAATGGTTTAGCGGAATCCTCTAATAAAAGCCTGATAAAGATCATCAAAAGATTGTTAGAGGATAACAAAAGAGCCTGGGATTCAAAGTTGAAATTTTCTTTGTGGGTCGATCGTATCACCACGAAGAAGTCTCTGGGCACTTCGTCGTTTCAACTAGTCTATGGAGCAGAGGTGGTTTTCCCTACTCAGCTCGCCTTATCGGTGGCGAAGTTCTTTCAGGAATACGAGGGAGAGCCAAATCATATGATCAGAAGAATTCACCAGATAGTGGAAGTGCAGGAGATCAGAGAACAAGTGAGGGACTCAACTTACAGTCATCAGTAGAAGATCAAACAAGCTTTTGACAGAAAGGTTAGGAAAAAGGAGTTCAAGATCGGGGACTTGGTATTTAAGTGGGACGCACCCATACAGGATAAAGGCAAGCACAGCAAGTTCGACGCCCTCTGGATCGGCCCCTTTAAAATCTCTGAGATTTTCTCCAACAACACATATGGGTTGCACGATCTGGAGGGTGAAGAGGTTTTCAACAGCCCAGTGAATGGGCATTTTCTGAAAAAATGTTTTATTTGAGCCTCAGACGGCTCCTCTGTTTGTAAATATTATCTTTTAGTTCTTGTTTAGTTTCTTTTTGTATATTTTCGGCCTAATAAGTGACTCCATAGCCCAATAGCAAGGCACTAAAGCTGCAGAAGGAGTTCATAGAGCATCACAGGGACGACTCTATCCCCCATGGAGCCTAATGTTAGCGATTATTTTTTTCATTAGGCACAGAAGCACCCAGGTTGCAGATTTCATGCAAAATGCCCAAATGCAGCAGCAGAAGGACCAGCGTTCGTAGCAGATAGCTGAGAAGGAAGTGGACGGTCAGGATCTCACAGAGAAAATCGATGAAATCCCGTCTGCCATTAGATCTCGAGAAGTTGCACAGAGTTTAAGTCCTAGCAAACAGAGGAGGAGTCCCGGAGGAGTCATCGGAATATTAGAGTCATCGGGGTTTAAAAGATCGAGAGAGCTGAGACCCTTTGAGTCTCGAAACTATGACGGGGAATCCCAGTCGTTGATCTCAACAAGACACGCATCAGACATCAAGCGAAGAGTCGGGGATCAGGGAATTGAAAGTCCCGTGCACATGACAACGAGAATCGCGATATCCTGATATGCGATTTCCCGACAGGGTTAAGGATCGTAGTGGAGGATAGGTGTCGGAAGGGTCAGCCCTTGCAGGAGTCAACGTCAAGTGGCATCAGGAGTCGGGGATCCATGAGGTAAGTGGATCACGACATCGTAAGTGTCGATTTCCTGACAGGGAATTTTTCGACAGCAGCAAGTCAAGCGAGCCTGATAATGGAGGTGGCCCTCTTCTTACATCAAAATCCATCTCGATCGTTCCTCTGAGGACATGCGGCACAAGATCCGAGCCACAGGTGGGGCCTTTTGGGATTTTCCTAGAAAAAGTGTCAAAGTCATCTTAGTCGTCCATCCGTCGATGAGACTCGGGCACGTTGGACTTAAAGGGGGCATGGATCTGGGCAGCCNCGGATCAATGGCAATTAAGGAAATTCCGGACCCCCCCTGCCTTTCTACCTTTAAGTAGGGGGGGGGTCCGGAATCAGGCGCGAAGCTTCCCAACGGTCGAGATCTAAGCGCCCGGATCAACGGCGCTCACATGATCCCATCCTTCTCTGTTGCTCTATGTTTAACCAATGTGGGCCTTTCCCCCATTATGTCATCCTCCTGAGCTGCCTCCCCCCTGTTGCCATGTGTCACCTGTCCATCTCCCCTCTTTGGTCCATGTGGTCCTTTTCCCATCTCATCGTCCACTCACCGCCTGCCATATGTCCCGCTCCTTTCCATGTCAACCTCCTATCAAGGCGCGCCCATTATATCTTGTCCCCTGCTCCCACCGCTTGTTGCCTCCTACCATGTGTCTTCCCCTGCCGCCTCTCTCGCACCTCATTTCTTCTTATTTTCCCCACAGTTTTGGCGCCACCATTCCCCTTCTACGCCCAACCCTTCATGCTGGCCTCCACGCTATTCATCGGGCCATTCAGTTAATCTAGGTGGCATCATGAGGGGCCTTCCATGTCATAAAGGTGTCGAGTTGGTTGGGCTATCCTCAATCCCAATAAAGCAATTATTGAATCCATTGGTGGTGGTTAGACATCGCCTTCGCCATAATGGGAAAGTTCAGCGATGAATTAAAGGCACGTCGATTCGCCCACGGAGCTGTCAGGAGTTCAATTGCGTCCGTCATTGGTGCATGGTTATTCAGAGATTGCAAGTGCAGATGGTCAGAATCCATGCAAACGCAAATCTTTTAATGCAACGTCTCGATCTTGTTGCCATTGTTGTTTTGAGTATATGAAGGCATTTTCGCCATTTTTGTATCTATCGATGGTTGAGCAGATCTCCCTACTGTAAATTTTTAACAGATATTCTAGTTTTCTAGGTATGCATTTGTATTTGAGATTTCTTGTTTTATGACCGACAGTTCCCCTATCTTGTTGTGTTTTCCTCTCATACCAAAGAGTTCATGATTGACTGATTCTCGCGAATCGTTGCAGTTATGCTATGATGAAAGGTTCATTGTTGCACGATTGTATTCTCTGGTTTTTCGTTTGAATTTCCTTTGAACGTCTTCTTCTACAGTCTGTTAGTAGCTCGATGTTAGTACCAGACCACTGCTTTGCCCTTATATAAGTCTTCCACATATCTCACCATATATTACAACTCACTATCTGAAGTTTATATAAGACCTCACTCACCCATGCATGCCTAGTCTAGTTTCGGAGTTGGAACGACATTGTTTCGAGTTGGCTTCCATTCGGTCACCACATCTATAAACCACTGTGACATAAAACTGATGGGCGTTGGGCTCTACTCCTACTAGAAATCCAAGAGTGACTTCCGTCGCCAACAGGTCCTACCGCTTGTTTTCCCCTGAAGCCATCTCGACTTATTTAAAGTCATCGTGCTCGTAGGCTGCCAACCCACTCTTTTCTAATGCAGATGGTGAAATGAAACTATCTGTCACACCAGAATCAAACAAAATCTTAACATTGATATGATTTAGCATACCTTATGACTCCACCACCGTGAATTGATGTTCGGCCTGGCGGTTATTAACTGCTGCATAAATCTGGTGGTTGCTACTTGCTCTCCCCATCGGTGCCTTTCCTTCTCTATGCGCGAACCCTGATTGTAACTCTGGGTAGTCACGTTGGTAATGGGGTCCTCTGTACCCCCAATAGGTAACATGAGATTGAACCTGTGCGTTGTTATGTGATTGTCTCTGAAATGAGTTCCTTCCCCTGGAACCCCTGCCCCTACTAGTTGTTCCCTGAGATGGTCGTGGTCCTGTCTGCACCGTTGGCGATGAACGAGATGTTGCACTCGATGCCATTGAAATCCCTGCAGCTACTGTCCTCGGCGTGACTCTGTTACCATATGGCGGTGGCATTGAGCCCCCTCCCCTAGGAAATTTCCTCGGGGCCTTTCCCACGAACCCCGGGCAATGCGGAAACATCGGTCTTGTACCCCCGGTCAAGTTCATATGTTCTTCCGCATAATGTGCATTTTCCACCACCTCCGCTACTGTAGACGGTTTCCACATCCGCACCATAGCTCTTATCTTAGGGTTCAATCCATAGACGAAGCACTCTTCCTGTCATTGGTCGTTATCCATATACGACACATATTTGACCAGTTCCATAAACCTGATCTCATATTCTTCTACCTTTCTGTTTCCCTGTATTAAGGCATGAAATGCCCCTACCTATTGTTCCTCGTAGTATGCTGGTAGATATTTCCTTCGGAACCTCTCCTCGAAAATTTCCCAAGATATTGTGTCTGGGGTAAGGTGCAGTTGTCTTTCCAGGTTGCCCCACCAATTCAAGGCGTTGTCTCTTAACTGAAAAATGGCGATCTTTGCCTTTGAGTTGGATGCATAGTCCCTTAAGTAAAAACACCTTTTCATGCCTTCCAACCATGCTTCCGCGCGTTCACTGGCGCGACCCCTGGAAAACTCTGGAAGTTTTATCTTCTGTAATTCCCGCGTGATGTCTTCAGGTGGAGGTCCTCCCCCTGAATCCCTTGACGCTTCTAGATTACCCATTCCAGACGGTGGGGGTTCCACTTCAGTCCCTGCTGGTTGCCACCCCTTTAAAGTCTTGTTGATGGATTCCAACGAGTGCAGTATGAGGGATAGTTCGGGCGATGGTGGTGGTGGCACTGGCAATGTTGGCGGTGCTTGCGACGACACTCCCCTGTCTCGATTCCCTCGAGTCCTGACCATCCTGTATGCTTTGACCTGCATGAACCAAAGTTGTCAGGGTGAGTTTCAGGATGTTTCAAATTGGTGCTACTCAAACTATAAATAGGGTTAGGCGTAAGTTTTCTTTACTTGTTTGTAAACAGACATTACTCCATTAGGGGATTGGCTAGGTTAGGGTTAGGGTTAAGCATCTAAGCTTGATTTCTTCACCCCTATGAAAATAACTATTGGTTCCCTTGCCCTATAGCTACATTAGCCTTGCGTCTCACTCACCACTTCCTATGCTTACGCTCCTAGTGCATATGTCGCCTCCTTCCCGCTTGTCCTAGTCTAAACCCTTTTAACTTTTCGCTTACAACTTGATTCAAGTGACTTCGGACCTTATGTTTATTAATTTACGTCGATTGACAATGGGCATAATTAATGATCTTTTAATCTTATTTAACCTTAAACCCTGATATGATGGCTATGCATTGAAGATGCTGGCATGTTCTTAGTCGTCCTCCAAAATCAATGGGTTAGATTTATTGTTCATAACTTTCTTGCATTTATCAAGGCATCCGTTAACATGTTTACTTTTTTTTTTTTTTTTACATTTACCTAATCACATAAAAAAATGTTGTAAGGTTATATAATTACCACGTTTAATGATTAAATAGGATTAAACTGCGCCAACTGAATAATTATCCCCAACTTCCAGCCACGTTTCGGTGTTCACCAACGCTATGTACCTTTCAGCGTTAGTGTTCTTCTTAAGACACTTCGCTTGGTGGGTGGTCTTGGGTATGACAATTAGAGTATTTATATGTGAAATTATTTGTAAAAGCCACATCGTGTGGTGCGTTGGTAGGGCGGACTTTGTAAAGACTTGACCGGTGGGGAGGTCTAGGGTTCGATCCCCGCGGACTCCAAAACACTTTAATTTAATTAATTAATCATAATTACTTTTAATTAATATACTTGGTTTTAAATTAATTAATTTAAATTTTAAAATCCTTGTTTATTGTTAATATATTAAATAAATTAATGATAATATATTATTTATTTATTTAATATATTAATTTATCATTATTCATTTAGAATAAACAAATAATCTACAATTCACGATAATAAATAATTAAATGAAAAATAAAAAAATAATAATAAATAAAATAACTAAAATAAAATAAAAAAACATATATATATTTGAATAAATAATTGTAAACGCAACCCATGCTAATAAAGGGTGGGCATGCATGAAGCCCACGTGCCCTGCCCTCATTCCTCCAACACCCTCCTGACCTAAACCTAACCCAACACGTACTCTCTCTCAAGCTCTCTTCCCCTAAAACCTTACACGAACTCTGCCACCTCTCCATTATGCTCTCTTCCTCTCGGCAGGCTCCATGCTCAGTTCTGAGCGCTGGTGCTTGGGCAATGGCTTGTGTGTTGTTGTTGTTTGATCTTTTTTGTTCGTTTGGTGAGTAGGTGCAGGCGTAGAAGCAGCAGATGCCCTCACGGAGGAGGTCCTATTTGGAATTTACTTCAACCTTGGGCGTATAGGTTGGTCTCATTTCATGGAGAGAAATGAGCATTTAGGGGCTTCAGACGAGGTGGGCTGAGACCCCAAAATCACTCAGGCATAGTGTGTATTCATTTGTAGTAGTTCTGTTACATTCAGAGGGAGCTATTGGCTTCATGCTCATGGTGAATATCTGGTCAAAAGATCAATATGCATTTGGTACAGAAACTTGAGAGCTCAGGTCAGATCTCCTTTTGGGTCCTACTGAAATAGTAATCAATTTTTTTTTTGCTTGCACTGAAATTTTAATATCGGGGCTTCTCGGGTCCTTTTTTTTTGTTTGGTTGTGTTGGTTTTTAAAATAAGGCATCCCCGTAATTCCTGGCAAGAAATATGGACCTTGTTTCATCATTTTCGGGGCTTGTTCCATCATCTTAAGGCTTGTTCGTGATATGGGTATCTTGGGGTTCCTTGTGTTTTTTAAGTTCAATCACGGGGTCTTAAGTCCCAGCCCTCCACAGAATGCTAATTTGATTTGTTGTATGGTTTGTAGTTTAAACAATCATGTGCAATACAAGTCTTCCAATATTGAGGCATGTAAAGTGAAGGCAACTACGCCTGGAAAAATCAACAAGAATAATTATTGTTTGCAGTTGACCAGTTCCTATTCTTGGACACTTTATACTATTCTACGTTGGTTAAAACTTAAATGTGTAACAGGTCTATCATGAGCTCTGTATGCAAACTTTGCATGTTGCAAACTTTGAAGAATAAATCATCTTCACAAAAGAGAAGCTGCATTTTGTGTGCTTAATCTACTTGGATCTATTCATGAGGTCCACAGATGCGGTTTGATTTGAGCTAGACTTTTTCTTTGAAAACAGAGGTTGATCCTGGATATGCCAATAGATATGGAAATCTTTTTTTTTTAACTCGATTGGAGTGGACAAATCGCCTTCATTATTTCTGAATTAGTTGTTTGATTATTAGAAATAACTCTGTTCTTTTCTCAGGATATAAATTCAACTTCTGGAGGAGGTACAAGTGTCCGTTGGAATGGAACTGCACAAGATGGTCTTGTGACCTTTGATGGAGGTTTCCAAATGACGTTATTGCCAGGTGGCATGTACTTAGCATGCCCTACGAGTGTAGCAAAAAGTGTTGCAGAAACACAGTCATTCTTTTTGGAATTCTCTTGGATGGAATCTCCAGGCAAGCGACGCAGGCTAGTGCGTACCTTTGATGTTCAAGGTGTTGTTGTATCCACAACTTATATTAATGAGACTAAGCTTTGAGCGCTGGCGATTTAGTTTGATCATATCTGAATTTTTTTACCTGGTAAGAGTGTTCCAAATACAATTTATACAATTATGTAAAATGATCCCAAATGAGTAAATGTAGTCATTATATAATCATGTTGTCTTATCAGTAGGCTACACAATTTCAGTCTTTAGCATTATTAGATATAGGAAAGGAGGCACCTAAAATTATGCTTTTCCTAGTTGAGTATACATTACAATGTGGACTCTTCCAGTGAAATAATTTTAAGAGTTGCAGTACAGATACCTTCACTTGTGATAGTTTCTAGGAAATTTGCTCAAAGTTCTAAAAGTTAACAGTGGTCCATACTCTGTATCCATGGAGACGTCATTTCAGGCATGGCAAAGGATTGCAATAGCTTCTGATTTTCTCCATCTTTAATATCTCTTGACATGGATGGAAAAATTACCATAGTTAACCTAACCAACCCTAGTCACTCAAAATCGTGACTATTCTTGGTAGCCATGCATCTTCAGCAATTTAAATAACATATGTATTCATCACATTGTATCATCATCTCATATCAATTATATATATATATATATATATATATATATATATAATCATTTAATAGTGCATTTGGTTTGGTTTGCAGGTTAGGCGGGAGGGACTGGAGCTAGAGCTTGGAGCTGGGAACTTGGCCCATAGGCCCAAATTTTAAACTAATAAGCTCTGATACCAAATGTAAGGGGCCGAATAGAATTTACGTAAACAAAATTCAATAATTCTTTTAATTGAGCACCTAAGCATTTATAACTTTATCAACACATAATAAAATTTGTATAATTGATTAAAAACAATTGCAAAATTTGAAATACCTGAACCTGATGCTAATAACCTTCGTTTGTTTGTCGCTTGCCTCCTTGATCGCTTCTGCAAAACACTGCCCAAAACCTAGTTCCTCCCTGCCAACTAGGTAACTCCCTAGCTCCAGGATATCATAAGGATATCCTGGCCCCCGTGCCCAAAACCTCCAGCAACACCGATGCACTGATACAATCCCCCTCCCAAATTTCACTTCTCTCTCTCTGCAAATCCAGAGCTCCCAAAATTCATCCCCCCAACTTCCCGTAGAATGCCTCCTGTCCACCTCCTTCCCTTCCTTCTCCCTCCTTCACCGACTCCTCCTCCTTTACTCCCTACCTAACCCATTTATTACCTCTTATCCTTTCCTGTTAATTCCCCTTATCCCCTTTCTTTAATATCTTATCCTTCCGCAATTAATAAGTTATCCCTTGTTGTGTACGTAACCTTTCAATTTAACTATATAGCTTATTAATTTATTAAATTTAATACTCATGTTTTTTTAAATGTAATAGGTAGTTTAATTAATCAAATTGCCACCATTAATTAATCAATAATTATTTAATAAGTTTTATTATACCTATCCTGTTTAATTAATATCATATTAAGACGATTAATCCCCTAATTAATTTTTACTTAATAATCCTTCACATTTCTTCAACTAGGGTTGTTACACCACTAATGGCGTTGTTTAAAAAATATGCCTTTAGGTGGAACAATGCAGCTGAATACTTTTTCAAGAAGATGGATACTTTAATGGAATCCACTCCTATCTTGGCAACCCCAAGCTTCATAAGACAATTTGTCCTCAAGTGTTATGCTTGTGGAATAGGAATAGGATTCATGCTTCTTATCACAAAATCCAACACCTTATGTAAAGCCTTTCACAAGAGCTAATACAAGTGTAATGTGGAATTGTTACCATTGTCACCTCAGTAAGCACTTCCCTCATTTTAGTGAAGGATGAAATCCAACACAAGGGAGGCTTCAACTAACCTCAAGGAAGCCTATATCAAGATGGGATCAATTTTTTGGCCTTCTATATTAGTTACTCAAATATATGACTACAAAATCAAACTTTTCAAGGTGAGTATAAGGTGGTTCAATCAAGCAATTTATAGATTTGTGTGTGAGAAGTATCCAAGACAATTTGTGATATTTAGCAAGTTACAATAGGACAAGAGGGTACCCCAAACTCTACAAATGAGAGAAAAATATATAGTTGTGCAAAACTTGTGTAAAATATGAAAATCTTCAGCAATATATCAAGTTAAAATAGTAGCAAGAAATCATCCCTTTAAACAAGCAAAAATGTAATAAAACTAGGGATGAAAATGCAAGTTAAACTAGGGTTTTATGAACAATTATTTTTTGAAATGTAAAGGGCACATAACAGCCATAACAAAGCAAGACATCAATCCCTAGAGGGATAAAAATTCAATTAGCAATGTAATAAATGGCAACAAGATATATTTTTTATTATAAAATTCCAACTAAACCCTAGACATTTAGCCTAATTACGGCTGACAATTTAAGAATAATTGCTTCAAATCATAATCTAACCCTAAAACAATAAAATAAAAGGTATATTTTGATTTTAAGGATTGACTAATGGGAGTTAATAATAGTGATCACTATTTTGGGGGGGCTTTTGAAGTCAAACCATGGACTCTCTTGAAAAAGGTGAAGCATGGATCTTGGATAAACCCTAAGGTTGTCCACTACTAACCTTAGAAGACTATCCTATAAGATGATAACTAGGGTCATCCACTACTAACCCTAGAAAATCCTCTTATATCCCTTAACAATATTTAAATACAATATCAAGGGAAGGTTCTCCCCTATAAACCTTCCCAGGATTTGCAAGATATGATCTATTTAAGAAAAATACAAGGGAAAATTCACTTCCACCACTTGATAAGCACATTCACTCTTCATACATTCAATAAACAAATCCAAAAACATTTAGAAAGAAAACTTACTAGGTGAATCAATGCTCATCCATGAAACCCTAACCATGAATCATCTATCAAACATGAGAAAGCATCCATAAATCATCCCTCCAAGAGATCGCATAATTCATTCATCCATAGCTAAAATATAAATATAGAAGTAGAAAAGTACTATTAATTCTCCATAAGTAGAAATGATACAAATGAGAGAGAACTTCCTTTATTTATATGAGGAAACCAAGCACTTTACCCTTCAATTATCTAATATCCTCTAAAATCCCCTAAAACATAACAAATCTAATCCCAACCCCCAAAAATGTCTCTAAAAGAAGATACAATGTTAAAACATGAAATCATCCTCCATAAATTCCACATGTGTGAGTGTAGATGGCTCATAAAGATGATTGTGCATCCAAAATGGGGTGTAAATTATCCAAAGGCTATGTTTATCCCCAAAAGGTGCAATGCATCATCAAAAATTCATGTCTCCTAATCAAAAGGTCATGTCTCCTCTTCAAAATGTCATGTCTCCTCATCAAAAGGTACCACCTCATCATTAAATGTGCTAGGTCAGCTCAAACAAGTGTCACATAATCATTAGTTGTTATAGGTCAACTCAAACAATTATCACATCATTATCAAGTGCAACATCCCATCATATGTGCAATGTCCTCCACCAAAATCATGATGTCATCAAGCCAAGCCTCGACGTCCTCAAGGGAGTGAAATGTCATCAAGGGGCTCCATGCTCTCTCCAGGTGACATGTTCAAGCTCATATGTGAAACATCCTAGCTCCAAGGTGCAATGTCCTTCATCCAATGTGTGATGGATCGTATCAAGAAGTGTGTCAAGTCATCACATGGTCCAATGCTCATCATCAAATATCCAATGTCTATCTTCAAGTCCAATTCCCTCCAAAGGGTGTGTAACATCATTCATGAAGTGTGGTAGAAGCATCATCAATGTTCTCCAAAGGACCATGTCTAAGTATGCATCATCATCAAGAATTGGCTCAAAGAATCAAATGAGACCAACCATCATACATACAAGATTTATAGAAACATAAAAAGTGGTTCATATTTAATGTAAAAGTGATGTAAGTAGATCACATTAGGTATCTTCTCCAAACTTCATACTAGATTATGAATTTAAGTAATTTCCCAAGTTTAGGTATGGGAGGACCATCATACAACCCTATTAGGTGTTCTAGTACCCAGGTAGAAGAGTATTTCCAAAGAAACCTATCGAGGTGTAAGTGTGAATGAATGGTATGATTTATGGTTTACCTCATGTTCATGGTGTCTTTGACATGCAATTCCATGTATGATTTTCATCTCCATGAGTGCCTTTGTAGAGGGATTTCTTCATGCATTAAGTTACCCTTTCCTCAGAATTGTTTCTTTACACCCTTATATTTCCTTTTGATATTCATTTATTTTCTTTGCAAAACCCTTTTTAGGTTTATGAATTTCATTGCATCAGGGGTTGGTATAATTCAATTAAGTTTTTTATTTATATATGCATTCATTGCATTAGGACTTAGGGTGATATCCTCATAGCGAAGGGGTAGAGATCAAGCTTACTTGGATTTTGATTTATCATTCATATCTCTTTTATTTTTATTTTTATTTTTATTTTTGAATTTATAACATGCCCTTTCTATTATTTTATAGTTGCATCAACCTTGGGAATCTGAGCCCCTTATTCTCATAGGAGAATGAAGTACATACCTTTTTGGGATACATGTAATAGCCAATCCCAAAGGAAAGGACAACAAAAGGAAAGTAGACAGAAAGTGTTAAGTATGGAAGGGCATGGGTATGTTACCCTTATCAAGGCCTCCTAGTAGTACTTTGTTTCCCCAAGAGTGACAACACTTGACTAGAATACATATGACAGCCACCAAGGTGAAAAAAGGAAACGAGCATAAATTCAAGAATCATGATTCATTATCTAACTTCAAACCATGATCCTTACTTAAATTCCTAATACTTTAAATGCAAACACTTCTTATGAAACAATGTCTAATGCTCCTCCCACCATCATCGAATGAGTATGTTGATCAAGTGAATGAGTTGAGAAAATGACAAATAAGAGGCATCTAAGGGGATTTTATCTATGGATATTGATGGCCATCATCCATGGGACCATTATCTATAATGTGGATAATGAAGAATTATCTCGTCTAGTTACCCCTAGGTGAGAGGGGTTAACAATCCTCATGTAATATAATCACCCCATTGCCTTCAAAAGTCGAAGATTAAAACCCAAGGAGTATATCAAATCTACTTATGACAAGTAAATGTTGGTTATCATTCATGCCTTAGTGAAATCGAAACAATACATATTGGGAGGTAAGTTTCTAATCAAGATAGGCCACAACAATTTAAAATATTTCTTAAACCATAAAATCCTATCAGTAGAACAACAAAAATGGGTAAGCAAAATCCAAGTTTTTTACTTTGAGATTCTCTATAAGAAGGGAAAGGATAATCTGGTTGTTGATGGCTTATCAAGGAAATATGAGTGTGATGTGAAACTTTGTGATATTTCATTAGTCACTCTTGAATGGATCTAAGATGTTCAAGTTGATTATGTGAAAAAATGAGGAGATAAGGAGGTTGATTAGGGAGTTTGAAAGAAAAAATGGAACAAGAACAAATTTTACATGGGAAAATGACATACTTTGGTACAAAGGAAGGATATATTTTCCCAACTTTTCCAAGTTCAAATTCCAAATATTAAAAGAAAACCATGATTCTCTCTCTATAGGCCATGTGGGATTTTTCAAAACCTACTAGAATGTACAACAAACCTTCTTTTGGAAAGGAATGAAGAATGATGTCCAAAAATATGTGGTAGAATGTGACACCTATCAAGACCAAAAGTTTGAATTGGTTGCTCCTCCAGATCTCCTTCAACCCCTTCATATTCATAATAAAAAATGGACAGAGATATCTATGGATTTTATCACAGGTATTCCCACCTCATATGGGAAAGATAGAATTTTTTAGTTGTATACTGATTAACTAAATATGCTCACTTCATTGGGATGTCATCAAAATCCAAGGCTAGTCAAGTTGTTGATAGCTTCGTCAAAAATATCTACAAAATCCATGGTTTTCCCGAGGTTATTTTCAGCAATAGGGATCCCAAATTTACCAGTAACTTTTGAAAAGAATTGTTCTATAAAGTTGAGACCACCTTAAACATGAGTGATTCTTACCATCCACAAACATATGGTCAGATTGAAGTGGTAAGTAAATTCCTTGAAAGGTACCTAAGAAATTTTGTAAATGATTGTTAATCGCAATGGCACAATTGGTTGCATATGGAAGAATGGTGGTATAATACCACATATCACATTTTAGAAATGATGACTCCCTTTGAGGCTTTATATGGCTATCCTCCCCCATCAGTAAAAGGGTATGTTGTCACCAATTTCAAAGAACTTGTGGTGAAATATTACCTATCCACTTCTAATGAAATCATTCATATCCTCAAGACTCATCTTGAACATTCAAGGAATCAATTCAAACAACAAGAAAACCTAAATATAATTGACCATGAATTTGAGGTAGGATATTGGGTGTTTGTTTGTCTCAAGCCATACAAATAAAACTCACTCAAAAAATACAAAAACCATAAAATTGTGTCCAAGTTTTATGGTCCCTATCAAATCCATAAGAGGGTATTCCAAGTAGTCTATGCTCTAGATATACAAAACAAGAATAGATTGCATCAGTTTTTCCATTATCTCCTATTTGAAGAAAAAGTTGGGCCCAACAACCCATGTACAGACAGAGATACCCTTATTGGATGAAGAGGAGAAATTAGTTATGGAGCCCAAGTGCATATTAGTATTCAGAACCAAAATCCTTCTTTCTAGAAGTGTCAATGAGTATCTTATTAAGTGAAGGAACCTTCCTGAAGATGAAGCTATCTAGGAAAATGAAGAATTTAGATAGAAATATCCTTCATTACCAATGTTTTGTGAACAAATCATTTCAAACAAGGGATGACTTGAAATATACCAAATAAACAATTGTCAAATAAAATTTAATAATTAATAATTAATGGTGGTTGGTTACATCTTTAGGAACATCCTTCCGACTTTCATTGTATATAAGGCTGACCAATTGTAATTATAAAGATAGACTAGAATACACACACACACACACACACACACACAATTGATATTGAATCTCCTTCATCATGTGTGACATGCTTTTGAAGGAATAGTTAAAAAAAATTACAAGGCTTGTGGCTTATGAATTGCTAGAGAGGGGATGATATGTGTTCAAGAAAATCCTAGAATTTTATCAGAATGCCCAAGAACTCAACCAAGATAGGAAAATACAACTACACACACTTACCAACTAATAAATCATCATACCATTAATACAAAAAACTATGGTATTATGACACATCTAAGGACTACGCTTAACCATTTAATCAACATGATTGTTGTTATAAATAGTTCTTGCTTATTGTGTGGTTATCAATGAGTTGTGACTTAGTTGTCATATTGTGCAAGCTTAGTATGTGACTTGTAATCATTTAGTAAGTTTTTTTGTTGTTTATAAGAGAAGCACAATAAAATCTTAAGGAGTGAGGAGTGTCAATAGGAAGGTTCCAATGAAGATTTTGTATTTAAATACATCCTCATGTATCATTTCATGGATCACAAGGGAAATTGGAATTTAAGCATGCATATTTGAGAGTGGAGGTTTTATCTTGTATGGGTATTTTTACCATTGTAACCTTGGTGTCCCATTGTTGTGTTTCTAGTTTTCGTATATTTCTTTATTGGTTGTTTTAGGCATTCATTTTATACTAAAAATGTTTTACATGGTATCAGAGCTAACACAGGCTTGGTCTCTCTCACAATGGAGGTTTCCAGATTATGTTTTTATGTTGTGCCTTTGGGCCCCATGAAAGTCCTTGTTGAGAAGGACATCATTGTAGCTCTATGAAGACATGAGAGAGACAATTGGTGGAGGAAGAATACATGTTTGTGCCACTTCGTGCTCATAATGGTGTTTGAGCTTCAATATAGTGATCAACAAAAGTTACAAAATAAAAATTCATGTTCTTTTCTTGTTTGTGTAATATGCATTTCAATTTGTTGGTGGCAAGAAAAATGCCTATATGGTGATCTTAAACTTGCATGGAATGCACATGAGAAAATGTTGAGAGGGAATTTGCAAGTTGTTTTAGAGAATGTTTTAGCATGGTACATGGTGCATATCGTGTGTTTGCAAGTTGCAAAGAGAGCATGAAGTCGAGGTTAAACATAACTATTAATATGAATATTACAGATAATTAGTAATTAGTATTATTATTCATAATTAATATTAATAACTATTAATAATAATATTAAAATTAACAGTTATTATTGATAACATAATACCAT